>JZKD02S2160606.1:410736-449361 GCA_000966675.3 Picea glauca
GTATATTGTATTGTAAACAATGTATCATGATGAATGAATAAAGAATATGTTGGTTTTCCCAGTTTGGGTTTCCAGGGGAAAAATCTTTGTGTATTGTTTGTATTTGCCATTGTATCTTTTATGTTCTTTTACTGAAAATATGTTTGCAATAAATATTGTACAAGGTTAAAATCTACAGGAAAGGCATGGCATGGCATGGAAAGGCATGGCCACGCCTTTCCTTACCTTCAATTTACATGCCATGTCATGTCATGTCTTTCCTTGCCATGCCATGCCATGACATTCCTTTCCTAGCCTTGCCTTGCCTTTCCTTCCTTTGCCTTTCCTTTCCTTGTGTTTCTTTCCCTTGCCTTCCCTTGCCTTCCCTTGCCTTTCCATGCCATGTCATGCCTTGCCATTCCTTGACTTTCCATGCCATGCCTTGCCTTGTCATGCCTTGCCTTTTCATGCCATGCCATGCCTTGCCATGCCTTGCCTTGTATTTCCTTTCCATGTCATGCCATTCCATACCTTGCATTTTCATGCTTTGTCTTGCCTTGCCTTGACTTTCCATGCCATGTCATGCCTTGCATTGCCTTGCCTTGAATTTTCATGCCATGTGTTTCCTTTCCTTGCCTTTCCTTTCCTTTCCATGCCATGTCATGGCATGATTTTCCTTTCCATGCTATGTCTTGCCTTGCCTTCTCTTGCCTTACCATGCCATGCCTTTCCTTTCCTTGCCATGCCATGCCTTACCTTTCCATGCCATTCCAGGGCATGATTTTCCTTGCCATGCCATGTCTTTTCTTGTCTTCCCTTTCCTTTCAATGCATAACCATGTCTTTACTTTCCATGTCATGCCATGCCATCCCATGGCATGGCAAGGAAAGGCAAGGCATGGCATGGCATGGAATAGCAGGCCAAGGTATGGCATGGCATGGAAATCCAGGGCATGGCATGGCATGGCATGGCATGGCAAGGCATGGGATGGCATGGCATGGCATGGCATGGCAAGGCAAGGCAAGGCAAGGCATGGCATGACAAGGCAAGGAAAGGCATGGCATGGCATGGCATGGCACGACAAGGCAAGGTAAGGCATGGAAAGGAAAGGGATGGCATGGCATGGCATGAAAAGCCAAGGCATGGCATGGAATGGAAAGGCAAGGCAAGGCATGGCATGGAAATTCAAGTCAAGGC
This sequence comes from Picea glauca, assembly GCA_000966675.3. Taxonomy (NCBI): domain Eukaryota; kingdom Viridiplantae; phylum Streptophyta; class Pinopsida; order Pinales; family Pinaceae; genus Picea; species Picea glauca. The sequence goes on from JZKD02S2160606.1 coordinate 411,913, forward strand.
AATGCAAGGCATGGCATGGCAAGGCAAGGCAAGGAAAATCATGGCAAGGAAAGGTATGGCATGGCATGACATGGAAAGGAAAGGCATGGCATGGCATGGCAAGAAATGAAAAGGCATGGCATGTCATGGCAAGGCAAGGCATGGCATGGCATGACATGGAAATTCAATGCAAGGCATGGCATGGCATGGAATAGAAAGGAAAGACATGTTATGGCATGGGAAATCAAGGCATGGCATGGCATGGAAATTCAAGGCCTGACATGGCATGGCAGGAAAATGTTAGGTAAGAAAGGAAAGGAAAGGAAAGAAAAGAAAAGGGAAGGCTAAATATAGTTCCCTAACAACAAAAAAGAACCACAAAATACAAGAATACCATAACAACCATAAAATCAAGCCAAAATTTCAATCACTCATAAAACAAATTTCAATCATTACCTCTTGGGGAAACCATTGCATATATGTTCCTTGCAAAAAATAGATTTTCAATGCGTGAGTCCACTAAATGAACAAAGCATAAAACATTTATGCTAGTTATTCAAAAATTAATAGAAGGTTTCAACGAATCTAGCAGTATGAGATCTGAGACATGATCATAATCTGTTGAAATATTTGATTGTTCCTCCTCCAACTGGGATAATTAAATAGTTATATGTTTATCAATGGGGAGAGATACATGATCCCATACATCATCCCAGTCTGTAGATTCACAATCATCCCATTCATTAATACTACATGGACCATATAAGCAAGAGAGTTTTCTCGTCCATATTTCAACTATTTCATTGTTTGATGTTCAAATTGAATGGAATCCATGAGTGCCCTATATTATTTTCCATTCATACCACTATGATCGATCTACATCGACCAAATCCCAAAAATATCTATGTATATGTCATTTCCTATGTGATTGGTCTTCACGGGTTCTTTTTCCCTCTCCCATTATTGAAGAAAACTATTCAACAATGGATTTCACATCTCGAATGAGGGAAGTAGTTGTGAAATTTATTTATTTCTTATGTAACGCTCTTTTTATGGATGCTCCTACTCCATCATGCTCCCCTTTCCTATGCCTGGACTCAAAATAGTTCCAAATGTGTGGTACCTTGAGTTTTTTGTGCAATATACACAACCATTGAAATACATGAGCATTTTTTAACTGGCCTACTCAACCATCTGACCAAATCCAATGTTGATCCATATGTATGTTCTTATCCTTAAGGTGATTGTAAAACAACTAAAATCAATGTTGTACGTAGGCTAAGTAATTTCACTGATCATTGCTTATGTAGAAGTGATACTCCTTCAATATAACTTTTCTTTCTCTATTACTATATGGCCCATGTCTTTATGTGATATGGATCATTATGTTGACCTACTCTGAGTGATAATATTGGCTTTGAAACTCATTTTGTGGTTGAAGGGTGTAGTTCTCAGCAAAATCAACCATTGATAAGACAGTACCAATGAGAAATGTATCTTTGCATATTATAAAATCTTTTTCATGCCATCGAGCCACATGGACATGTTGAACATATTGTTGTGTCTTTTTGATGAAGTCCTTCATGAAGTTACATACTCGTACCCTAGAAGTCAACAATTGTATATTTTTTCTTTCCTTCCCTCCATCAATATCATATGCAACATATTTAAAGCTTTACAAGGCAACCTTCTTCCTCCCTAATTCATACGCATCACTTACATGGATGGACTTGCTCAATAATTTCTTTCCACCACATATGGGGCATGTCCCATATAATAAAAAAAATTTATAATATGTACAATCCTCTGGCCTTGTGCACAAGGTGTTGTGAATAAATTTTCTAGATGATGGTAGAAAAAATATAACTGAGCATTCCTGCAAAAGGGTGTTATGAAATTCATGAAAAATATGTGTGTGTGTGTGTGTGTCATAATAATAACCATACTCAATGTGATATCTACCACAACGTCTGTTGCGAATTGTGTTTATTCAAACATGCCAAGGATTTCATTTATGGAAAGATATTTGGTCCAAGTTAAGTGAATTATGCACTACCCTGAATCTCTCATACAATTATGTCTATATAATGTTACGAAAGTGTTTAATATGGGGTTCACAGTCCCTATATCCCCTTCTCAATTTTAGTACATATTTTTGGTTGGAAGAAGGCCTAGTGTTCGCATGCTAAAAATCTTATACTAGTCCCTTAACTGCTCCAATTAACTTCATGTCAGAACGTGGTAGCCTACCAATGAAGACACACAAATCTATTGGGCACCTATGTTGAGGTTATATTTTATATTAGAATACCTTCTAAAGGTTTTTATATTTCATTTCATGAGATGAGAGTTTTGTTGAAGCAAATGATGTTTTCTTGTGATCTTGCTAACAATTGTTTGTGATAAGACATGTCGAGCTATAATACGGTATTTAGAATGAGATTTCTAACCAATTATTTCAAAATCATCCTGACACACACCCCCAACCCTCTGCCTGAGATCTGCACAGGATCGTTCTAAATTCTCCTTCGAGCTGAAGTGGCTCCCTCTTATCCCTATTGGAACCTCATGAATCTGATCCATAGGTCCTTCATAAGAACCCACCCTTCGCAACTTAACACTAGGCGCAAACCTTATGTCTCCACGTGACCACAACCAGGCCTCAGCGCAAGCACCTTCGTATGGCTCCCTCTTCGTTAGCACCTCTACAAGTGACCACTAGCTAGGGCCTAACTCTAACACCCCTCACAACTCGCAACTTCACGAGTTGGAGTGTTGAGTCCTCATGCTCCTCCTTTGCGAATCCCCGAGACACGATAAGTCAACAATAGGTTGACTCCTTCCCAGGCAATGCGTGTCCACCACCTGTCACCCGCTTCTGTCTTTTCTGCGCACTATATGTTTGTGCCACCTGTCAACCATGCGGTCCCCACCTAATGGGCACGACGCATGTTCGCCCGAGCCCTCGGTTCTCGGCACGTCATGACTTCTGCAGTCAAAAAGAAGTTCTTTCAACTTCTGAACCTCCGATAGGCAATACCCTATGAAGGTTCTGATCCAACGGTTCTCTTGTGGCTTGGATCCAATGATCCGGATCTCCTTCCATGTTCCTCGCAACTCAAGACGAAACCAGGAATTTGGTCTACCCTTCAAAATCACGAACCCCAAATTTGCGAAATGATCCAACGACGTGGGTTGAAATGCGATCAACGGCTCTTATTGACCATGATCAATGGTTTAGTTTGATTCTTGATATTAGGGTGGTGAGTTCATCCAACTCCTAACCACCTTATAGCTCCTCTGTATCCTACGGTCCTCACGATTTCTCGAGCTCTCCATGGAGAATTCTAACCACCAGATGCACTCCTCAATGACTTATGCCCAAATGACTCAGTGTTCTCCCTCCTGAACTTGACTTCTATGAGACGAGTTCGATCTCCATCTCCCTTTGAACACTCCAAATGCATTGTCTCTCCTGATCTTTCACTTGCAAACTCAAGCCTTCCAAAAGGGTTCCTGCTCGCACTCCTTGCGGAAAAATTTCAAATAACTTTTGGTTATTTGAGTCTTCGACCCTGTGCACTCTTTGCAATAGTAGTCCTTTAGCCTTCACCTTAGTTGATAAGTTCTAAAGCCTCAACCAGCCTATGCACACCTTGCACGGCTTTGTGCTTCACCTGCACTTCTATTGGTATGAGAACAATGGTATATTTCCTAAGATTTCTGAGATAAAACTCAGACCCTCGTCAATGCACACCTTGCGAACGTTCACTGCACTCCTTGCAAGAATTCTCAGGAAGAGAAACAATTGAAACTCATTCTTCTTCTCTCTCAAACTTCATACATTTAAGATGGAATCATACACACAATACAACATTGGAATAGATGCATAACAGAGAAACAAAACAGTTGTAAACATACCATTTAACAAATGTAAACAGTAAGCATCATAACACCATGAAAATTGAGTCAAAGCTTCATATATTAACTCAAGTGTTCTTGTACATGGGTTCTTCTCTATAGCTCTCTTCTACAACTCTACGGCTTATGAATTCTGAATGATCATCAAAAATTACCATGATACAAGGGTGAGGGTGTCTATATCTATTTTCCCTCCTACGCTTCTAAAACTGTCTAATCTAACATTCATATCTACCTACTTTACATTAATCAGACTTAAATGCCTATTACATCCGGCAGATGAGAGTAATTTCTCCAGATCTATTCATATCTCCAAGACATAAATGTAAGTATGCTTCTCCTAGCTATTATATTAATGCTTCATTTTTCAAAATTCAAAACATTTTCCTAAAAAAAACATGCCCTTTTTCCATCTGCACGTCCAGCTGTTCCTTTGGCTAGGCACGTGATTTGGCTTTGTACGATGCTCCTGCATCATACTCCCTCGCTTGAAAATTTTCATGAAATCATGTTCATGAGCTCTTGCACGGTCTGTCCATGCTTTTGAATTGTTGTTTCATCCTCCCAACTCACATCTTCCACTGGATGTCCCTTCCACTTGACCAAGTATTCAAAATACTCCTTTCTCCTGGTATTTGTGTTAATCCTCTTTTCAATTATGCCTTCCATCTATGGCTTTTCAGCTACAAGAATTTTTTTTGTCCATTGAACCTCTTTATGTCCTTCTCTGCTCCTACTTCTTCAACTCTGTAAGGGTACAAATCCACAACATTGAATATCGGTGAGATTCTGACCCCATCGGGTAATTCAATATCATATGTGTTTGCCCCAAATTTCCTTATGACCATGCACGGTCCAATATTTTTCATCTTCAGTTTGTTATACGTTCCCCTTGAGAACCTCTCCTTCCTTAGATGTGCAAGAATCAGATCACCAACTTCAAATTGAAGTTCTCGCCTATGTTGATATGTTCTATGTTTGTATTCTTGAGTTGAATTCTGCAATCACTCTTTGATTCAGTTGTGAAGCTCCTTCATTCCTTCTGCAAAGTCCTCTGCACTAGCACTTCTAAATTCATTTTGTTTCAAATCTTTCAATTCAGAAACTCCCCTTGGTTGCATTCCATATACAATCTGGAATGGACTCTGCCCTGTGCTTCTATTGAGTGAATCATTGTAATCGAATTCCACCTGTGGCAGAATGTGATCCCATTGACTGTGGTGTTCAATCGCTAAGCTTCTCAGCAAATCTCCCAAGCTCCTATTTACAACCTCTGTCTGTCCATCCGTATGAGGATGATACGCTGAGCTAAAAGACAAACTTGTTCCCAAATTCTTCCATAAGGTCCTCCGGAAATGTCCCACGAACTTGGTATCTCGATCAGAAATGATACTCTTGGGTAAGCCGTGAAGTCTGACATCTTCCTTAAAAAGAAGTTCACAATATGAGTTACGTCGTTGGTTTTTTGGCATGGTATGAAATGTGCCATTTTTGAAAATCTATCGACTACCCCAAAGATTGAATCATATCCTCTATGTTTCCTTGGTAGTCCCAATATGCAATCCATGCTCACTATATCCCATAGCCTTTTAGGTATGGGTAATGGTTGGTATAACCCTGTGTTCTGCCTTTTTCCTTTCGTGTGCTGACAAATTTTGCACCTGTCCACAAATTTCTTCACATCTGTTCTCATCCCTGGCCAATAATATGAGCTATTCAACTTTGAGAACATCTTATCATGACCGAAATGTCCGACCAATCCTCCATTGTGTTTTTCCTTCAACAAATTTTCCCTCATGGAGCATTTCGGAATACATAGTTGTTTTCCCTTGAACAATAATCCATCTTGGATCATGTATTCATTCCATTGTCTTCTATCTCTGAGAATTGGATTCTCATATGCCTCATATGCCTCCTTAAAATCTGGATCATCCCTATACATTTTCTTAAGGTTATCAAAACCCAAAGTCTTGACTATGAATTCTTGCATAAGAAAACATTTCCTGCTCAAAGCATCAGCAACTTTGTTAGTAGTTCCAGAAATATGCTTAATCACAAAAGTAAAATTCTGCATGTATTCAACCCATTTAGCATGTTTTTGGTTCAACTTCTCCTGTTGAGTCACAAATTGCAAAGCATGATTATTGTTGTACAAAACAAACTCCTTGGGAACCAAATAATGTCTCCATTTCTTCAGTGCTTGTATGACTGTGTAGAATTCTTTGTCATATTTGGATTACTTGATCTTCGCTTCATTTAGTTTTTCACTAAAATATGCGATCGGCCTGTTGTCTTGGCTCAATACCGTTCCAATTGCAAATCCACTCGCGTCACACCTGACCTGGAATGTCTTGCTGAAATCCGGCAAAACCAGAATTAGTTGCTCAGTGATCTTCTTCTTCAGCATATTGAAACTCTTCTCTGCTTCCTCTATCCAGTGAAAAGATTTATGTCTTTTCTTCACTGTATCCATCATCGGTGCACTAATTCCACTGAATTTTCGGATGAATTTCCTGTAGAATCTAGCCAAACCATGGAAGCTTTGAACTTCAAACACGCTCTTCGACGATGGCCAATTCTTAATCACCTTTATCTTTTCTAGATCCATTTTTAATTCATTTGCAGAGATAACAAAACCCAAATAAATGAGTTTTGTCCTCATAAATGATGATTTCTTCATATTGATAAGCAATTTCTCCTATTGTAATCTCCTCATTACTGCAACTAAATGATTTAAGTGTTCTACTTCTATCTTGTTGAAAATCAATATATCGTCAAGATATACAATGACAAATTTCCCTATGAAATCCCGCAGGACTTCTTTCATCAACCTCATGAAAGTACTAGGCACATTCGTTAAGCCAAATGGCATGACAATCCATTCTTACAGCCCTTCATTTGTCTTGAATGTTGTCTTCCATTCATCACCTTCTCTCATTCGAATTTGATGATACCCGCTTTCCAAATCAATCTTTGAAAAAAACTTTGCTCCACTCAAGCAATCCATCAAGTCGTCCATCCTTGGCAATGGAAATATGTATCTAATGGTAATCTTATTGATTTCCCTTGAGTCAGTACACATTCTCCAGCCTCCATCTTTCTTTGGGCTTAGCACTGTCGGAACAGCGCATGGACTCAAGCTTTCTCGAATCAATCCTTTGTCCATTAAGTCCTGGACCTGTCTCTTAACTTCTTCATTTTCCTGCAGCGTCAACCTATACACAGCTTTGTTTGGAAAAATAGATCCAGGTATAAGATCAATATGATGGATTATACTCCTGATAGGTGGCAACGAACAAGGTAGTTCGTCCACTACTATATCAGCAAACTCTTCCAGCAACTCCTAGATTTCTTCTGGTAAATCATCTATTATCGTACTGGTCAAAACAATTATGGGCTTCCTAACCACAATAAATTGTGTGTCTTCCTTATTCTTAACCTCATTAAGAAGTTCCTTCCCACTCATCAGAAGTATAGTGTTGCTCATTTATGTTTTCACTTCTTTATCCTTAATTGGCAGCAACATGTGAGTCCTACCATTTTTTTCTAGGGTGTACGTGTTATTTCTCCCATCATGAACCACGTTTCTATCATACTGCCATGTTCTACCCAGCAATACATGACAAACATCCATGGGAATTACATCACATAATATTTCATCTTTATATCCTCCTATTTTAAATTCAACTAAACATTGTTTAGTGACATTTACCTGATGTCCTTTTTGTAGCCATGAAACTTTGTATGGGCTTGGATGTGCAATAGTGTCCATCTCCAGCTTTTCTACCATCTTTGTAGATACGAGATTGTCAGTGCTACCGCTGTCCACTATGACCTTGCATACCCTGTCTTTAGTTTTGCAAGCAGTCCTAAACAGACTGTTCCTTTGGGTTGGATTTTCTGGTTCTTTCTCTGGTTTCAAGAGAACTTTCCTCATCATCAAAGATCTTCCACCCTTAGCATATTCTACTCAACATTCCATCCTTGAGCTTCGGAAATGTGAGTTTCACCACCATCTTTCTTCCTATCTGGACACTCATAGTATTTATGTCCAATTTTTCCATAGGCAAAGCATTTCACTTCACCTCCTCTACCTCTTCCTCTTCCTCTGGCTCAAGGAAAATTATTTCTATCAGCATACTGCCTTCCCTGTGAGCTTCCTCCCCTCTCAGGTTGAGTTTGAGGTTTCTTCCCCTCTTCTTTAGGTTTCTAAGTTCTATCTTGGGAAATTGATCTGCCTCTAGCTTGACTTCTACCCCGGACTCTCTGACTTTTCTTCTGGCTCAGCTTCTCTTCATCTTTCAGAGCTTTCTGATAAGCTTCTTCCACATTTCAAATGGTCAACATGCTCATCTCATCTTGAATGTCATATCGCAGACCATTCATGTACCTAGAAACTTTTTCATCATTTCTTTCCTGATGACCTTCTTTGATGTTTATCCTGTAGAATTCTTCAATGTATTCCTTCACTGACATTAGCTTCTGTCTCAAATTATGCATCCTCCGAAACAGAGTGATTTGATAATCCCTGGGTATAAATTTGGATTTCATCTATGTAACCATTCTATCCCAGCTTTTTATTTTATGCTTTCCCTTGCAGCGTCTGTGATGCAAGAGCATCGCCAACACATCAAGCGAGCCAGCGCGGAAGTGGAGGACAGCTGGATAAGCCAGCACAAATTTTGAAAAGAATGCTTTGAAATTGTGCGCGATCTTAAATGAAGTCATTTAAGAAGAGGCACCTTTGTATATTGTATTGGATCTTGAGCGGATAGCTATCGTCCTTTAGTAGATAGACGGAATTTAATATAGTTAATGCAGGTAGATAGGATTTTTTAATTCTTAGATTTGACAGTTTAGGAGCTAGAGGGAAAACGGATATAGACACCCTCATTGTGCATTGTAACATAGTTGAAGGGAATAGATAGAGCATTCAGGAAGAGCATAGAGAAGCAGAGAGCTATGTAAGAACACCCATGTACAGACATTTGAATTAATAGAAAGCTTCGATTCAAATCCATGGTTTTTGTTGTTCTCTGTGTATTTGATGTTGATATGTTCATGAATGTTTGCTTCCTGTCATACATTTGATTTTATATGTGGTGTATGTGATTTCATGTATAAATTGAAGTCTGAGAGAGTAAAGGAATGAGTTTCAATTGTTTCTCTAATTGAGCCATAGAATTCCTACAAGGAGAGCAGTCGAATCGTCCGCAAGGAGTGCATTGATAGAGGGGTTCAATTAGAGATTACATTTGTCTCATTCGTCCCAAAGGTGCAGTTGGACACAGGAGTCGTGCAAGAAGTGCGCAGGCCAGGTGAAAGTCTCAGGGTTGCGAACCAGAGTGAGTCTTTGAAGGATTGTTTCTGCAAGTGTGCGCAGAGTCAAAGAGACTTCCACACTTAGATGCATTGAAGGATTACCGCAAGGAGTGTGCGCAAGGAGTCTTTTCTAAGGCTCAGAGTCATAGCAAAGTTCAGGAAGGATAGAGTCTTTGAATTCGTTGAAGAATTGCACAGATAATTTGTGTTTGAAGTGTTCGAGCAGGTGCTGCAAGTTTGCGAGTAGGTGAACGAGTTCCGAGGGAAAGGAATGCTTAGTCCTTTCGTAGAATTCATCCGGAAGGGATAGACGGTTGGAATTCCCCAGGGAGAATTTGTGAATCACCAAAAGCCCTTGGATCTTGGAAAAGTGCAGGGAGGATACAACGACGCATTCCCAAAGGGTTCCAAGCTCAGGAGAGACGGAGCCATTGATAAAGACCATGAGGGTTGTTGGATCCACACACATATCGTGGATCAGGGTTTCGTGAGTCGAAGCTCCAAACTATTGCAACGAGAATTGCGAAATCGCGAAGTGAAATATCCCGACGAGCCCAGAACCGTCCATCAGTGGGGACATGTGTCAGAAATCCTGAAGAAGTCAGGATTCGGTATATCAGGATTCTTGAGGATAGGATATGTAGACAGCTTGGAATTGCGATCCACGATATCCCGATGGTGACGTAACCAGTGTGGGACTGAAGGAGTGAGTGGAGGACAGGTGGCACACCGTATCGGGGTTCAAGGAAAGTAAAGTCCTGAAACCTTTGACATTAGGATTTGCGATCCCGCGAAGTCCGAAATCCTGACGAGCGAAATGAACCATTGAAAAGTCAACCCGTGAGCGCATCAGAGTTTCGGCATATCGGGGTTCGGAGTTTGGAAATTCTGTTTGTTGACATCGCGAGTTGCGAAATCGTGACAAGGAAAGTTTCGATAGAGGAAAGAGAAAAGTCAGCTTTGACTGAGGCATCGGGTCTCAGGGATCCAAAAACCCAATGATTAACCATTAGACTTGTGAAGTCGCGAGTTTTGATTTCCCGATAAGTAAAGAGAAGGGGAATCGCGTGAAGAGATATGAGGGTGCAGATTTCCCGATAGGGAAATAGAAGAACCTTGGTGTTCTTCGAACTGAGGGAAGAGAATATCCTCTGAGCGGATATGCTCCGAGGAGTATGGCTGCGTCAGAGTGGTATCAGAGCATAGAAAGACTCTTTTCTTTCAGTAGAAGAGAAGAAGGGAATTCACCATGCCGCTAAGGAGATATAGATAGTCACCTGATCCAGAGGATAGGGAGGTGTAGAGAAGAAGAGGCAGGCAGGTAACCAATCCAGAAATGGAGAGACAAATGCATGATCTATGAGTGAGACTCGAGGATATGGATATAGCGCAAAGATGCACAACTAGTGCAGGAGATATTAGTGATTCTGATAGTGAAATTGAGGCTGAACGAGAGGAGGAAGTTGCAGTCGAAGATGCATCAAACGAGCTTTTGATCAGAGCTATTTCCAGAATGAGTGAAAAAGAAAAGATGGACATTCCAGTTTACGAGGGAAACTTGGATGCAGAGGAGCTACTAGATTGGATTAGAGCTCTGAATACTTACTTCGACTATGAAGATGTCGAAGAGGACAAGAAGGTCAAGCATGTTTTCAGGTGCTTGAAGGGACATGCAGCATTGTGGTGGGATGAGCTACAAGCTGACAGATGCTGCAAGGGCAAGCAGAAGATCAAGAGCTGGGATAGGATGATCATGAAGATGAAAGCAAAATTCATCCCAAGAGACTATCAAATCACTCTGTTCAGGAGGATGCAGAACCTGAGACAAAAGCTAATGACAATGAAAGAATACACTGAGGAATTCTATCGACTAAACATCAGGGCAGGTCATCGAGAGAGCCATGATGAGAAGGTAGCCAGGTATATGAATGGCCTAAGATACGATATCCAGGACGAGATGAGCATGGTAACCATCCGAATGGTGGAAGATGCTTATCAGATGGCTCTGAAAGATGAGGAGAAGCTGAGTCGTAAGCAAGGTCAGAGGGGTCGAGGCAGAAGCCAGCCTAGAGGCAAGTCGGTTGCCCAATAAAAATACCAGAAGCCCAAGGGGGAATGGAAGAAGCCTCAGGGTAAAGTTGAGAGAGGTGGAACCTCACAGAGAGGGCCATGTGTTGAACCAAGTGGAGAATATGCTGACAACAACACTTTTCCTCGTACTAGAGGTAGAGAAAGAGGAAGAGGTGGAGTAATCACATGCTTCACATGTGGGAAGAATGGGCACAAGTCTTATGAGTGTCTAGAGAAAAATAAGGACATTGGGGAATCTCACATCACCAAATCACAGAGGCGGGATGTAGAGGCCGAAGATGCAGAAGGCGGAAGATCGCTCATGATGCGAAAAGTTCTTTTGACACCCAAGAAGGAGGTGGAGAGTTCAGTCCAAAGGACCAGAATTTTCAGGACTGCTTGCAAGACCAAAGATAGGGTATGCAAGGTCATCATAGACAGTGTTAGCACAGATAATCTCGTTTCAACCGAGATGGTAGAGAAGCTGGAGCTAGAGACAATTGATCATCCAAGCCCATACAGAGTTTCATGGCTACAAAAAGGACACCAGGTAACTGTTACTAAACAATGCTTGGTTGAATTCAAGATAGGAGGATATAATGATAAGATCTTGTGTGATGTTATTCCCAGGGATGTATGTCATTTATTGCTGGGTAGACCATGGAAATATGACAGAAATGTGATTCATGACGGGAGAATGAACACATATACCCTGGAGAAGAATGGGAGAACCCATATGTTGCTTCCGATAAAGGATAAGGAGGTAAAACCAGAAGTAAGCAACACAGTACTTCTCATGAGTGGGAAGGAAATTCTTACGGAGGTGAAGAAGAAAGAAGATCCACAATTCTTTGTGGTCAGGAAATCGAGGATTGTTCTGACTAGCACAAGAGTGGATGATCTACCAGAAGAGATTCAGGAACTACTAGAAGAGTTCGCTGACATCGTGGTAGACGAATTACCTCATTCATTGCCACCAATGAGGAGTGTGAGTCATCATATAGACCTCATACCAGGAGCCAGTTTTCCGAATAAAGCCGCGTACAGATTGACACCGCAAGAAAATGAGGAGGTCAAGAAGCAAGTCCAGGATTTGTTGGACAAAGGATTGGTAAGGGAAAGCTTGAGTCCATGTGTCATTCCAACGGTACTCAGTCCAAAGAAGGATGGAGGTTGGAGAATGTGTACCAACTCAAGGGAAATTAATAAGATAACCATCAGGTACAGGTTCCCATTGCCGAGAATGGATGATCTGATGGATTGCCTGAGTGGGGCAAGGTACTTTTCAAAGATTGATTTGAAAAGCGGATATCACCAGATTCGCATGAGAGAAGGTGATGAATGGAAGACAGCATTCAAGACAAATGAAGGTTTCTATGAATGGCTTGTTATGTCGTTTGGCTTAACAAATGCACCGAGTACCTTCATGAGGCTAATGAACGAAGTCCTAAGGGAGTTCATCGGAAAAATTTTCATTGTGTATTTGGATGACATACTGATTTACAGTAAGTCAGTGGCAGAGCACTTGAAGCATTTGGCTATAGTGATGAAGAAGCTACAGCAGGAGAAGCTATTGATAAACATGAAGAAGTCCTCATTCATGAAGACAGAGCTCATTTATCTGGGTTTTGTTATATCTACAAATGAGTTGAAGATGGATCCAAATAAGGTGGAGGTAATTAAGAATTGGCCATCACCGAGGAATGTATTCGAGGTGAGGAGTTTTCACGGATTGGCTAGTTTCTACCGGAAGTTCATCAGGAATTTTAGTGGAATCAACACAGAGATGATGGATACAGTGAAGAAGAGGCATAAATCTTTTCACTGGACAGCCAAGGCTGAAAAGAGTTTCAATCTGTTGAAGCGGAAGATCACGGAACAACCAGTTTTGGTGTTGCCGGATTTCCAGAAGATGTTTCAGGTGAAATGTGACGCAAGTGGATTTTCCATAGGAGAGGTCTTGAGTTAGGAAGACAGACTGATTGCATATTTTAGTGAGAAACTGAATGAGGAAAAGGTGAAATACTCCATGTATGATAAGGATTTTTATACTATCATACAAGCATTGAAAAAGTTGAATATAGACACCCTCATTGTGCATTGTAACATAGTTGAAGGGAATAGATAGAGCATTCAGGAAGAGCATAGAGAAGCAGAGAGTTGTGTAAGAACACCCATGTACAGACATTTGAATTAATAGAAAGCTTTGATTCAAATCCATGGTTTTTGTTGTTCTCTGTGTATTTGATGTTGATATGCTCATGAATGTTTGCTTCCTATCATACATTTGCTTTTATATGCAGTGTATGTGATTTCATGTATAAATTGAAGTCTGAGAGAGTAAAGGAATGAGTTTCAATTGTTTCTCTAATTGAGCCAGAGAATTCCTGCAAGGAGTGCAGTCGAATCATCCGCAAGGAGTGCGTTGACAAAGGGGTTCAATTAGAGATAACATTTGTCTCATTCATCCCAAAGGTGCAGTTGGACACAGGAGTCGTGCAAGGAGTGTGAAGGCCAGGTGAAAGTCTCAGGGTTGCGAACCAGAGTGAGTCTTTGAAGGATTGTTGCTGCAAGTGTGTGCAGAGTCAAAGAGACTTCCACACTTAGACGCGTTGAAGGATTACCGCAAGGAGTGCACGCAAGGAGTCGTTTCTAAGGCTCAGGGTCATAGCAAAGCTCAGGAAGGATAGAATCTTCAAATTCGTCAAATAATTGCACAGAGAAGTTGTGTTTGAAGTGTTCGAGTAGGTGTTGCAAGTTTGCGAGAAGGCGAACGAGTTCCGGGGGAAAGAAACGCTTAGTCCTTTCGCAGAATTCATCCGGAAGGGACAAATGGTTGGAATTCCCCAGGGAGAATTCGCGAATCACCGAAAGTCGTTGGATCTTGGAAAAGTGCAGGGAGGATACGACGATGTATTCCCAAAGGGTTCCAAGATCAGGAGAGATGGAGCCATTGATCAAGACCACGAGGGTCGTTGGATCCACACGCATATCGTGGATCAGGGTTTTGTGAGTCGAAGCTCCAAACTATTGCAACGAGAATTGCGAAATCACGAAGCGTGATATCCCAACGAGCCCAGAACCGTCTATCAGTGGGGACATGTGTCAGAAATCCTGAAGAAGTCATGATTTGGTATATTGGGATTCTTGAGGACAGGATATGCAGACAGCTTGGAATCGCAATCCGCGATATCCCGACGGTGACGTAACCAGTGTGGGATCGAAGGAGTGAGTGGACGACAGGTGGCACACCGTATTGGGGTTCGGGGAAAGTAAAGTCCCAAAACCTTTGACATTAGGATTCGCGATCCCGCGAAGTCCGAAATCCCGATGAGGGAACGAAACCATTGAAAAGTCAACCCGCGAGTGCATCGGATTTTCGGCGTATCGGGGTTCAGAGTTTCAAAATTCCATTTGTTGACATCGCGAGTTGCGAAATTGCGACAAGGAAAGTTCCGATAGAGGAAAGAGAAAAGTCAATGTTGACTGAGGCATTGGGTCTCGGGGATCTGAAAACCCAATGATTAACCATTAGACTCGCGAAGTCGTGAGTTCCGATTTCCCGATAAGTAAAGAGAAGGGGAATCGCGTGAAGAGATCTGTGGGTGAAGATTTCCCGATAGGGAAATAGAAGAACCTTGGTGTTCTTCAGGCCGAGGGAAGAGAAGATCCTGTGAGAGGACGTGCTCTGAGGAGTACGTTTGCGTCATTTTGTCAGCCTGCAGTTCATCTCAAAATAGTGTTGCATGCCCTTTAAGTCTAGTAACAGCATGTTTGACCTTCTTATCTTCCTCGACATCCTCATAGTCAAAGTATTTGTCTAGAGCTCTAATCCAATTTAGAAGCTCTTCAACATCTAAGTTTCCTTCGTACACTGGAATGTCTATTTTTTCTCTAGCACTTATCCTTGCAACATCCCTGAATAGGCATTCATCTGTAGTATCTTCGACTGCAACTTCTTCGTTTCCAACTTCATTTTCACTTTCATCCTCATTGATGTCCCCAGCGTCGACTGTGTGCCTCTGTGTTGTATCCATAGCATCAAGCCTGGCACATAATTCATGCATCTCTCTTTCCCTTGCTGGATCAAGTATTTGCCTATCTCTTCTTCTTGGCATTTCTCTTTCCTCTGCTGGATCAAGTATTTTCATGTCTCTTCTTCTCGACGGCATGGCTGTAAAATTTTCTCCCTTCTCTCTGCTACAAAAAGCAAAGAAATTACTCTAGGCTCTGATACCACAACTGAAGCATACCCCAGACCCTTTGTTCAAGATCCGCACAAGATTGTTCTAAATTCTCCTTCGAGCCGAATCGGCTCCCTCGAATCCCTATTGGAACCTCATGAATCTGATCCACGGGTCCTTTGAAAGAACCTTCCCTGTGCAACTTAACACCAAGCACAAGCCTTATGTCTTCACACGACCACAACTGGGGCTTAACGCAAGTGCCTTCGTAACTCGTGAGTTCGTGACTCATAGACCCTCGACTCCTCTTTCTCCTAATGTCGATGCTCGAGAATGCAATATGGTATGGCTCCCTCTTCGCTAGCGTCTCTACAAGCGACCACTGGCTAGGGCCTAACTCTAACAACCCTTGCAACTTTCAACTTCGCTAGTTGGAGTGTTGAGTCCTCATGCTCCTCCTTTGCAAATCCCTGAGACATGATAAGTCAACAATAGGTCGACTCCTTCCCAGGCGATGTGTGTCCACCACCTGTCACCCTCTTCCATCTTTTCTGCATGCTATATGTTTGCACCACCTATCAACCACATGGTCCCCACCTAATGGACGTGATGCATGTTCATCCGAGCCCTCGGCGCTCAGCACTTTGTGAATTCTGCAGTCGAAAAGAAGTTCTTTCAACTCCCAAACCTCCAATAGGCGATACCCCGTGAAGGTTCTGATCCAACAGTTCTCTTGTGGCTTGGATCCAACGGTTCTGATCTCCTTCCCTGTTCCTCATAATTTGGGACAAAACCAGGAATTTGGTCTGCCCTCCAAACTCACGAACCCCAAATTCGCAAAATGATCCAATGACGTGGGTTGAAACGAGATCAATGGCTCTTATTGACCATGATCAATAGTTCACTTTGATTCTTGATATTAGGGTGATGAGTTCTTCCAACTCCTAACCACCTTATAGCTCCTATGGATCCTATGGTCCTCGCGATTTCCCGATCTCTCCACGGAGAATTCTGACCACCAGATGCACTCCTCAATGACTTCTGCCCAAATGACTCGGTGTTCTCCCACCTGAACTTGACTTCTATGAGACGAGTTCGATATTTGTCTCCCTTTGAACACTCCAAAGGCATTATATCTCCTGAGCTTTCACTTGCAAACTCAAGCCTTCCAAAAGGGTTCCTTCTCACACTCCTTGTGGCAAACTTTCAAATAACTTTTGGTTATTTGAGTCTTTGACCCTGTGCACTCTTTGCAACAATAGTCCTTCAGCCTTCATCTTAGTTGATAAGTTCTAAATCCTCAACCAGCCTATGCACACCTTGCATGGCTCTATGCTTCACCTGCACTTCTATTGGTATGAGAACAACGGTATATTTCCTAAGCTTTATGAGATAAAACTCAGACCCTCGTCAACGCACACCTTGCAGACGTTCACTGCACTCCTTGCAGGAATTCTCAGGAAGAGAAACAAATGAAACTCATTCTTCTTCTCTCTCAAACTTCATACATTTAAGATGGAATCATACACACAATATAGCATTGGAATAGATGCATAACAGAGAAACAAAATAGTTGTAAACATACCATTTAACAAATTTAAACAGTAAGCATCATAACACCATGAAAATTGAGTCAAAGCTTCATATATTAACTCAAGTGTTCATGTACATGGGTTCTTCTCTACAGCTCTCTGCTACATCTCTACAGCTTATGAATTATGAATGATCATCAAAAATTACCATGATACAAGGGTGAGGGTGTCTATATCTGTTTTCCCTCCTACACTTCTAAAACTGTCTAATCTAACATTCATATTTACCTACTTTACATTAATCAGACTTAAATGCCTATTACATCTGGCAGATGAGAGTAATTTCTCCAGATCTATTCATATCTCCAAGACATAATGTAAGTACGCTTCTCCTAGCTATTACATTAATGCTTCAGTTTTCAAAATTCAAAATGTTTTCATAAAACAAAACGTGCCCCTTTTCCATCTGCACATCCAACTGCTCCTTTGGCTAGGCGCGTGTTTTGGCTTTGTACGATTCTCCTGCATCACATCCACAAGGTTTCTAACGATATGATGACTTGTTTCTAAACTTTTGACTATTTTAATGCTTAAAATTATCCTAATAACAGTCAAACTTCCATATTTTAACAAAGCCAAAAATAATTGACATTTAGCGGCATTGGATTTTGGTTCAAAATAGTTTTTAATGATTTTATAAGAATGATAACGAATAATATGGTTAGTAAAATTACCTTCAAGTGATGTAAACCACTTTCTTCCACATGAATTCATATAGGATATGTTTGTCGCACCAAGACAAATTTGTGGTGGGGTGCTTGGAAGCCAATTTTTCTCTTTAAACATGGGGAACAGATGTAATCGAGATAGAAATTCCTCGAGGAAATAAATACCCATTGAAAAGGTAGAAGAAGAAAGAGAAAAGGAAAATTTATGTATGTCAAAGCGTAGGATTTCAGAAGAGGGAAATCCAATTTCTATTCTCCTCCATCGCCACAAGCAAAGCGCAGGAGTTCAGTAGAGACCAATCCAGTCAGTATCTCATCAATACAAGTTGTTTTGGATGACTAGATGATGGATAATTTTCTTGGAGTTTATTATAAAATGGATGAAATTAGAGAGGAAACTAGTGCATAGCATTATGGTGAAGAAGTTCTTGTGGTGCAACCACTTGTTGAACAGTCAGATATTCCAGAAACTAGTCATGGGCATTTCCACTCTCCTCCCAGAATTGATCTACTAGTAATTGAAGAAGAAAGAACTGTAACATTGTTAATTCCACAACATGGAGGTCAAGAGTGCTAAAATATTGGTTCATTGTCCCTACCTATATTGATTACACAAGAAGACACAACTAACAATTCCAATTCCAAGTGAACAAATTTGTCTTGGTATTACAAAAGAAGACACAACTAACAATTCCAATTCCAATTGGATAAATCTATCTTGGTATTACATAAGAAGACACAACTAACAATTCCAATTCCAATTGGAAAAAATTCTCTTGGTATTACACAAGAAGACACAACTAACAATTCCAATTGGACAAAAAAAATTTGGTATTACACAAGAAGACACAACTAACAATTTCAATTGCACAAAATTGTCTTGTTATTACACAAGAAGACACAAATAACAATTCCAATTGGAAAAAATTGTCTTTCTATTACACAAGAAGACACAACCAACAATTCCAATTCCACTTGGACAAATTTGTCTTCCAATTCTTCCCACAATTGTCTTGCAATAGCACAAAATTGACTATGAATTAAACAACAAGACAAAAAAGAACAAAAACATGTTTGTTCTTGCTATTTTTGCATGCAGATATCGGGCTTGTTCAATTTTTTGAGATAGACGAGGTTGAGGAGTGTTCTTGGTGCATAACACTTACCAGCATGAACATGCATGCATTCCTATAATGCGTGCACACTAAAGCGTGTGCATGTTCTAGGAACGCACACATGTCCCTGTTGGGCAGGGATGAGCGCCCAACTTCAAGGATTTCAAGTCACAAGAGTCCATGCACACTCTTAATGCAACGAATATAGAATTTATTGTATACCAAAAATATTTATGAAAAAATATGTGTATGGTTTTTGGGGTTTGGGGGAAACTAGGACCTAAGGGCTTAGGAGTGAAAGTGTTTTGAAGCATAGAGCAATGGTTAGAGCACCAAGATGTGGATGCAAGGGTTGTGGGGAATTTAACAAGAGGTATATGCATAGTGCACTTAGGGATCGAGTGTGGAGGGGGTTAAGGGTCAAGCATAGGTTATTCCTAGGATTAGATGGAGCTAGGGGGGTCTAGGTCATGTTCTAGGTCAAGCTCTAGGTAATGGTATAGGTCATGGTCATGGTCATGGTCATGGTCATGGTATAGGTCTAGGTCATGTTCTAGGTCTAGCTCTAGCTCTATGCTTTGGTCTAGGTCTATGTCATGGTCTATGTCATGGTCATCATATAGGTCTAGGTCATGGTCATGTTATAGGTCTAGGTCATGGTCTAGGTCATGATCTAGGTCTTTCCATGTCTAGATATTTCTATGTCTAGGTCTAGGTATGGGTCATGACATGTCTAGGTCAAGGCCATTTTTTACCTTGCGATGTAGAGAGGGGGGTGGAGAGAGAGAAAGAAAGAAAGAAAGAGAGTGTGAGAGGGGAAGAGAGAAAGACAAAGAGAGTGTGTGAGAATGAGGGAGAGGGAGACAGAGAGGGGGGGTAGAGAGAGAGAGAGAGAGAGGAAGGGGGGGAGAGAAGGGGGTTTAGATAGAGAAAAATAGAGAAAGGCGAGGAGAGTGGGGGAGAGAGAGGGAGGTGGATATAGTGAGCAAGAGAGTGAGGGTTATATTCAAGAGGTAAAGAGAGAAGGGGGTAGAGATGGATTGTTTGAGAGTGTGAGAGAGTGGGAGAGGAAGACCAAGAGGGAGGGGTAGAGAGAGATAGATGGGAGAGAGATGGTATATGTAGGAGAGAAAGAGGAGATATGGTGGGAGGGATGGGGAGAGAGGGAGAGAGGAGGGGGTAGAGAGAGAGTGTTGGAATATTCAATAATATTGAGAAGGGGGGTGAATCAGTATTGAGCCCTTTTTACCATTTTTAAATATAAAATATAAACATTAAGTTATCAAAAATTAATCACTTAAGATTGAATTCAAGATATCATCAAGATATAACCACAAATGCACAGTACACAAGAGTTTTACATGGAAACCCAAATGGGAGAAAACCATGAAATGCTTTTTAATATATATCTTGAATATTACATCCACAGGAAGCACCAACTTCCAAGATTCTCCAACACCAACTGGAAGGAGGCACCAACCCCCTATTTACAGGATCCAACCTGAAAGAAGCTCCAAATCCCTAAATTCTCTAGAACAACCTAAAAGGAGGCTCCAACCCCCTAATGTATAGGCTCCAACCTGAAGGAAGCTCCAACTCCCTATATTCTCCAGCACCAACTAGAAGGAGGCTCCAACCCCCCAATTTACAGGCTCCAACCTGAAGGAAGCTCTAAATCTCTATATTCTCTAGCACCAAATGGAAGGAGGCTCCAAGATATACCTCAAACCATGTGCCAAAATATCCAAGATACAAGCCTCAAACATGTGCCAAACCATCCATGAAATGACTTAAAGCATATGTCATAACCTCCAAGATATTCTTCAAGCATATACCATAACCTCCAAGCTACAAGCCTCAAAACATATATAAAGCATACCTTTAATTATGTCAAAACCTAGAGCATAAGATCTCAGACCATGAGACCTTCCTCAACTTCAACATTAAGAGAATAGAACCTTCTTCAAACTTTTGCACGGATATGTGATTCTTCCATTGTCAACCTGCGGACACCCGTGCTTTACTTCACTCCAATCCCTATATACCTTATACACAATTCGTTTGTCTGCAACCTGTGTATATATGCACTTCACCCTTCTGTAAACCATGTATAACCTCAGAAAATTGGTATGGCACCTCCATACACTTCTCTCTCCTCAACCTCCTTTCTCCTAAGCTAGATTCACTTTGTTGAGATCACCAATCCTCCTAGCACAAGTGAAAACCCACTTATTCTAGCTCCATTCCAAAAACAAACACTTTCTTAGATGTAAAATGAGAGGTTATTTATGTGTATGTATACCCTTCCAAGTAACTTATTTACTTGATCTTTGAGCCGACATGTAACTTCATGTTTGCAACAACTTTTCTACTTTTCCTGATTTTTGGGCCGACTTATAATTATTGTTGCAACCATTTAGGGGACTTTTAACCATACTTCGGGGCTTCATATTTAAGAGGGTATAAATTCTCAACCATTAGTAACCATGTGGCGTGCCACCTACCATTGGAAATGACATGACAAGAACTATTAATCTATGAGGGTTCTGAATGCATTTGAAATGTCCTTCATGTTATTTTTATTCGATTAATTTTTGGCTTCATGACCACACCTCCAAGGATTCTTAACCACTTAACCATATTTCCATGGCTTCTTGTAGACTTCTTCAAAGCGTCTTCCCGTGAGATCCATGCTTAAAGCTATGCCATAAGGGGACCAATTTGGAGACTTCTTCAAATACATCCATCACTTCTAGAGGCTTATAGACTTCTTCTAGAGTTGAAATCAATGACAAATAACTTTCCAACAATCTCCCCCTTTGGAATTGATGGAAACACTCATACTCCCCCTATGATCATTACTTCCCATGTCTTCATGTGCTCCTCCTGTCTTCATGCTTTTGTTCTTTCTCTCCCCTTTTGACATCAATGGAAAAGAGTAACTTCCCCTAACAATTTATCTCCCTTTGTCTTCTTTACAATATGTTTTGTATATTAATGTGGGGCTTCTTGTATATGCTTCCCTTCCTCTCTTTTGGGGCTTCTAATCCATTGGTACTTCCTGGTGTAATCCACGTATGTATATTAAAAGAATTCATGTTAAGGTTCCTTCATCACTTGACTTCATGTCTTCACTGAGCTGACATCAATGACATTAATCATTCAACAATATCCCCTTGACAGTATAAATCTTCTTGACAATTTATCTCCCCCTATCTTGGTGTGCCTCTCACGACTTGCCTTCCTGTGACTAGTTGGTTCCACCTATCAATATTCTTTTTTTCTAATTCATATGTTTTATTTAACATTCCTCTTGATGAAAATGACAACAATTCTTTATGGAATTCCTCTTGAGATCATACTTTCATCCATTGTCATGTATCTTCTATGGTTCATGTCAAGTATTGTCTTATTGACCTGCCAAATATCTCATGAAATCATCTTTTTCCAAGTGTCACAAAAACGTACATGACTTTGTTGCTCAAGTGTACATATTGTTGACTATTCTAAGAGCTTCTTCGAATATACTGCAATTGATCATGACATATACCTACTTCTCAATATGAGTCATATATTTCCACTGGTCTTCTCTATCTTCAAATAAAAAACTACAAGTTAGCAACAAGTACACATTCTTGAATCTATAATGAATATATCCCTGCTTGAATACATGCTTGGAATCCTCTATACAATAATGAATCTCTACCTCAAAAGTGTGCCAATAATATTCCTTGTAACTATCAGCTAACCTCTTCATACCTGCATGGGGATGGGTTCTAAAACCTTCTCCTTAATCAACCAATCTGTCATGAGACATTCTATACCTCTGTCATCAAACCATTCTGAATGTGCCTTCCCAAAATCTGCAAACACTTCAGATTTCCCGAAAGATAGTTCTCCAATCTATAATAGCTACTTCTTAGACTCCCCCTTTTCAACATTCACATTTACTAGGATTATCCAAGTCGAATGGATTAGAAAAATACATAAGCATGCTCTGTTGTAGGATCATCATTCTGAATTCTGACATATTCCTCTTTTTCTATAGATTCGTCATGATTTCTCAATTCTATAAATCCCGTGAGTATGATCTTTGGGAGTTCTTCATTGACTTGTTCTTCTTGTTTTTGTTTTCTTATCCAAAATTTATTATATCTGATATCAGTGTTTTCCTTCAAGGAATACTTCATCATGCTTCTACAATCACGAGCTATATATCCATAGTTGTGGCATTTGTAACATTCAATATTGTAGGAGGGCACATAAAAATTTATTGCTTGAACATTTCTTCCATATGATTTGCAATATACAATTTTATGTCCAAAGTTATTACAAGTAAAACAATAACCAGGAAAGAAACTTTGATACTAGGAAGCAAGTGACCCTCTTTGTGATGTAGTCCTTATGAATTCGTTCCTTAGCTAATTTCAATATTCTCCTCTATTGTTTTCTTTCATAATGAATGAATCTTCTTTGATACTTGGAGATAGAAGGTATTCTTGGAGATACGCCTCTTTTGAATTCATCCCTCTTTAACTGTTGTTGACCATGATTCCTTCCTTTGAGAATGTATGCATATTTCTTAGCTTTCCCTTCATTCTTCATTTTTGGCAATCTGAAACACTTCTCTTCAACTTTCATTACTGGCTATGTGGAGCTTCCTTTATCTTTGATGTTGTTGTTGGGATTGGAATTTTCATCTTCTTTGCATGAGGCATCACCAATGTATCCAATACCTTCTTTATTGAAGGATGATCTATGACAACTGAGAATATATTCTAGTACTTGATATCTCTTCTATTTCTTGTTGAGCTTAACAACTTCAACCCTTAATGTAACGACTTCTTCTTCAAGATTCTCACAATATTTTTCTTTATTGATCATCTGGATCTTCATTACATCTTTAGTTCTCTTTGCTTATTCAAGTTGGGTTTTCAAGGAGATGATTTCTTCTTCAAGTCTTCTTTCTTGTTCACTAAATTTTGCTTCAAGCTTGTTTAAGTCCTCGGATATTTCCTTAAGATGACTTGTCAAAATTTCTTCTCTCTTCTTTGCTTCCTTTCTTAGTGTTTGAGGATAAATCCGTAAGTGCGGACACAAACCGATCTCCCTAGATCCACCTGGATCT
The DNA here is from genome assembly GCA_000966675.3 of Picea glauca. Lineage (NCBI taxonomy): Eukaryota > Viridiplantae > Streptophyta > Pinopsida > Pinales > Pinaceae > Picea > Picea glauca. The sequence goes on from JZKD02S2160606.1 coordinate 435,892, forward strand.
AGAACAAAACAGGACAGAATAATACTATTTCCCTAGATTTATATTGTTGAATGAATTAGGAGGCAAGAATCATGAACATACCTAATGATCGCTTCCTTAGGTCTCTGTTGTTCCAAGATTCACTCCAATTCTCTTGTGCTGCCAAGACCAGGACAGCTCAAACCAATTGAAGTGAAAACAACTCAATATATTCAACAGTTAATCTATACATATGATCAAGGAATTATGTAATAAAGTGACATCAACTTTATGGGAAAGGGACATATTACTGTATTAAATTTATAGAAAGCAAGAATTACAACCTGAGCCTTGATGTTGCAATTCTCATTTCGATGACTCCTAGCTCTGACACACATACTTGCTCATGCATGAAGAAGATCAACCACTTTTGGTAACCTTGTTGGTGTCTCTAGCTGCTGTAGCATCAGTCCTTCATACAATATTCCACTAATTCTCCAATCAATCTCTTGCTAGTTTTCTCCTTAACCTTTTCCATGAGAATTCCTCTCAATTTATAAGAGAGAATGGATTAGTTACTTGGATAGGAATGATCCCAAGATATCAGGAAAGCCAGTACTTGATAACCATTTGAATGCCATCTCATCCTTCTAGAAGATTCCCTTCTAGAAGGATCGAGAATCTATCTTTTTCCTTCCTTTAGAAGTGGTTTTCACCCTAGCAGTTAGGTACAGTGAGAACTTCTCGCACCCTAGCTTAATGTAGCCTGCGAGAATCATTCATTCTCGCAGGCAAATATATAGGTAGCCTGCGAACCTCCCTTAAAAATATGATTTCTGGAAGCAGACAAAAGTAACTTTTCTCATGAAAGTGTTCTAGTGAAAAGCCTAATTTCTCCATCATCATTACATCATCATGACAACCAAAATTAGGGATAACAGAATGCCCCCCAATGCTGAGATTGGAACCAGTGACAGTCAATAGACTTTGTAAGCTGCATGTGTGTGTCAAGAACCAAGATCACATCTAATTGGAAACCTGCAAACATCCAAGCAGCTGCATAATATCATATATACCAATTCTGAGGTAGGCATTCCCATACTCAGATCATAGACTGATGACATCATAAACAAAGGTCATTGCCACCAATCATACACTGTGGATCCACACCGTCAAAATATAACATAGCCACTTGAATACACTGTGGATCTATGTGAGAAATTACAAATCAAGACGACATAGCCACGAAACATACACAGTGGATCTATGTGTTGCAAATTATACATACTCCATCGCAACCTGGATCGCAAAGATAATATCCAGGGTCTTCAATCTCATCGCCCAAAGTACGAATATAACCATGTGATTACATGCGTTGAAGTCGAACATGGTAGAAACCACTTGATTACCGGTCATTGATGTAACTATTAACAAGTGCGAGGGAAATCACCATTGATGTCAATGACTCCCAAGGTACCATAGTACAATCCATCGAGTGTGAATAAATGAGTTGATGTTGAACATCCGATGAAATCTTTCGATCAGGGGTCAATGATGTAAACCCACTGTCAAAAGCGAGAAACTTGCCATTGAGGCATGCAAGCTTCAAGGTACTAAATAATTTCTAAGTCTTGATTCCGGATAATGTGCTGAAGTTGACGGAATAAGACTCATCACAAGAGGGTCGTGATGTATCCCCCATCAATGACACGAAATGAGTAACAGAGTTTGAAGGTGAAACAGAGCAATTTGCAATTGGACTTTAGACACAGGGAAGGGCGACACGAAGTGAATGGATAACTGCAGTTGGCTGACTCAATGGAGGTTTCAGACGGACTGCTCTTGAATATATGAATGACATGACCAATGATTTGGCAGCATTGACTCAAAGACGACACATGAAAAGACCTTGTTATCAAATCGAATGAGAGACAAATGGATTCCCCAAACCGGCTTCGAATGGTGAATAGGGGGTGTCATGTTCAAGAGCGACACTTACTGTCAATCAATACAAAAATGAAACATATCCCTTTCCCAAATTTTCCCCCACCATTTCTAGCAAGTACCTCTTTATTTTTACACAAGCTTGAAGAGGATCACATATGCTTTTTGGTATAAGCTCATCCTTCGGACGAGTCCCTCGGAGTATTTTTAACGAACCCTAGGAAGGAGTGGTTCGGTCCCATTACGGGTCTGTCAATGTTTGTTTAACGAGTCCAGAGATAGTAAACTCGAAGGTTTTTCAAGATTATAGAGTTTGGAAAAACACTTAAAAGATAACTCTCTCAGTTCCTTTTTCATACAGTAGTCCAACGAGACCGAAAAAGGGTTAAACTATCGCTTGAAAGACACGTACTGCAAATACTTTAACGAGCGTGAAAATAGCAAGATCGCTCGGCAATCTTTTCATGTTTAGAGAGTTTGAAAAGAGCTTAAAGAGAACTCCATGGGGGGTTCATTTTTCGTATAACCACAACGAGCCCAAAAAAAAGATAAAACGACGCTCGATCACGTTCTTATGTTTTTCACAAGTGCAAGAACGGACAAAATGCGCTCGAGGTTTTATGTAAAAACCATAACAAACAATCAAAATCACACCACACCAGAGAAAAATTATGTCCATAATCATCCATGTTTCGCACCTGCAAGTCTTTTCACTCATTTTCACATTAGTGATTAGGTTTAAATAATAAAAAAACATAAAAAAACCCACATTTGATATAGTAAAAAGTAATTTAAAATGAGTGAATAACCAAATTTACCATATCATTTCACACTTTTACCATTGAGTTCCAAAAACCCTCATTTTACCCTCTGCATTCGGTGTCGATTTCTGGGAGATACGAGTGATCATTTGATGAGCTGTCAGCAGCATCTTGGTAAGTTCTTCATTCCTAATCTTTTCATGGTTTAAAAATTTGATTTCATTGGTTAAAAGTTCAGTTTTAAGTTAGTTTTTTAAACCCTTTTTGCGTGGAGACATTCTCGCAGGTGGCCCATACGGGACCTGCGAGAACAACTCATTCTCATAGGTAGGTCTTAAGCCGCCTGTGAGAATTTCGCATTGTGCATAGTATGTCACCTACGAGCAGCACAGAACCCAAAAAAAATTGAAACGTTTAGCCAATAGAAAAGATTCTCTTCATGACTAAGATCATTGATCATGTTTGTATGTTTCTTATGCAGGTAAAAAACCATAAACATGGTGCTCGAGTGGTGAGAACGAGAACACGAGGAGGACAATGCAAACGCCGAGAATCACCCCCCAACCATAGCTGCGTTAAGAGATTGTGGTCTCTTAAAATACTTTTGTATCCCGGGCATGAGAGCCCAAGTCCGATTACCTGAGTACCTAGTACGAATGTGGGATTCGGACCAACACGTTTTCATTATGGGAGCTCATACATTAGCTATTGACATCAAGGACATATATTTCTTGACCGGATTATCCAGGCGTGGGTCCTATGTCAGTCTGACCGGTAGCAGAGGTGGCGGTTTGAAAATGAGTGAATATTGTAACCAATATTGTGTACCCGAGGCCGAAAGAAAGAAAGGGAAAGTGGCAATATGGGGAGTAACTAACTTGACTCTCCGCACTATTCTCTTCATGATTGCTTGGATGGCTGGAAATGTTGCTCCCCATATGGCATTGCAGAGCTATTTCCAGTATGTCATCGAGTGTACTGAGCCCCGAGTATTTAACTGGACCGATGCAGTATTGCACAGTATCAAAAAACAGCTGACTAAGTGCAGGCGGGGAGAACTGAAACAATTTGGTTATGGATCTTTGTTAGTGTCTTTCTTCCTGGAGAGAGTCCCCATGTTTAGACTACAGGCTGAGTGGGATCTTTCAGGTCCTAGAGATCCGAGGATGTTGCGGTGGTGTCAGCTCATGGCCCGGCACGTGGCAGGACCAATCGTCAAATATGACGATATTTTCTTTGACTGGTTGCAAAACTAGATGCTAATGGTCGATGACTATGCATATGTTGGGTTGAATTTACGAGGAGATCCGGATCTAGCACTGCCTGAGGATGCTCAGTGGGGAGACCTCGGTAAGAAGTACACAAATTTTCTCTTTTTAAATGTTTTTGAATTTTTTGTATTATATTTAAATGTTTTTGTTTTATAAATTTATCCAAAGACTAACACAAAACGTTGTTGGTAACACAGATGTTGGAGCATATAGACCTGTTGGATCTTCTCCTATCCATCGATGAGGAGAGGTAGCAGCAGCAATACCACAGTATGCCGAGGATTATCTGACGGTGGAGCAGAATTTAGAGGACCTGACGGCCAACATTCCAGATATGACTCTAGAAGAGATTCCATGACGCGATCAGCATCACACTGTAGGAGTTTCTACAACTATGGGTCGACTGCTCCGTAGAGTAGCTAGGGCAGTAGTGTGTTACCATGAACGTCATCCATGACGTCACCTTGTAGAAGCTATAAGATTCAAGTTTTGATATTTTTGTCTTCGGACAAACTTTTGTAAAAACAAACTCTTTTAATCGTTATATATATACACACGGCTTCTACCGGTTTACTTTACATTGTGTGAATTGTAATGTGTTTGATTTATAAATTGTTCAAATGTGTTTCCAATACATAATTAGCCAATGCATCTGTTAATGTATTTAGACGTCTAGGAATATGTTGATATTCAACGTAATCAAAATATCGTTCCAAGAGGCGAATCCGCAAATATACCCTTAACAAAGTAGGACTTCGAATAGAGTAGACATTACTTAGTTGTAGTACCACAAGTTGCGAGTCGAGTCGCACAACCAAGTGATGAATTCCAAGCGAGATAGCATCAACCAATAATTCAATAAGGGCGCTATACTCGGCAATGTTGTTGGTTGCACGGCCAAGACATACACCTCATAAAGATATAAGTTCGTTTGTTGGGGCATAGATTTCCCATGCAGCAGAAGCTAGGTTCCGAGTACTATAGATAGCACCATCAGCAAAGCCAATATAAGGTAGCGAATACTCCTACATCTGGCAATCAAACACAAAGTCACGTAAGGGTAGAGACCAGATAACGTCAAAAGCAAACTAAAGTAACACACACACAGTATGATACATAAAAATACAAGTACTCTTGCACAAATAACTTATGCATAGTACTTCTTCAAGTACAACCCATTCCTGGGTTCACTCAAAGGTATACCATTGTAATCAACCAGCTCATATGCTCCTTTTTCTAAAACTTTGCGAACATATGTAAGGGCCACGCCACATTGGTTCAAATTTCCCAGCTCCTAAGACGTCTTTATATTGTTCATATAGAAGAACAAGATCTCCTTCAGAGAAGATGTGAGGCTTGACATGCTTGTCATATTGTGCCTTAACACATTTCTTCTGGGCTTCTATTACTAAAGTAGCGTCACGGCGAGTCTCGTCCAATTGCATAAGATACAACAGACGTTCATCTTCAGCGGAAGTATTGAGAAAGAGTTCTACAGCTAGCTTCAAAGAAGGTAACTCACATTCTATTGGCAGAATGGCTTCCATGCCATAGACTAATCGAAAAGGCGTAAACCCCGTAGCGGATTTAATAGATGTCTGATATGCCCACAATGTCGAAAACAACATCATGTGCCAACTAGTTTTATGAATTCCTATCATCTGTCGAATCATAGTTATAAGTACCTTATTGATTGCTTCGACCTGGCCATTAGCCTGCGGATAATAGGGTGATGAGCTATCATGACGAAAACCCAACTTCTCCGTAAGTTCAGACATCATAAAATTCCTAAAATGACTACCGTGATCGGTAACGATAGCCTGAGGAACACCAAAACGAGTGATGACATGGTTGAAAAGAAATAACGCTGCAGTATTTCCAATATTATCGAATGTTGGCATCGCCTCGGCCCATTTTGTAAAATAATCAATAGCTACAATAATATAACCATGCCCCCCGGCCGAGTGAGGGTGAAATGTCATGAAATCAATGCCCCATTTTGCAAAAGGACCAACTGAGACCATAGGATGAAGGGGAGCAGGATGCAACCGAATTTTCTGATTGTAGGTCTGGCAGGCATGACACTTCTGAACAGTAGTAATGTAGTCATTGAACAAGGAAGGCCAAAAATATCCTGCACGTAAGATCTTCTGGGCAGTAGCATACCCAGACATATGACCACCACATGCTCCAGAATGGCAATCATTCAAAGCTTTCTCGGCTTCGTCAAAAGTCAAACAACGCTGAAAAACAAAGTCAATGCCTCGACGGTAAAGAGTATCTCCAAGGATAATATATTGACATGCTTGATAACGGATACGACGGCATTCGGCACTAGACAAAGCAGGTCGAAAAGTTTGATTTTGGAGATATATAATGATATCTTCGTACCAAATATCGTCAGTACTGATAAGGAAAAGTGATTCATCAGGTAACGAATCGACTGCTACATTTTCCGTGGCAGAGTGGGGAAAATCACAAATTAACACAGCAAAAACTAAGGATTTCTTCAACGTGGCGTGATCGAATTCCAAGTCGAAATCCTGGAGAATGACGATCCACTTAGAGTACTTGCCCCCCAGCAATTGACGTGTCAAAATATGTTGCATGGGGTTACAATGTGAAATCATTGTAGTTTTTCTGGAGAGAATATAATGGCGAAAACATTGAACCGCTTGAACAGCAGCCAAAGCCAGTTTTTCAACATGTTGGTACTCGATTTCAGTGGAAGTGAGACTTCGACTCAAGTAATATATAACATGTTCATCGTGTGCATCATCCTCCTGAACGAGAACCATGCCGATAGGATACTCATAAGCAGCTAGATAAAGAAAGTAATCCCGACTATAATCAGGAGGGAAAAGAAGTGGAGCTTTCGTGAGGGACAATTTCAAAACTTCAAAAGCGTTGTCGACAACTTTATCCCAAACAAACTCTGAACCTTTATTTATAAGACGTGTAAAACCATGAGTAATCTCGGCGTAATTAGGGATGAAACAACGAAGAAAGTTTTCTTTCCCCTGCAAACTTTGTAAATGGTGCAATGAAGAAGGAGGAGGGAGATTAAGAATCGCCTCAACCTTGATAGGATCTACCCGGATCCCTTGACGTGAAACAATGAAACTGAGAAGACGGTCGGACTCTATGCAAAAGATGCATTTATGAGGGTTTAGACGAATGTGATAGAACTGACAACGAACTAAAATTGCTTGGAGATGATTGGGGTGATCGACTCGACGTAAAGAATGAGCTGGCAAGTCGTCCAAATAAGGTTGAACGATATGCTTTATATCGTGAAACGCAAAAGACATAGCACGTTGAAATGTTGCACCTGCATTCTTAAGACCGAAGGGAAGTTTTCTATAGGTGAAAGTACCCCAAGGACAAATAAAAGCAGTTTTATGTTGGTCCTCAGGAGCGATGTTAATTTGATTATAGCCGGAAAATCCATCCATGAGAGAAAAGATTTCACTGCCGGCACAGTCATCGACGATCTGGTCAACGAAAGGGGTTGGAAAGTTGTCCTTTGGACAGGCTTTGGTAATATCCCGATAATCAACACAAACACGTATACTACCACCTTTCTTATCAATCGATACAGGGTTGGAAACCCATTCTGTCAGAGCCACGGGATAAATAAAACAGCTTTAAGAAGTTTTTCAACTTCGAGTTTGATAGTTTCCGCTTTACGTGGATGGACAGGATGGAGGCACTGTCGGACTGGTTTAGCTTCGATGTATGTCTTAATTTCATGGACAATAATAGTAGGGTCGATACCCGGCATCTCTTCATAACTCCAGGCAAATATATCACGAAATTCTTTAAACAAGGAAGTATAAGTGACAATTTCGTTGGGAGAACACGAAGCTCCAATATGAACATTTTCAACTATCCCAGGTTTAACTGAAATATCAATGGGTATCGTGGGAGAAATATTACTGAGGTTCCCTTCCACAAACACATCACATGTAGATCTGAGAACGGTCGATATCACAACAACGGTTGACGGAGTCGAAATCCGCTGGTAATTCTCGAGAGTGTGTTGTTCCAGAAACAGTATGGAACGATGATGCCCATCATCCCAAGGTGTGTCGGCCATGACAAACATGATCATCTTGTCAGTGGGAAAGATGACACGGAAAGGATCAGGAGACAACTCATCAATAGAGGGTGTAGAAGGTGTTGCCGATTGAATCGCATGATAAGCAGACTCGACCAGACTTAATGGCATGACGTCACCAAAACGAGTATGATCTCCAGGATCAGGGACTATCCAAGGGTCGGTAGACACAGGAAGTTCATGAGGTACAGTAGAGATCATATTAATAGAAACAACTGATGGGAGTGGAATATCGGGTGGTGGTGGTATGGGGAAAGTACCCATTAACGAAGAGTCTTTTAAGATACTGACTCCAACATTCTCGTAACCCGGTGGGGTTTTAGCTATAAACGGCACATTTCCAGTGAGAGTATCGGAATTAAAGAAGGCAAGTTGATCAACTGTAACAACCTTTCCCTGATGAGGAAAATGGACTACACGGAAAAGTTTCGACACAACATCACACATAGAATCTACCCAACTACGACCAAGTAGAAGATTATAATCCAGGGGAGCATTGAAAACTTCCACTTTAACTTGGATTGTCTTACCTTCGAGAGTAACAGGCAACGATGGAAGAACACCGTAAGGCTTAAAACCAAATCCATTGAAGGCTCTCAAAGTATTTTGTGATTCATTTAAAGGAGGAGAGATAATGGCTTTCCAACAAGTAAAAGACATTACACACGTAGAGGCACCCTCATCAATAATAGTTCGACAAATGTTCTTGTCGGCGACAACAACTTGTATCTGAAACGCAAGCTGTGGAGGTAACCTTGGAATATGATCTTTCAAGTCAAAGACTATGAGGTTCATATCTGTAGGATCAATTCCACCTATGGATTTCAACAGAGCCCTTCGTTGCACAGGACAAGACTAAAGGACTTCAAGGGCAGACATCGCTGAAGGTGCTTGGGCCAGATCTTCGACAATGCTATAGTTCTGGGCTGCACGAGCATGAGGATTGAATGTCTATTTCTTAATGACACCTTTCGGGGGTCATGGGACTATATCAGAGCTCGGTCATTCGAGATGAAGAGGACCGTTAGTAGGTGGAGTTGGTGGAGAGGGTTGTACCAAAGTAGGAGGTAAATCGTCAACCTTCTCTTTAGATGGAGTATAGTCTTTAGCTCTAGTGGTAAGTGCAACATTGTCTTTCGTAGAATCACCGGTACACATCAAAACATATGATGTCGTAGAAGTAGATGGTTGGTCATGGATGACCAAGGAGGCATGTTGCTGAGATGGGAAGGGTTGGGACAAGACTGTCGGCGTGGAGGGTTTCGGCATTCCTTGAAGGAACTTATTAACTTCGGCACGTCTAGGACAATCCTTCGTGTAGTGATCGTCACCACAGATAAGGCAAGGGTAACGTGGTTTGTGCTTATCCCGATCGTCAATAGGAGGGGTTTTAGTTTGCTCATTTTGATTATTATTTTTACTCTCCTTATTCTTGCCTCTCCCTTTCTTTGACTTATTTTTACCAGTCGGCGTAGATTGAACAACGTTCACCTCAAAGATTTTACCGGCGGGAGGAGCAGGAGACGGAGCATTTTGAACATTAGAAGATGTGGATTTAGGGTTTGTAGTTGAAACAGAATGTGATTGGGTATGAGCAGTACCAATCACACCATCAGCTGCATGCGAGGCAGCTGGAGCAGTTGAAGTGCTGGAAGTACCAAGACGAGGTAGTTTAGGTAGTAAATCATAAAGTGTTCCCATTTACGAATAAAAAAGATCAAGATACTGAGCACGACTTATATCCTGCTCCTCTGTAACAACACCACCCATAGCAATGTCTTTACCAATTTCGTTCACGAAAGATTTCGTAAACCATTCTGCCAGTAACTGATCAGGGAGTTCAAGTTTAATGAGACGTCGTCTCCATCTCCACTCATGTATATGATCTGAGATGTGAGTACCTTTAGTTTGTTTGAAAGAGGTCAAAATCTCTGTCCCAGTATCATAACAGATCGGTAACTGGTAATGTGTGAGAAAATCCATAGCTAAGGTGTTGAAATCAGAAAAGAAACCTTGTGGCAATTCAATATACCACTTCGCAGCCGAACCGGTAAGGGTTCGTTGAAAAAGACATAGATGAATGGAGTCATCCATCAGTGAGTTGGACGAACGCCATAAATGAAAAGTCATGACATGATTATTTGGGTCCTCTCTCGCCTTGCCATCGAATTTCGTAATATCCGATGGAAGCTTAGCAGGAATAGCAGGCCATTGGGGAGAGTGACGAATAGGATCATTGAGAATCCTAGACAAATCTGGCAAATATAAAGTAGCAAGAAAAGGAAATTGTCGGTTTACTTGTGGGTATTGATGGCTTTAGGGTGGAAGCCCTGTCGGCAAACCAGTAGAACCATAAGCAGACTGTCCGTAGAGGGAAGACCCTAGCTGATTCGGTGGTGGCCGGATAGGATAGTAGCCACAAGGATTGTAACCTTGAGTTTGAGTAGGGGCCTGGGGTTGAGTAGTCTGACCCAAACCCCAAATAGGATTGGTTACCCCTGGATATGGTTGGCCTACTGCAGGAACAGTTTTTTGCCCCCCAGCATTTTGAGGAAAGTTTTGTAGAAGCTAATTCCAATACTGGGCCAATTCAGGAGGTATATTTTGTCCAAAAGGTGATGTTGGTCCCCCTACTGTAGGTATAGTTCCACCCGGAAGTTGTGTACCAATAGTAGGTTGCGTAGTAACTGTGTTGTTTCCGGGAAAAGGAAAAGGAACCGTACCACCCTGTCCACCAACAGGAATCTTCAAGTTTGGTGCAATAGTCCGGATAGTGCCACTAGGATTAGGATTACCAGAAGGAAACTGAGGGAGAGTCGGAATAAAACCGGGAATAGGATGCCCAGGAAAGGGAGGAACACCTGAAGAACCAGCTGGGGTTTGTGGAGGTGTTGGATTAGGAGCATTCAACAAAGTATTCAAAATGTGGTAATCGGGTGGCAACGCCGGGATGACATCAGGTATTCTCTGGGTATTGATAGGAGCAAGAGTAGCTGCAGTAATCTCAGTTTGGACACTCGTAGTATTAGCGAGATGGGCCATCTCAGGAGGGAGAACAAAACGATAAGTGGTAGTCTCTGGTGTAGTTTCTGTCTTAGAAGACACGGGAGGGTTGATTTCATAGACAGGGGGTGACTCAGTACCAAAAAGGACTCGTCCGAAATCACCCGACCAAAAAGGATCTTGGCCTACTACACCAGGAGAAGGCCCAACGGTTGATTCAGAAGATGTAACAACGGCTTCGTCAGAAGAATTTACTCACACAATAGGTCATTCACCACAGTGAATGTGATAGTCCTCTCTAGTATTAGTGATTTGAAAATCTTATAGAGAATCAGTTCGGTCTACCTGTGGAGGTGGTGTAGTGACAACTGGAACGTCACTAGTTTCCTCGTGTGGTGGAGTAACCACAGGGACTTCAGTCTGATGTGGAGAACCCTCAGGTGTATCGGTAGGCGAGGGTTGAGTATCGTCCAGATGTTCTGGAGACAAACCTTGCATTCTACGTGAACGTTGTGGGGGAGCTATTGTAAACAAATGACAAGCTCAGTGAAGAAAATCCTATAGTCAACTTCGAGAAACAACCAACACGCACTAGTAAACAAAATCTAGGAAGCAATCACCAAGCTAACAGTACCTTCTAATTTCGAAGCCACTAGTTGGTGATGAAATCCAACATCACAACAACGAGACGAGAAGGGGTGGGGCTAAGGTGGAAAAGTTACGTTGACGACCTGCTTAACAGACTTACACCCTAGTGCAAGCTCCCACACATAATCGTGGGTATACCCTCCAAGGAGCCCGAGTGAGTTTGATCAACGTCGATTCCAGGTACTGTGAAGACTTTCCCCTTCACAATAACCTTGGGTAAGAACCTAGAGAGATAGGCCACTAAGGTCACCACAAACAATAGTAAACTTGGGGGAACAGTCGTCAGTCCGATCCACACGCAAGGGCAGGGTATCTAGCCCGAAATCAACTCAAAGGCTTCCACTCATCATTGTGGGTATACCTCGGAGTGATCCCCGTAATTGTTATCCACAAATTTGGTCATTGTGATGATGTCATGATGATGGAAAATCAAGCTCTTTACCAAGAATACTTTCCTGAGAAAAGTTACAGTTGTCTTCTTCCATAATTCACACTTTGAAACATGTTTGCAGGTTACTTATATATTCACCTGCGAGAATGCCTATTTCCCGCAGGCTACCTTAAGCTAGGGTGCGAACTTCTCGCATTGTACTCATGGATAGGGTGTGAACATGCTCTTAAAGGGGAAAAAGATCAAGATCTCGAACCTTCTAGAAGGGAATCTTCTAGAAGGATGAGTTGGCTTTCGAGTGGTTATTCAAGTACTGTCATTCCAGATATCTTGGGATCATTCCCTATCCAATTAACTAATCTATCTCATCCTATATATTGAGGAGATTGCTTATGGAAAGGGTTAAGAAGTTCAAGTTAGCAGCAAGTTAGCAAGAGTTTGATTAGAGAATTAGTGAAAGACTGTATGGAGGACTGATGCTACAGCAGCAAGAGACAACAGCAAGGTCATCACATGTGGTTGATTTTCTTCATGCATGAGCAAGTGTGTGTGTCAGAGCTAGAATTAATTGAAAGGAGACCTATGAAATCAATGCTCAAGTTGTAAGTTTCTCTTTCAATTAATTCAATATAGCAATATATCCCTTTCCCATAAAGATGATGTCACTTTATTACATAATTCCTTGATCATATGTATAGACTAGTCATTGAATATCTTAACTTGTCTTTACTTCGATTGGTTCGTTTTGTTGTGATCTGGATGAGACGAGAGAATTGAAGCGAAGCTGGGAACAACAGAGATATAAGGAAAGTGTTCATAAGGTATGTTCATATCCCTTATCTCTTAGTTCATTCAATAGGCTAGATCTAGGGAAAGTGTATTATTCTATCCTATTTTGTTCTAGATACCAGGTGGATCTAGGGAGATCGGTTTGTGTCCGCACTCACGGATTTATCCTATAACAAAATTGGCGACTCCACTGGGGAACTATCCCTTTTGTCTTTTTGGTTTTTGGATTTTTTGTGGCCATTTGCTCTGTTTGCATTTTTATTTTGATTTGTCTATCTCTCAGTCCTCAGGATACCCTGAGAGACCTTCTGGGTCTATAAGCCAATTTGATTTTTGCTTTCTCTTTCAAATTTTTCATTAGTTTTAGGGATTCTCGCACTGTTTCCATTAGCAGCCTGCGAGAACCTTGACTATTTTCACTCTGCATATACATTTCAGTGCGGATAGTTCGCATTCTGCATCAAAGTGGCCTACGAGAACCATAGTTTCTCGCACTGTGTTCCACACTGGCCTGCGAACAGTTTTTTGAAATTTTTTGAATTTAAATTTTGACTCTGTCAATAGCTCATATATGTTGATTTAGAC
>JZKD02S2160607.1:0-10377 GCA_000966675.3 Picea glauca
GATCACCTTTGGATGAGGTCGTACAAAATTGGCACGTACTGCGGAGACAATGCTTATTTCCTAAAAGGACTGGATGGAGAGTGTCTTGGTTGGGGGCCTGTAAACGACAGGTTCCTCAAACGTTATCAGATGAAATAAAGTCTGTTTAAGTCATTTGTCATTGTAAATAGTCATTTAAATTGCATCGAGTCAGTAGGTCAGCAGTGAATTGAAACCCGAAGTGAAGGCCCTAAGTTTATGATGAAGTCTTAGAAGTTGTGTCATCGAGTCTAGTTTGTTTTTTTCGGTCTGTGATTTATATTAATTAGTGTCTAGATGTCGAATAAAGCCCAATGGTCAGGCACCTGGTCTACTATTCTTTGCTACCTCATAGGGAGGATAACATCCCCATTGGAGCCAACTGTTAGTGCCACCATTTTTCTTTCCATTTAAAGCCGATTTTGAGTCATGCAATGATCCATGCGCCCGAAAATGTGAAGTTGGGTATGTAACACCGTGAAGCTGAAGTCAGCAAATGGTCGGTTGGCCCTTGGAAATGGGAACAAGTGTCATAGTCGAAAACTGTATACATGGTACAAGCATGTCTTTTCCCAGAAGGTTGAATCCCATTAAGAATCCAGTTTCTGCGTACCCCTGGTCGAGTCAAGTGGTTAATAGAGGCCAGGTCAGCAAGTGCCACAGTTATTATCAGTTCACCATGAAGGCCAAGGGAATGAAAAATCACAGCGTTTGTATTATACATGCACAACAAACCATATCACCTGCATTCCACACGCAGGGATTTGCCATGAACAACCTCAAATTCAACTTGAAACATCTTGTCGCCATAAATTCATTGGTTTCCAACATGTTTTCCTCTCTTGGTCGATTTGTTATAAATCTCAAATGCCCGACATGTCCTCCAGTCATAGAACCAGGCCTAAGCTCTTTTCGTAGTTTCCCTTTGCCAATTCAGTTGGTTCAGAACTGCCCCCTGGTGCATTCGTTCAAAACATTATGCGTAGAGTATACCTTGGTCGTGCCATGGAGGCTTCTCAGAGCACAGGGAAGGGTGCGCGGAGTGATAGAACTGTGAGGTCCAAACCTCAAAGACATTGGAATTCTTTTGCACCCACGGTGACCTTTCCCAAAGATGTGGAAGAAACCATTCTTTCACCTACAGAAGAGACCAGATCAAGTCACGGAACAGCTGAAACAAAGGGATTCATACAGGAGAGGGAGATGACAAGAGCCTCCTCCTCCAAACAACACCTTCCTCGGAGGAGGGGCAGGCCGAGAAAGAATGAGGAGGTCATGAAGGCTATAATTCCAGAAGGATCGCGCATCAAATTGGCAGCTGGAGGACTACTCAGACGGGTCACCTAGCTAGAACCTGCCGGGAAACTGAGTCGGGAATGTAGGACGAGAACAAGGAAAGCTGACACTGTGGGAATGAATGAGGAAGCATCATCTCAGTATTTGAAGCAAGAAAAGATGGTTGTTGTCGATCTTTATCAAGAGAACAAGAAATTAAAACGACAACTAGCGACAAAGACTGCGGAAGCATCTGCTGCACAGAGTCACAGAGGGAATGCGGCGTGGCTGAAAGGGCAGCTTAGAGAGGCGCATAACGTTATTGTCCAGTTGCGAGAGGTGAAAAGGTTGGTAGAATAAAAGCACACGGAGCGTCCCAGAGAATGAGGAGCGACCGAACAGGAAATTTGTGTGGCTCTTGCCAGTGCACAAAAAGAGAAAGTTTAACGGACAACATTCTTCTTCACGACAGTTTTGAGTGATACGCGTCCTTTGAAGCATATTACCATTTTGATAACAATCACAAGAATCAAATAGCTATTTGTTGCATGCATATCTCCATCAAATAGGCACGTAACATAAGACAAAAGCAACATTGCAGACAACAAGTTTTGACAGACACCTGTTCGCAAGGATACCCGATCAAGAGATGCAGCGACACATTTTTCCCTACGTCAGATTCTAACCGACAATCAGGCACCATGGAGAACCTGAAGGCAGTTGTTAGTAGACAGGTGTGATTGTTGCCTACTTTTGGATAGTGCCATGTGAAGAGTCTCTGACGCATGTGGTGTGGTTTTTCCTAGTTTAGGGTTAGCAGTTAGAAATCAGGGCGACCCAAGCGGCTCCCTCGCTTATATATTTCATCTTTTCGATGTAAGTGAGGTTGGTTGGAAATTTTGATAAAACGACTGCTATTGTATGTAATTTGAGTTTTTGACCGAAATTTAATGCAAAGGTCCTGTGATTTGATGAAAAGATTCTAGTTGTGATAGTCAGATGTATTTTGTCTCTTCTTTGCGTATGTGTTTCCTATTACATTTTATTTCATATCTCATACTGTCTATTTCAGAACGAATTTTCGAACCTGTGGATTCACTATACACCGCCCCTTGTTTACACCACTTAGACAAAACATTTTCCTCTCAAGCTAACTATGAATTCGTCCACAGAGGCGCTCTTGAGTTACTTTATGTGTTTTTTCTCCTACCACACTTTATGATTTACACTGAAGGTTGTTGCTCGCCTAGCCTTCTCCTCTCGAATCCAGTCACTGAGTCATTTGTTCCGTCTCTTCCTCAGATCGACCTCGTAACCCAGTTTTACTTTTCTGCGCCAATATAACCAGAAACCTTTTTACCATTGGTGTTAAATATAGCCACTGTTTTCAGAGTCATATTCTGTGCGAAGACCGCGCCATTTTTGAGAGATTCCTCTCCAGATCCGAAAGGCTAGTTTCGGGTCTCAAAGTTGGTTGAAAAAGTTACCTTCGTCGTTTGTTTATCAGCCAAATAGATTTACGGAGTGCTAACATTCTGGCACTGTTGTCGGGAACAAAGTTGAAAATATTTTCCCCGGGATAATGACAAACATTGCAGTTTGACCCCTGAGGGTAACAGAGGGATAAACACCCATATCGACCGAAACCTTTACCCTGGAGATTCCAATCTGAATAAATAAGTAGCACTACTCAGGAAACCTGGCTCCAAAGACTTTTTACACCAGAGCGAATCCTGACCCAAACCCCTATGAGCCTATGTACGACCCCGAGAAGATTTTGCGTAAGGCTAGAAAGCAAGCGCCAGATCCATTTTATTTCCTAGAAAAAAATTTGTCCTTGCCCAAAGACGGCGTGCAGAGCATTGACAACCTAGAGTTTGACACACTTTTCAAGCAAACTTTGTTTAGGTCTAAGTCAGAAACCAGTTTGGACAACACTGTTTTCAACCCGAAAAATTTCCAAGCCCTGGTGAAAAATAATATCCCCCAAAACTCGAATCCCTCTAGGGCTATGGCTGCTAGATTCACTCCCCTCATCCTGCCGACTCAGATACATGACTTGCCTCATAATTATAGCCAAATAATCAGACTCTATGACGCTGAGGGAAATGTTTCCGCCGAGAAACACCTAGACTAGTTTAATGACTTCGTCGACCTGGAGAAGGTAGATTACACAGACGCGAAAATGAGGCTTTTTGTGCAAATCCTTTCGGGAGACGTAAGAAAGTGGTTTAAGTCCCTCCCACCCGTGAGCATTCAGGACTTCGCAACATTCGAAAGGTCTTTCCTAAATAAATGGGGGGATAAGAAAAACCCTCTGCAGTTGTTAACACAATACAATAACCTGAAGAAAGCACCGAAGGAAACAGTGCAGGAATTCTCGGCTCGTTTTTTGAAGGTATACAATTCCATCTCTACTAAAGTAAAGCCCCCTCCCGATGCTGTGCAATTGTGGTACACAGATTCCTTCGACAACGACTTTGCTCTGCTGTTGAGAGAAAGGAGATTGACGAGTCTAGATTCCATAATGAGTAACGTTGTCGAGGTTGAAGTATACATGATGGCGTCGAGAAAAATCAAACCGAAGTTCAATTAGGGTGACAAAAGACCCTAGAGGGATGCACAACCGTCGATGTCGCGGTCCTTAGAGGAAAAATTCAACATGATGATGAAGACCATGGAAAAAATGTTCGTTGGAAACAACCTTGCTACGCGAGAAAAAAATGACCCACAAACCAGAAATCAGAATTTTCGGAGGGGTCAGATTCCTCAAATCAAGCAGTGAGACCCAAGTGACCAATGGACGAGACCTTCTTTCCAGAAAAACTACACAGATGAGGATTTCGACTAGTCTTTCGATGATCATATGCATTGTTGTGATGAAAAAAACTCGTGCATGTTCTTGACAAAGAGCGAACTCGATCGATATATGAGCCAAAATGAAGATTTCGTGCTGGAAACCGATGATGGTATGATACTCGAAAGAGATGGTGCATTGTCTTGGGAGACAGAGGAATTCAAGAAAGGTTATCATAATGCTATCATGCAGTTCCAGAAGAAGTACAACCTCCAGAGTAAAGATGAACTTGTCGAGCCAAAACAAACAGACTCCGCAAAGAATCCTACAATGGACACACCTTCCACGAGACGATCGAGACTGGACAGCGCAACCAAGGATGCAGCTGAGAAGGCAAAGACGAAGGAGGAAGTCCCCAAAAAATCTTCGGAGACAGGCCGGGAGACGAGCGGAAAAGAGGTAGAAAAAACCTATCCCCCTTTCAATTTTGAACACGAAATGGCCAAAATCAAAATCCTTGTCCCATTCAATGATCTTATTAAAAAGGGAGAATATCGGGAACAAATCATTAAAATTTTGAAAGTGGGAGGGACCCCCGATACTCTGAACGTTCGAGACGACCCCCCCACCATCTTGTTTGGCCCACGCATCAAAGAGACGAGCGATGATGAAGATGTCCCCCCTTTCTATGTCAGTCTGAAGATTCATGATCTAAACTTGCATAACGCCATGCTTTATTCTGGCGCATCACACAATCTCATGCCGAAGGTGGTCATGGACAAGCTGGGATTAGAAGTCACTAGACCATACAAGGACCTTTTCTCCTTCGATTCGAGGAAAGTCAGATGTTTGGGCCTTATCAAAGACCTAGTTTTATCATTGGCTCATATCCCTACCAAGAACATGGTCATGGACATAGTCATCACAGACATACCCTCGAAGTTCAACATGCTGCTTTCGATATCGTGGGCTACGAAGTTGAAGGGCACATTGCAGATGGATATGAATTACACCATTATCCTTGTTTTTGGCCACGACATAAGGTTGTAAAGAGAAGTGCTGCTGAAATACATGGTAAGCAGCAAGACCGAGCCCCACAATCATCCTATATACGTTGTAGACACCGAAGTAGGTTCGTTTATATTCTACAATTATTTTAGCTTCGGAGAGGAGGGATCAATGACCATCATGACAGCTGAAGAGGAAACCACGCAGTAAACACTAGAGGGCGTCGACCCAGAAGACCGCATGGAAAACGAGGTTTGGAACATGAGTTTTGACGACGTAGTCAGCTGAGAAGGATATGGGGCTGGTATATGGGTGAGCCCCCCTAAATCAAGCACAAAGTTGCGTTCATACAAGCTCGCGTTTGAATGCACTAACAACATGGCCGAGTATGAAGCNAAGAATCCAGTTTCTGCGTACCCCTGGTCGAGTCAAGTGGTTAATAGAGGCCAGGTCAGCAAGTGCCACAGTTATTATCAGTTCACCATGAAGGCCAAGGGAATGAAAAATCACAGCGTTTGTATTATACATGCACAACAAACCATATCACCTGCATTCCACACGCAGGGATTTGCCATGAACAACCTCAAATTCAACTTGAAACATCTTGTCGCCATAAATTCATTGGTTTCCAACATGTTTTCCTCTCTTGGTCGATTTGTTATAAATCTCAAATGCCCGACATGTCCTCCAGTCATAGAACCAGGCCTAAGCTCTTTTCGTAGTTTCCCTTTGCCAATTCAGTTGGTTCAGAACTGCCCCCTGGTGCATTCGTTCAAAACATTATGCGTAGAGTATACCTTGGTCGTGCCATGGAGGCTTCTCAGAGCACAGGGAAGGGTGCGCGGAGTGATAGAACTGTGAGGTCCAAACCTCAAAGACATTGGAATTCTTTTGCACCCACGGTGACCTTTCCCAAAGATGTGGAAGAAACCATTCTTTCACCTACAGAAGAGACCAGATCAAGTCACGGAACAGCTGAAACAAAGGGATTCATACAGGAGAGGGAGATGACAAGAGCCTCCTCCTCCAAACAACACCTTCCTCGGAGGAGGGGCAGGCCGAGAAAGAATGAGGAGGTCATGAAGGCTATAATTCCAGAAGGATCGCGCATCAAATTGGCAGCTGGAGGACTACTCAGACGGGTCACCTAGCTAGAACCTGCCGGGAAACTGAGTCGGGAATGTAGGACGAGAACAAGGAAAGCTGACACTGTGGGAATGAATGAGGAAGCATCATCTCAGTATTTGAAGCAAGAAAAGATGGTTGTTGTCGATCTTTATCAAGAGAACAAGAAATTAAAACGACAACTAGCGACAAAGACTGCGGAAGCATCTGCTGCACAGAGTCACAGAGGGAATGCGGCGTGGCTGAAAGGGCAGCTTAGAGAGGCGCATAACGTTATTGTCCAGTTGCGAGAGGTGAAAAGGTTGGTAGAATAAAAGCACACGGAGCGTCCCAGAGAATGAGGAGCGACCGAACAGGAAATTTGTGTGGCTCTTGCCAGTGCACAAAAAGAGAAAGTTTAACGGACAACATTCTTCTTCACGACAGTTTTGAGTGATACGCGTCCTTTGAAGCATATTACCATTTTGATAACAATCACAAGAATCAAATAGCTATTTGTTGCATGCATATCTCCATCAAATAGGCACGTAACATAAGACAAAAGCAACATTGCAGACAACAAGTTTTGACAGACACCTGTTCGCAAGGATACCCGATCAAGAGATGCAGCGACACATTTTTCCCTACGTCAGATTCTAACCGACAATCAGGCACCATGGAGAACCTGAAGGCAGTTGTTAGTAGACAGGTGTGATTGTTGCCTACTTTTGGATAGTGCCATGTGAAGAGTCTCTGACGCATGTGGTGTGGTTTTTCCTAGTTTAGGGTTAGCAGTTAGAAATCAGGGCGACCCAAGCGGCTCCCTCGCTTATATATTTCATCTTTTCGATGTAAGTGAGGTTGGTTGGAAATTTTGATAAAACGACTGCTATTGTATGTAATTTGAGTTTTTGACCGAAATTTAATGCAAAGGTCCTGTGATTTGATGAAAAGATTCTAGTTGTGATAGTCAGATGTATTTTGTCTCTTCTTTGCGTATGTGTTTCCTATTACATTTTATTTCATATCTCATACTGTCTATTTCAGAACGAATTTTCGAACCTGTGGATTCACTATACACCGCCCCTTGTTTACACCACTTAGACAAAACATTTTCCTCTCAAGCTAACTATGAATTCGTCCACAGAGGCGCTCTTGAGTTACTTTATGTGTTTTTTCTCCTACCACACTTTATGATTTACACTGAAGGTTGTTGCTCGCCTAGCCTTCTCCTCTCGAATCCAGTCACTGAGTCATTTGTTCCGTCTCTTCCTCAGATCGACCTCGTAACCCAGTTTTACTTTTCTGCGCCAATATAACCAGAAACCTTTTTACCATTGGTGTTAAATATAGCCACTGTTTTCAGAGTCATATTCTGTGCGAAGACCGCGCCATTTTTGAGAGATTCCTCTCCAGATCCGAAAGGCTAGTTTCGGGTCTCAAAGTTGGTTGAAAAAGTTACCTTCGTCGTTTGTTTATCAGCCAAATAGATTTACGGAGTGCTAACATTCTGGCACTGTTGTCGGGAACAAAGTTGAAAATATTTTCCCCGGGATAATGACAAACATTGCAGTTTGACCCCTGAGGGTAACAGAGGGATAAACACCCATATCGACCGAAACCTTTACCCTGGAGATTCCAATCTGAATAAATAAGTAGCACTACTCAGGAAACCTGGCTCCAAAGACTTTTTACACCAGAGCGAATCCTGACCCAAACCCCTATGAGCCTATGTACGACCCCGAGAAGATTTTGCGTAAGGCTAGAAAGCAAGCGCCAGATCCATTTTATTTCCTAGAAAAAAATTTGTCCTTGCCCAAAGACGGCGTGCAGAGCATTGACAACCTAGAGTTTGACACACTTTTCAAGCAAACTTTGTTTAGGTCTAAGTCAGAAACCAGTTTGGACAACACTGTTTTCAACCCGAAAAATTTCCAAGCCCTGGTGAAAAATAATATCCCCCAAAACTCGAATCCCTCTAGGGCTATGGCTGCTAGATTCACTCCCCTCATCCTGCCGACTCAGATACATGACTTGCCTCATAATTATAGCCAAATAATCAGACTCTATGACGCTGAGGGAAATGTTTCCGCCGAGAAACACCTAGACTAGTTTAATGACTTCGTCGACCTGGAGAAGGTAGATTACACAGACGCGAAAATGAGGCTTTTTGTGCAAATCCTTTCGGGAGACGTAAGAAAGTGGTTTAAGTCCCTCCCACCCGTGAGCATTCAGGACTTCGCAACATTCGAAAGGTCTTTCCTAAATAAATGGGGGGATAAGAAAAACCCTCTGCAGTTGTTAACACAATACAATAACCTGAAGAAAGCACCGAAGGAAACAGTGCAGGAATTCTCGGCTCGTTTTTTGAAGGTATACAATTCCATCTCTGCTAAAGTAAAGCCCCCTCCCGATGCTGCGCAATTGTGGTACACAGATTCCTTCGACAACGAATTTCCTCTGCTGTTGAGAGAAAGGAGATTGACGAGTCTAGATTCCATAATGAGTAACGTTGTCGAGGTTGAAGTATACATGATGGCGTCGAGAAAAATCAAACCGAAGTTCAATCAGGGTGACAAAAGACCCTAGAGGGATGCACAACCGTCGATGTCGCGGTCCTTAGAGGAAAAATTCAACATGATGATGAAGACCATGGAAAAAATGTTTGTTGGAAACAACATTGCTACGCGAGAAAAAAACGACCCACAAACCAGAAATCAGAATTTTCGGAGGGGTCAGATTCCTCAAATCAAGCAGTGAGACCCAAGTGACCAATGGACGAGACCTCCTTTCCAGAACAACTACACAGATGAGGATTTCGACCAGTCTTTCGATGATCATATGCATTGTTGTGATGAAAAAAACTCGTGCATGTTCTTGACAAAGAGCGAACACGATCGATATATGAGCCAAAATGAAGATTTCGCGCTGGAAACTGATGATGGTATGATACTTGAAAGAGATGGTGCATCGTCTTGGGAGACAGAGGAATTCAAGAAAGGTTATCATAATGCTATCATGCAGTTCCAGAAGAAGTACAACCTCCATAGTAAAGATGAACTTGCCGAGCCAAAACAAACAGACTCCGCAAAGAATCCTACAATGGACACACCTTCCACGAGATGATCGAGACTGGACAACGCAACCAAGGATGCAGCTGAGAAGGCGAAGTCAAAGGAGGAAGTCCCCAAAAAATCTTCGGAGATAGGCCAGGAGACGAGCGGAAAAGAGGTAGAAAAAACCTATCCCCCTTTCAATTTTGAACACGAAATGGCCAAAATCAAAATCATTGTCCCATTCAATGATCTTATTAAAAAGGGAGAATATCGGGAACAAATCATTAAAATTTTGAAAGTGGGAGGGATCCCCGATACTTTGAACGTTCGAGACGACCCCCCCACCATCTTGTTTGGCCCACGCATCAAAGAGACGAGCGATGATGAAGATGTCCCCCCTTTCTATGTCAGTCTGAAGATTCATGATCTAAACTTGCATAACGCCATGCTTTATTCTGGCGCATCACACAATCTCATGCCGAAGGTGGTCATGGACAAGCTGGGATTAGAAGTCACTAGACCATACAAGGACCTTTTCTCCTTCGATTCGAGGAAAGTCAGATGTTTGGGCCTTATCAAAGACCTAGTTTTATCATTGGCTCATATCCCTACCAAGAACATGGTCATGGACATAGTCATCACAGACATACCCTCGAAGTTCAACATGCTGCTTTCGATATCGTGGGCTACGAAGTTGAAGGGCACATTGCAGATGGATATGAATTACACCATTATCCTTGTTTTTGGCCACGACATAAGGTTGTAAAGAGAAGTGCTGCTGAAATACATGGTAAGCAGCAAGACCGAGCCCCACAATCATCCTATATACGTTGTAGACACCGAAGTAGGTTCGTTTATATTCTACAATTATTTTAGCTTCGGAGAGGAGGGATCAATGACCATCATGACAGCTGAAGAGGAAACCACGCAGTAAACACTAGAGGGCGTCGACCCAGAAGACCGCATGGAAAACGAGGTTTGGAACATGAGTTTTGACGACGTAGTCAGCTGAGAAGGATATGGGGCTGGTATATGGGTGAGCCCCCCTAAATCAAGCACAAAGTTGCGTTCATACAAGCTCGCGTTTGAATGCACTAACAACATGGCCGAGTATGAAGC
>JZKD02S2160607.1:18262-34608 GCA_000966675.3 Picea glauca
TTTTTTGTTCTTTTCTTTTAGAAAATCATTTTTCCTTTTAAATTGTCAATTAATGAAGTCTGGAAATTTAGAATTGTCTCTTATTTGATCAATTCTCTGAATGACCTCATGATAATTTCTAGCTCTTTGAAAAATAATATCAAATGGGTCATCATCATGAATATATGCTTTAATATTCTTGACTGAGCTGCAATGTTGTTTGACAACTTATGTTAGATCATGCTTCTTAAAATTTCCATGAGCTAATCAAATGCTTTCCATTTGTTCCACCTCTTTTAGAGCGTTCTTTGAATTCGACAAAGAGAAAATACCTAGTGTGATAGGAAAATAAGGCCATTGCTTTTTATGGGCTTTTGATAAGGATGTAACAATGCCAACAATGAACGATGTTTTTTTTAAGTGAAATTCTGCCAATTTGACTAAATTTTAAATTTTTGAAAGTAAATTTGGCTAAATTTCTTCATATTTTCATTAAAAATAAAAATAAATTATAGCCTAATTTATGATAATAATTCTCTATATATTTATACTTTTCGCCTAGAAATAAAGAAAAAAAGTGTGAATATATAATTGGCTTGCTTATAAATCTGAGGGAATATTTGCTACATCTAAAGTTTTAGGTAGCTATTGATACTCTTGGGAATACTGTGAACTTATATTCGAAATCATATAAGTATTTGTACGAGACAATAGTTTTTAATACTTGACTTTTTTGGTTCACGTATTTTAACATGTATATGGTATACCCCCATGGTATACCATGTTGTATATAATGTTTTCATATTGGATTTTTTTAGCAAGTTGAAGAAAATGTTTTATGTATTTCTACTAGTAGTTTCCGTATTTTAACATGTATATGGTATACCCCCATGGTATACCATGTTGTATATAATGTTTTCATATTGGATTTTTTTAGCAAGTTGAAGAAATGTTTTATGTATTTCTAGTGGTAGTTTCCAATGCCATTCTTTTTTGTTGTAAGTTATCTATAATTTCTATGAAAGGTTGATTTTTCTTTGGATGCTTTAATATGGGATTTATTATTATTATTTGTGAGTGATGCACAAGTGATACTCGTGTATTGGTGTTTTTGCCTAATTTTCAAGGTAGTAACAAAATATTAATGGGTTATCATCTAAGATAAATGATAAGTTTTATTTTATAAATATGATTTGATCGTCAAATAGTTTGATAAATTATAGCATATATGATTTGAAAAAAAAAACATTAACAATGATACTTTGGTAAGCAATTTCTCTAAGAGCCAATGTATCAAAGACATATCTGGGTAGCAAGTGTGGAGGTCCTTCGCACCTATATATTCTTACGTAGGAAAATTATTCATCGACAAACCATCTCCAATCTCTTTAATGACATCAATGGATTCCTCGGTAAACCTAGGAGTTGGTTGATTCTTTAAGGAAAAGTACAAAGGGATCATGAAAAATTACAGATATCATAAAATAATTTCTTACAATTAGTAGCCCACAATTTGGAACAATAAATATGGACAAGTTCTTCAACAGAGGACCAATTCCAAGCTAACAAAGGAAAAAGGTTTAACGACACACACAACATCAATTAGATAGACAAACATGAAAAACCTCGGGCAGTACCCTAGTGGTGCTTTCCGAGACTTTTTAACCTTTGTTTTAATATTAGCAGACAAGATATGTGCCCAATTAAAAACTTTTTCCTTGAGAATTTGATGAATAAGGGGTACCCATCTTAATTTAAACTTAGTAGCATCATTTTCCCCATACAAACGACAAATCATGATAGCTATGATTTTTTGGGGTTTCTTCTACCTCAACACAGTGCATATTTTATCCCCCACAACTTTGAAAGCATTTGGGTCATATCACCAGTTTCTAATTAAATCATCCATACGAATTTCTTCACCATCAACCTCTCTTTGAATAAATTTCTTAATGAAATTATCATCAGGGGAAAGTGTGGGCATATCTAGTTTATACATATGGGTGATATCATCTCGTCTAAAAGACCCGACAATTTGACATGAGGAATTGACAACTCTGCATGTAGTAAAATCAGTGTGAGAGATAACCCAGCGTACCATGTCATAATAAGGGAGTATTGTTGGTCTGGATGCAACCTTGTGAAGACTGGACTTCTTGATATCGACGAGGTCATCAACATCAGATTCATACTCTTTCGTGAAGTCATCATCTTGTATAAACTTGTATATTGTTGGAACATGTAACTACATCGTAAACATCACCTTGTCGAATGAGTGGGTCGACCATGTCTTTGGATTGAAGACCCACTAAAATAATGATTGACCATGTCCACTTAAAGATCCTGGATCCACATTTTATGAAAAAGTGCAACTGCCTTCACCTAAGTTTGTTGGTTTTGATCCATGAACGAAACCCATGTATAGATGATTCTTGTGATTGGTTTATCTCCATCTCATATCATATCAGGAGATATGCTCTTGCTCATTGAGTGACTCGTACTTCAGTGTTGCGATGTCTTTCGACACCAGCGCTGCCTCTCGGATTTAATCCCCTCTCTGTTTAATCATTGTGCCAACATGGTATCAGAGCTATTGGTTATTTGATCTCACGATCGCAGACGAAGACTTTCGACACCAGCGCTGCCTCTCGGATTTAATCCCCTCTCTGTTTAATCATTGTGCCAACATGGTATCAGAGCCATTGGTTATTTGATCTCACGATCGCAGACGAAGACTCGGATGTAAATGAGACAATGGCGAAGCCATTTTTGAATTTATTCTCTTCGAATAAAGAACTGTCAATTGTTTGATATGGGTTATCGATCATTTTCAAATCCTCCCAGATGGATTGACTAACATTGATATCGACGAAGTTCTTGTCATGATTTCTCTGTCGGAGATGGCTAGGGTTTCTTGAGTTCCGGCGCCTCGTGGTTAAAGGTTCTCATCATCAACTTTGTTTGTTTGGACATTGACAGGAGATTGCTCAATCTCAATGCCCTACCTCGACCTCTCATCGATCCACATATCCTCTTGTTCTTGGACGGATCTGAACCCATGACTGGTGTGAGATCCAACTTATGTATTCACGTTTTACTTGACTGGGGTTTCCTGTACAGTGGTCAATCAAACATCGATCCATGGAATAAAATCTTATTCTCCATCTCGACTTGTATGATAGCAACTTGGTCAACTCGATTGGAGGCCCGTCGAACCAATTGGCGCGAGCTTCTTGCTTCCTATGACTCGTCTCATGGCTTTGGTGATCAACGGCTAGACCCGACTGAAATTACATTGATCGACTCGACTAGTGAGCACTCCCTTTGGAGTTTGACTCGACTTGGATTATAGTAGCGATAGCATGGTCGAAACCCATCTTCCCTTTGCTGCTGGACTCAATGTGTATTGAAGCTACCTTGTGTCGCTGACTGGAATAGATCTGACCTTAGTCCTGTGGATGCTCTAGCCATTGTGTCGACTACTCGGCCTCTCATCGCAATGCATTGAATCGACTAGACATATTTCCTTCAATAGAACTGAAGAAGGCACGTCAACTGGTATCACTGCTGATGTGTAATATTTCCAAGCAAGATTGCCAGGGATATTGGTTTAAGATTGTTTGTTTGTTTGTGTGTTTGTCAAATATTTTTCAGGTTATCCTTCAATCTTGCGCATGGAGTTGATTTAGAGGTTTTCACAGCATATAATGATGGAAATGGAACAATAAGAGTAATAACAAGATACAAACAGAATGCACAGGAAGATAGCCACAAACTTCAAATCTGATCTTTATTTAGTAAATATGCTACCCTCCATACAAGAGATACACAGATCTGGCAGAAATATGAGAGATACAAGTGTTGTGACTGAATATTTCTCCACATATACTGCAAGAAAGAGTAATGAGTCCTCCTAGACTCCCCAATGGCTGCATACAAAAAAACAAGAGCAATTCCTTTAGATATGGTATTGATCCTGGTTGAGTTGCGCTATTCTTGACAGTAGAAAACCTCAAGAATTCGGCCTCTTCAGATCTGGCCTCCAATCTCCTGTATAATGATGTAGATGTATAGATCTTTGGTTCCCAAGCACAAATGATGAGTTTCTTAGCTGTATTGAGAGATGTGATCCCTCCAACTCAATGGCTTAACTATTGGCACTACGCCCTCCTTTAGAATTTTTCCCAATGCAAGAATAAATCCATATGAAGCTAAAGGCTCCCAAAGACTGATTAGAAAAGGTGTTAGGGTGTTGGAAAACCCTTCGAAAATGATCTTGGCTTTAGATCTAACATTCCTTGGCCAAATCGAATTGCTTCCTCTTTTATAGTGCGCTCCCTCTACAGAAAACCCCCACAAAGTTGTGCCCTGCCTTCCAATAAATCTCTGGAACTGACCTGAATGGGATAGAATGATGAGGGAGGAATCTTTCACCTACTTGGCCAAGCTTGGACCAGGAATAGAGGGATCTTTCACCTCCTTTCTGATCTCTAGGGTTTATTCAGTCAAAACCCTCAAAACCCCCGAGTACCATGGGCTTTCTAGCTAAGAAGCCAAACATCAAAATATCAATCCACATCATGAGAGAATAGAAACCCCTATCTCTCTTTTATACCCCTTTTTACCTTTTCCCTCCAAGCGACTTTTAATTCACTTTTAATGTTTCTTCATAAAATAACTTTATTAATTTAATTAACCTTTTTCCTCTAAAAAGTGATTAATTTTCCCTTATGGCTTCTCCGACCACTGAAAATCATTTTTCATCATCTTATCCTTTAGAGCTATTAGACTAAGGTGTTCCTTCAAATATTATGCCCAAAATGACATCCTTAATGAATTTAATTAGAATATGCTCAATAATAACCTTGTTTTATGAAAATCATCGGAATGCAACGAAACCAAAAACAAGTTGTGCGGAAATGATCCCGAAGATGAATAATGGTAAATGAACTAAGTTGGGCCCCACAAAACTCCTCCAAACCCTCCGATCTCTCTTATGTCATAGTCTCACCCATCTGAGCTGGTTGACTCCAACCTCCTGAAGTGAATCTCACTGCATAATAAGAGAATCCAAAAATGGCAACATTACAATCCTCCCTTCTCAAATATTGCTTGTCTTCAAGCAACTCCATCAAACTCTGACACTCCATCAACTAGATCTAACTGAACCTGAACATGATACCTGGGTTCCAAACCAACCTAGAAGATGTGAAGCATCCCCCTCTCAACATATTGTCTGGTGATGAACTAACATAAAAGGTCTCCTTATAAATGCCACTGATGTGTAGAGAAACATGGTACTGCAAAAACTCGGTCAACCCCTCCACGAGTCGCTCTACTAGGGAGCCCATCTCACACACCTCACGAAAGAACTCCTAAAAGTAACACTCAGCCTCCACAGAAAATTATTTTGACCTCTATGACCATACTAAGCCAAACATGGCCTCCTTCGACTGAATGTGTTGCCGCCAAAGTGAAGTGATACAAGTCCTCAACGACTCACCAAAAAGTGACATGCTCCCCTCAAAACTGAAGCTCAATGGAAAATCATAATGATTCCCCCCTGCAAGGATCCACTCGCCTCCATCAGTCAATGAAATTCCTAGCCCTGCAATCCCAGGGTCCCACGCTAATATATGAAAGGGACCATCACGCTGACATTTCACCACTATGATCATGACTGTCTGCCCAATGTACACATATTGGTTCCCCCACACTTGGATCCTCATGCTAAAATACCTGTAAGGACTGGTCCTGCTATCAAGAAATCGTTATCTATAAAGGTATCCCTTTGGAACCAAAATCTGCAAATCCATTGCCATACTCAATCTCGGGTATCAAAAGGGAGAACCTATCTCACTATATAGAATGAATCCCAACAAGCCCTCTCATGAAAATTCAAGAGTGAAGTAGGTCGCTCGCTAGTGCAACCCGAACCATTAAAAGGTTAAGCAAACTATCGACCAAATGGATCCCCAAATTCCATGGCCAATTTAGAAGTCCACCACTTCCAATCCCCACTAATTGTTGTTGTACCATACTGATAATTGTCAGAATCCATCTAGGCCAATCTACTATACCCTTGATGCAACCAACTGATGAAAACCAGATATTGTGAATGAACCATGTGCCTACTAATCTGTCCTCATGCTGCCAACCCGCACAGAGAAATCTTCCATCCTCACTCATGATAATGTATGCAGACAAATCCTGGAGTTTAGACACCCTATTGAAGAATAGCCCTATCTCGTGTGGTGTCTTGAACTCACACAGATCCACTGGGTGCCATGCCCAATATGTATCATATGTCACCCTCATGATCATCTCCATGAAGGTGGAATTAGGAGCTAAATGTAGGCCATCTCTATAGTAGGTCTTGTCATCCCTCAATATGTCTATGTCACCCTGCACGTTGTCCACCTGTCTTGACTGGAGAATCTATTTCATATCTATAACGGTCCATGGCTCACCCAGATGCCTCACACCATCCTCTTGTGTTCGATGGTACCTAATGAGGGCCTTAATGGACAGTAGCATAAACCTCCACGATGCTATACTCGACTCGATCATTGTATCACTCAATCCATGAGTGTCAACTGGATCCAGACCCTAAATGGAGGTGTCCTCATCACTAGTGTCATCTAATCCTGGACCCCATATAGATATGTACTCATATGAATTCTCCCTGGCTCTAGAATCTGCATGTGTATGCTCAACTGCCTCAGGGATTTCTAGGAATTGTAACTTCCGTGACACATGAACACCCTCAATCGCCTCTGGGTCATGCCTCTCCATAATCATCTCCAATCCTGAGCACCCTCACTCTCCTCCATCATCTAGTGTTGCTCCGTCAAACTCTCCTTGTCACCAACATCCTCTATTGGCATAGCTAAAGCATATGACTGACTCTCTATTGATGGGTCAAATCCTTGACTAATCTACTCTTCTTGTTGTTCCCACTTGCATGGTAGACTAATTATGTGTTTTGGGGATCAACGGGATGGAGTACAACCTCCTTATACTCCCAAGGTATCTTGTTGTTTGGTTATTTATCTTTTTGTTATGGTTATGACAATTGAACTCATTGAAGCATTTTGTGAAACAAATTGCATATTGGGCCTGTTCTTGGGTCTACATGTGGTTTATTGTATGCAGAAATTGTTTGTGATAGAAATGAAAAATAACATCAATATAGACAACAGATACAACACAAGGAAGCCACAACTCAGATCTTCATTTATTCAATAGTAATAATAGCTAACCTCCTTACAATGTAGAACAAATTTGAAATACATACAACTGGATAATAGGAGTGGTTGGAAATGCCTCCAATACAAGATAGAAGTCAGAGATACTGAACCAAAGAACCCTCCAAGAGATGCATACAAGCATCTCAAAGATCAAGTATTTCCTTGTTGCAATGTGGCACCACTTTCTAGCACATCTGCGCCCTCACTAGCTACAGGAAACCATGTAGAATTCACCCTATTAAAAAATGGCCTCAAACCCCTTGCAAAATGATGCCAAACGGTGTAGAATGAGTAGGCTAGAAGATATGATGAGTTACCCCAACTGTAGAGACCAAATCTACTCCCAAAATGGTGTCTCCCTAACCCCTAGTGTGCTCCTTAATAGGAAATCTGCCCAACTCTCCAAATGAATTGAGTATGAATTGAATCTCTTGGGAAATGCCAAGGAAAAGTCGCCCTTGATGTGCCCAACAACTCTATGATGAGATATCTCTCAAATCTCTCACAAAAAATCCAAATCAAACCTCTTCTCCCCAAGCAATGCACCCTCCCTCGCAGAAAACCCTCATTGGTGCACCCCCTTGTCAAAATGGATGGCAGAAGTAGATATGAACTGATGTAGAATGGAGAGGATGGAATCTTTCACCTCCTTGGCCAAGCTTGGACCAGGAACAAAGGGATATTTCACCTCCTTGCTAATCTCTAGGGTTTATCCAGTCAAAACCCTCAAAACCCCCAAGTACCATGGGCTTTCTGCTAAGAAGCCAGACATCAAAATATCAATCAACATCATGAGAGAATAGAATCCCCTACCTCTCTTTTATACCCCTTTTTATCTTTTCCCTCCAAGTGACTTTTAATTCACTTTTAATGTTTCTTCATAAAATCACTTTATTAATTTAATTAACCTTTTTCCTCTAAAAAATTATTAATTTTCCCTTATGGCTTCTCTAGCTACTGAAAGTCACTTTTCATCATCTTATCCTTTAGATATTGTCCTCCCGATTCCAATGAGCTATTACACTAAGGCGTTCCTTCAAATATTATTCCCAAAATGACATCCTTAGTGAATTTAATTAGAATAATAACCCTGCTTTATGGAAATCATTGAAATGCAACAGAACCAAACACAAGTTGTGTGGAAATGATCCTAATGATGAATAAAGGTAAACGAACTAAGTTGGGCCCCACAAAATTCATCCAAACCCTTTGATCTCTCTGATGTCATAGTCRCACCYCTCTGACCTGGTTGACTCCAACCTCYTGAAGTGAATCTCACTACATAATAAGGGAATCCAAAAATGGGAACATTACATGATGCGAGGATCAATTCCTGGAATGCATGCAYGAACRGACATGTCTTATTTACTGAATAAGAGGTCAATCTCCTATTTCAGATACATCGATGACTAGTAAGWCAAATTTCCTTGTAGATTTTGTGTCTTGAATCTTGCCCTCCATTGACAATGGGCATACTGGATGAAGATGAATTTCAGGTGCTTCAGAAATTGCAGGAGATTCATTTGAAGAAGGYTATCGCCTTGGAAGAATATCACAACTGACTTCATGCAGAAGTCACCACCTTGCAAAATGTCGTTGCACAGTTGCAGACTAAGAATCAACAACTAAGCAGTGAACTAGAGACAACCCACACCCAACTGGAAGATGAGGCTGCCCTCTTTCAAACCAACCTTCTGCAGCCTTTTGATGAAAATTTTAGGAAACTTGTTCACCTAGAACATACCATGGAAACCATTTTTCAAGATCTAGTGGATGAATTTGGCAATAAAACCGATCTTGTTGATGACCTCGTGAAGGAGGTGAAAACCCTTTCTCTTGAAAATGTTTCCTTGAAGATAGAAAATGCAGGATTGAAAGATCAGTTGAAATATGTAGAAGCCCTGTTCTAGACTGTTATGATTGAGCACTCTAGAAGGGTTGTTTCCATAGGGAACATTGTTGCTAGATTTTTTCAGACTCTTACAGATCAATTTGAAGAAAATTATGGCCTTCTTTAAGACTTGGAGGAAGAATTGAAATCCCTTCCTCATACAACAATGAGCACAGATGTCATTCAGCTGATGGAAACTAATACCCAACTAACTTGTGAGGTTGCCAACTTGCAGGCCTTCATTGATGAACTTTGTGAAGAATTTGCTCCTCTTCAAGAAGGTAACAATCGATTGTTTGACGAGTATCAAACATTGAAGGAAGAATATGATTTTGTATTGTTGCAGGTGACTTAGAAGGATGAGACTCTTTAGAGCTTGCAGACTACTGAACAAAATATTGAGACGACTGTTGAGAAGAAGATTGTTGTTGTTGAGTTGTCAAATTCACTTGTTTCTTCTTCCACCATTGTTTATAGTCCAGTTGTTTATGAGAATAATGTTGATGTTGTTGAGCTGCCAAGCTCAGCCATTTCTTCTCCACCCCCTTTTGTTGTTTGTAATCCAGATGTTGTTAATTTGTGTTTTAAAACTAATTATTGAGTTGTTTCTCCGAGATTTAAAAAACACACTACAGGTATAGGGTCTTGACTACTCAACAAGATGGGATATACTGGAGGAGGATTTGGCAAGAATGGACAGGGTATTAATGCTCCTATTGTGCCTGCGATGCTGCCACCAAGAATAGGTCTTGGATATGATGGTGTTGTTTCCTCCTTGCCTACACTTCCCCTTGGTACAAACAAGGAAGTTTTGTTCATTGCAGGTGGAGTTCAGATTGATTTGCTAGCAAAGCAATCTCCTGAACCGATTGATGAAGTGGTTGTTCCTAACATGCCAATTTCTAAGTCTTGTTGCAGATGATGATGTTGTTGATATACCTGGTTGTTCTACTCCTTAGGAAACATTAGACCTTGAGCCTATATCTCTTGATCAACCAACACAGACCTTTGTGCCTTATCGTCATCCTTGCCAATGCAGACATGAAAATCATGATTTCATATCTTTGTAGAAGAGACGTGAAAGATAGAATCATGGACCCATTCTAACTACCAGGATAGACTGTGGTTGGATTGATGAGTGGTCATGAGCGCATCTAAGCAGATGTTTGAGGAGTTCATATTGTTGTGTTTCATCGGTTGTACAGTCATCCAATGCTCCTTTTCGTTATTGATACTTTGCAGTGGTCAACCACAGGATCGACCTGACTTGATAGTCGACTAACGCTCGACTGGGATATTAGTCGATCGAGAATCGACCTAACTTGGCAGTCCCCTAGATATGTTTTTGATTGTGTTTTGACTAGCCATTATCCATCGACTAATGTTTTCGATGACGATCTATTGATGATGCTTTGATCCCTCGATTGTGTTAAAGGGGGGGAATACTTGAAGTTGTTGATATGTAAACCCAACTGATGTACTTGGATTTGTTGAGACCGACCGAACCATGTTCGAATCTGTTGTTGGGCTTATACTTCTACTTGTTGTACCTGATGCAGAGTATGTTGAATTGACAGAGACTGATTACATTAGTGCATTCTTTTCTAGTCGACTAGATGGTGTTGTCTTGTTGTCTAGTTGCTTTATCAGCTGGGACTGTGTTTGGACATCAGATTTTGCAACCAGTTTGCAAAGGATGATTTCTCTTTGTCCTTGATCCGTGTTGATGGTTATCAAACTTTCTCAGGAGTGTTGTTGTACCGTCTTGTGATCGGCTTTTGCAGTTCAAACAAATTCATGGGGGAAGGTTGCAGAATTTGTTTTCCTCCAAGCTAAGTTTACAGGGGGGGGGGTGTTAGAACATGTGGTTCCATCGTAAACCTCACCTTGTCAGATGAGTGGGTCGACCATGTATTTGGGTCGACGACCGACTAAAATGGTGGTTGACCATGTCCACTTAACGATCCTCAATCCATGTTTTATGGACAGATGCAACCGCCTTCACCTGAGTTTGTATGTTTTGGTCCATGGCCGAAACTCATTTATAGATGATCCTTCTGATGAGTCTATCATCATCTCAGATCTTAGATCATCTCGAGAGATTTTCTCTCGCTCATTGAGTGACTCGTGCTTCAATGTTGCGGTATCTTTCGACACCATTGTTGCCTCTCAGATCCTTTCCCCTCTACGTTTAATCCTTGTTCCAACATATATTTCGCTCCATTCCTAGCTATGAGCTTCCCCTGTTTTGTAGGAGGTGTCCAAGAAGAATGCCTAATTGGGGTTCTTTTCAATTTCCTCTTCTTCATCTCTTTGTTTCTTCGTTCTTCCGTTTTTTAATCATTGTGTAATGATAATCCTTGCAATAGACAACTTAAAATAATATTTTCAGAAATAAATAACAAATTCTACGAAATTGACAATGTGCTTATCAATACTAACCAAGAGAAGAAAATTGGAAAGAATTTTTTGGAGCTTTTAAGACTCTTGGGCAATTGCGGTCAAGGTTTAACGATCAAATTCACGGGAACTGTATGGATTATTGACAGGGTGAAAATGGATACAATCGTGCATATTAAGGCTATTTTAAAAATGCATTAATATCAAGATCGAATCCCATTAAATCTATTTAATGTTCATAACTAACCATGCCAGTCATTAATGCAGGAAAAGATAGTTACTTTATTTAAATTTGTGAAGGGGACGTTACTCATTGGGAACCGACCTACCTTAAGATCCTAACACTAAACCTTTAGTCAATCGAAAGGAGCTTGAGTCGGTGTATTTATAACAAACTACCTATCACATGGTTATTTGTTTAACCGAGACACCGATCACTGGATGACTACCATAACTGATATAAAACACGCAGCAGGAAAGATTATGATCTAGTATGACCGAGATATTATTACACTGGGGTTTATCACAAATATTTGGAAAAGCATGAAGGTCGACCTGGTCAAACCAGGCCACTAGTTCCCCTACCAACCAGAAGATCAGGGCATTGGAAAAATTTATTAAAATCTTAAAACTGCAACGCATTCTGATCCAATATAACCGACCCACCAGAAGATCGACACACGGGGACCAAGTAGTTAAAGTTTTAAAACAAGGGGTATTCCCTGATCTAGTAAGACTGGATCACCAAGACTAGGGATTTATTAAATGGTTAAGACAGAGCCTAATCCGGTATAACCAAAGCTCCGACCCACCAGGAGATCGAGAAAACATGTTTTATTTCTTAGTTATTTTTTGTATTCCAAAAGATTATTTGAAGAAATTTAATTGTACCACAAAACTAACAAAGGCAAATATTGTAAAATTAAACAAACCAAAAATAAAAAGGCACCCATTGTTATTCATCTAAAAGCTTTAAAAATAATGGGGAGTTGTCGAGGCTCAATAGAACACCATCAATATTGACAAATCCTATGATGTCGTTTATTCAACCCTTTCCAAAGTATGAATTATGATTTTTATTTAGTGTCATAGCTCTAGTTATGTCTTTGGTCTTTCTCAAATCTCTTGTTATAGTGAGAGTTGCGCAATTCCTTGTTTGGAGTAACCTTTCCTTCCTACACACCTTGCATAAGATATTTCCTTGGTCCATAATGAAATTTGATGGTTGCATGTTCCTTGGTAACGAGGTTTCCCCAACCACTAATAAAGATACAACATACTATTGGAAATATTGTTGTTATTGATGTTAAATACAGGGGGGGACTATAGATGTCCAAGATAAAGATTGCAAGATGGAGATTGTTGGAAATATCATTTTTGGATTTTTTATGCTCAATTTGGATACTCTATATTTAAAGGCATTTTTTCTCTAAATACCTAGCTCAAATGGGAGCATAGGTTATATGGTTGGAAAGCTTATTCCGATACATTTCCAACAGTATATGGAACTCCCTCTAACTCCTTAGGAATGAGGAGATATGATTTTTTTTGTTAGACAACTCAATCAGAAAGTTCAGGTCAGCCCTAAAAGTGAGCATAGAAACACTATAAATACCATATATATGTGTGCATTTGAAGAGCATCCAAAAAATAATATCAAGTCTGAGGTGCGTAGAACAGATTTCAAGTCCGCAAAAGAAATTGGAGAGTATTCTTGTGATCTAAAGGTGTGCAAGAGGAATTTTATTGGAGTTTTAAGGGTGCGCTATGATAGATGAAGATCTATGATGCTACAAAGTGTGTTGTTTTGAGGTTGTGATGTTGCATTCTGGGATTATCTTATGGGAATGATGCTATGAGGCTCGCTAGGGAATGAAGGCTAAATTTGACTAGGGTTTGAATCTATGTCTGAGGTATGAAGCAAAGACAGGCACTGGAGCATGAAAGTTAGCGGTGCAATGATGCTATGAAATAGATGAAGTATGAAGTATGAAGCATGAAGGTGAAGTTAGAAGTGCCATGTGTATGAAGATCTTAGGTTGGTGCCTATATAGGCCTTACTGAGTTGGTGCTTAGCTGAGGAGATTGGTGTCTCCAGTAGTTTGGTGCCTACACCATATCTTGTTGAGTTGGTGCTCAGCTGAGGAGATTGGTATCTCCAGTAGGTTGGTGCCTACACAATATCTCGCTAAGTTGGTGCTCAATTGAGGATATTGGTGTCTCCAATAGGTTAGTTCCTACAAGCTTTGTAGTAGTAGGTTGGTGCCTACAGAAAATAATAAAGATAAGTTTTTGTGGTTTTCTCCTGCAAGGGTTTCCACATTAAATTTTGTGTATTGTGATTTGAGTTTATATGTGTTAATGAATGATTGATGAATGGTTAAATAAAGTAAAAAAAATCTTATACTTAGGTTGGTGCCTATATAGGCCTTATTGAGTTGGTGCTCACCTGAGGAGATTGGTGTCTCCAGTAGTTTGGTGCCTACACAATATCTTGTTGAGTTGGTGCTCAACTGAGGAGATTGGTATCTCCAGTAGATTGGGGCCTACACAATATCTTGTTGAGTTGGTGCTCAATTGAGAAGATTGGTGTCTCCAATACATTGGTTCCTATAAGCTTTGTAACAATAGGTTGGTGCCTACAGACATTTATAAAGATAAGTTTTTGTGGTTTTCTCCTGCAAAGATTTCCACATTAAATTGTGTGTATTGTGATTTGAGTTTATATGTGCTAATGAATGATTGATGAATGGTTAAATAAAGTAAAAAATATCTTATATTGATTCACCCTCCTCCCCCCTCAATATAAACATAAGTTCAACACATACCCCACTCACAACTATATCATAAACAATATGCCATAGACGGGGTATTTGGCTTGGTAGACCCACCAATGGGGCAGAGTTTGTTGAAGCTAAACACACCACGTTTGCATTTTCGATGACCACTCAAGGCATAAGAATTTGAAAAACAAAAAACTAAAAAAAAAAAGATTTTCCTTTTATTGTTTCTATTTTTTAACTTTTTCTACTTTTTTTAGTTTTAAATTTTAACCTCAGTGCATGGTGGGATCATTTGAACCATAGCTTGAATGGTCTGTGTGAAAAGGTTTTTTTTACCATTAGGATATGATGCAAGGGCATCTTGAGAAGACAAATGATCCTATGTGAATTGCGTTAATATAGATAGGTTAGAAATAGTTCAACCTATTGTCAATTCAAATTTGAGGCACTAAACATGCATAATCAACGCTAGGCGTACATTTTAGTGCCATTGGCATGCATTTTTCACTATTTTTAAAGCAAAATTGTCTTGTTTTTCTACAATGTGATCTTTAAGATCAAAGTGGGAAATATAAATATTTAGGAAGGTCATGAACCTTATAATTTTTTATCTCCATGCTTCATTTCATCAATTGAGTGCATATTTTGGATTGGGTGTGTGTTTTGGTGAAGACTAGTTCCAAGTGCCTAAAATTGACAAAAATAATGAAAGTGTCATTTTGGCAAGTTTATAACTTGCAATTGAAGACATCATTGAGAAATTGGGAAATGTAGGGAGATGCAACATGTCAAACACTACAACCATATGTTTTTGAATGTTGTCATAGGTGCTCTTGTTAATTTTGATATACATTTATAAAGTCGTGTTAGCTTGATTTGATTAACATGTTTTTATTTCAAAATTCATTTTTTGAGCAAATGGAGTGCATTATGTGCATTGGATGAATAACTTGAGCATATCTAAAGATGATTCATGGTAGATGACATGACAATGTTGCATCAAAACCCTTCAAGTGTGCATTTACAATGCAGGTCATGCATTTTTTTCTATGTATAATAAGTTTATAAAAATTGCATGTATTTTTGTAATTAATGAACTTTTAATTTAACTTGTATGTCAATGAGGTATCCATTCAAACGTAAAAGTAATGTCCATATCTAAAAATAGGAAATTCATAGTTAAGGAAATTTACCTTCTTCCCTTGTATAAATGATCAGTTCCATGAGGAGAAGAGGGAAGGGGATCAAATTTATTAATGATAATACATTTAGATGTTGGTTGTAGGTTGAAGTATGGTTTGGTTCTTTTCCTCTAATGTTGTTTTAGATTACAAAGAGGAAAAACTTTTGTAAATTGTAATAAGGCCCAAGAGTATTTGCAATTTGAATAATTAAAAAATGATAGTATGTTGTTGATGCCATTCCCAATTGTATGATTTTTTTCGATGTAGGTGACTCTTGTTTGTGCACTTTGACAATAATAAATAACCTTACTTCCTTCAGGAGACCAAGAAAGACACTTCCTGGTAGATGTTCAACTAATGTAGACCAAGTTGAGACATTTGAGACATTTCTTAGTCAGTGTTCAACTATTGTAGATCGTGTTGCCACCCCTTGGTCTTTCATAGACACCACCATAAGATAGAGTTTGCGATAGACCTTATCATGTGGTGGAGGTTCAATCTTTTTATATATTTCGAACTTTTTCGTATTTTAAGCTCTTTTTAGTTCTTAAATTTTAATTTTTTAGTTTTTTTTAAGTTTGTTTTCCAACAATTTTTTTGAAAATGGTTATAATTTGAGCGCGGTCTAAACGTTCTACATTTTGGCTCTTTTCTGGTGATTTTTTCCATTTGATTTTGCGAGAAATCTGGTGAGGAATGGTTGGATTTGCAGATTTCAGGGGCTAAGTTTGTATAATTGGAGTGCCCTAGGGGTTTTTCAGCACACTGAATCCATTTATGCATTCAGAAATACAATTTAAACAACAAAAAATAGTGATTTTGTCTTACTTCGCTGAATTCCGACCAAAAAAATAAAAAA
>JZKD02S2160618.1:9510-26717 GCA_000966675.3 Picea glauca
ATCTCTTACTTTTATTTTTACCTTTCTTCTTTTGAGGTGCCCATGGTAAAATATCTTTACAACAATCCAAAGAAGAGATGATGCTTTGAGCATTATTCTGTCAGCATAAATACTTGAGCTTTTCATAGCATATCTGGATTAAATCAACCCAATAGACTCTATCTAAAGAAAGTTCTTTGGATTTTAAATATTTCATAACCAAGTCACCTATATTATTTGACAATTCAGAAAGAAAAACGACCTTAGTCATAAAATAATTGGTTAATTGAAATTTGATTACTAGTTGAAAATATTTTTAGAAAAATGTTACAGTTATTTAGGATTATGCAATTGCATTTTGGATGGTTTTGTCATCACTGTTTTTTCTATCCAAAGGTTTGAGACATAACTGTGTTCTTAACAACATCTCTAAAGTATGAATTTATGATGACATAACACCATTTCTTTGTTCTTGTGGAGGTGCAATCCACCAATCAAAAACCATTCTAGACATTCTTATTTCTGCTAATGCAAAGACAGTTTGAATGTCTAGACGACTTGTCATCTAGATTTAAAACACACTGCCTATCCATACTCTTATAGAGTCTTTTGGTTTATCTGACTCGTCTAGATCTAATATATAACAAAAATCACTGACTGCCATTAAATCTTCTTCTACCTTTGGAATTCTTTGCATTTGTTTAACCAAATCATCTTTATTAATGGTAGGCTTTATAAAATCTAGAAAAAATTTGGCAGCTTCTTCTAAAGTGATTTTTAAACTTTGAAAATTTGCTTTTCAAGTTGCTTTGTGCTAGGAAATATTGATTCAGGAGGCTTCATTTTTTATTTCGACCTTTCTGCAATAAATTCTTCTTCTTTCTCACATAATCCCCCCCACTAAAAAAATGGGACAATTCTGATGTATTGGATGACGCCTGAGAGATAGGTTAAGGTTTTTCAAGAGATAACCCTCGAAATTGTTGAGACAGATCATTATAATCTATGGGAGACTTATAGATTTCATCACTACATGGAATAAGAAATACCCCCATAGATTCACTATACTTTCTTTGTTGTCTTTTTTCTTTTTCTTTTTGTCTTTCTGCCTTCAACCTTCGTTTTTAATTCTTTTCAGCGTTTGTAGTGTTATGTCCCCATTTTGCAGTAGAAGAGACTTTTGTGGCTTGTCGGGAGAAGAAAGAGAGTAAAAATGGGGTCATTTAATGTCACTTTGTTAGGAAATGTTATGTATTTAAGGTGACATTAAATAAATAAAGTAACTTTAGTTTAATAAGTTACTTAACCATTATTAAAAGTGACTTTTAATGTTTAAGTGAAAGAAAGAAGGGATATGAAGGTTATATTTTATTTAGTTAAAAAGAGTAAAGCTATAGAAGTCTCATTTGATTTGGTCAAAAATGGGAAAGTTCTAGAAGACATGGAAAAATGATAAAATGAAGGGTAGAGCCTCACTTTGGCATTATGATTTGATATTTCATTTTGGAGTGTTCTTGGAGCCATTGTTCCATTAGGATTTAACAAAACTCTTCCACCATTGCAACTTGGTTTCGGTGGTGCAATATCCACCCTAGCTAAACAAGAGGAGAAACCATTCAAGTTTTCCATTGGAGCTTCAGTTTAGGGGTCGTTTCACTTTGAAGAAATATTGGCTTGCGCAAGAGACTGGCATAACCTTACGGAGGAGGCTGTACTCTGAATTCGCAAGTGCTTGAGGGATTTTGGGAAATTGTACCAGGAGTCACCCCCGTGGTTTGAGCATAGGGTGTCCTACAAGGTCCTCAATGGTTGTCCATGTTGATATTATGGTAGCTGCGGGAGGTATTAACTTGTACATGTAACCTTTGACGAGTCTAGAATATTCCGGGAAGCAAGAGAAATCCTAGAAGGTTAGGAAATAACCTTAGAAGACATGTCGACTCAAGATACTAATTTATATTAAATTATTATCCTCCAGAAGTAGAAGTCGGTCGAGTCATGTCACTTGGAGGACTATAAATAAGAGGGCGCTAGAGCTCATTTGTCACACTCACTTTCACAACTGCATAAGGAAAGGTGGTGCACGACTGGAGGAGCGCTGGAGTTGTTGCAATGGTGACTTGGTATTTGGTTATGGTTTGGACTTTCTGTTTCGTTATGATTTGGACTTTCTGCTTGGTACACTAGCTCTGGAGAGAGGTACGCTACCTTGGTTGGCTATTGGTT
The DNA here is from genome assembly GCA_000966675.3 of Picea glauca. Taxonomy (NCBI): domain Eukaryota; kingdom Viridiplantae; phylum Streptophyta; class Pinopsida; order Pinales; family Pinaceae; genus Picea; species Picea glauca. The sequence continues at coordinate 11,716 of JZKD02S2160618.1, forward strand.
ATAGGGTTTGCTTCCATAATTATTCTGTCTGTCAAGGTTAAGGTGTTCGGGGTGGCAATTGTGCCTATGGTTAGGTGACAATATTGAGATATTGTCTGTGGTGAAATGAACACACCTTTTATTCTAACAGGCTAAGGGCCCACACTTCTTCGGATAATCTAAACACTAGAAGGTAGATTGGTAGGATTTGCTCAGTTGTAGTTGCAGTTGCAGTCAAATGTTTGCTGCAGCAATGAAACCCTAACCCTCGTGTTGAGACGCCTTAAGTGAAGCGCTTGACCTAATTCCTGGATAACCTAGTGCACCCTAGCCTAGTGCACCTTCTGGTACTCTCAGCAAGCCAAGACGTCAAGTTTGAAATTTTGGTCAAAGTCAATGTTTGACCAAGTCAAAATCTAAGGTTGACCAATCAAAAGTAAAAATGGAAGGCAATTATGAAGACATAAGACCTAACATAAAGAAAGTGTATGGTGTGCCCAAGATAAATCTACAAAAAGGAACATTATGAGGTTTACCAATCCTCTAGCAGCTAAACCTATGGTCCAACAAAGTCATTCTAAGGTTTACCGTCACAATTGGGTAACAAAGGTATGTACCTATACATGTTCTTTTAATTTGTATCATTAGCATGAGTGTGTTTGTAGGGAATGTACAAGGGATCTTGTCCAAAGTAGTGATATTGGATTCAGTGCATTCAAAAGATCAACACACTCTCCAAGTTTGACTTGATATATCTCTAACTGTTATGGAATTATGAACTTCTAGTCAAAGTTATAAGCTGACTTTAGTCAAGATCTTATAAGGTTGTGATCGTACTCTCTAACTCAGTTTTCTGTCAAGAAAGCATATTGTTTTAAAGGACAGGTCGGAAAGGATACCTGTCCTAGAAGAAAAGCAATTCAAGTGGAACAATAACAAGACTCCAGGTTTGCATATCAAGTTTGACATCTTTATTATTGTCACTTAAGTGAGTATTGATAAGTGCTTAGTAGATTATACTACTCAATGTACTTATTTGCAAATATGAACTAACACCTACTCTAGGAGATATTTCTTATTCTTGTTCTCAGACTATATCATCTTAGTAATGATACCAATAAATTATCCTTCATATGAAAGATGTTGTGTTGGAAACACTGTTGTTCTTGTTGTATCATGCAGGTTATTTCATGAAGGCTATCATGAAGATGTCTTTCCAGGCTTGTAACAATTGCCTCTATCCTTGTCCTTATTCTTATTTCGACTTCCTATCATAAACATATTGTCTTGGATCTTTCTTTTGCTTCTTGTTTTGTTCCGGGCAGGTACCCTTGTGAAATATGTTGACAAACCTTTGATGAACAATATTTGCGAAAGCTGTCATAGAAGACGTTTATAAGGATGACACAATGCTTGCAACAACTGCCAGATGGGAAACAATCAGAACAGATAGAAACAAACTTAAAAATAATCAGAGGAAGTCAGTAATTAAAAGAAACCTGAACAAGCTTGTGACACTTTGCAGAAAGAAAAGAGAGATGCAGTAGACGGAAGCATGGATTCTCTTAGATAGAGGGAATTGATTGCAGAATTCCATAAACATGCAGTATCAAAATAAAAACAAGGAAGTTCTATATATTGCTCATTTAGGCATGAAACAAGGATTAAGAGGGAGTTAATCCCCAATGATATGGTTCTTTGAAGAATCCACGAAGACTTATAAATGGAAGTTTTGATATATACAAAGGCGAGATTCAGGGATAGAGGGTTCTCCCAGAAGGAGGGAGAAGACTATGATGACAACTTGTTCCAGTAACTAGATATACCTCTACCTGAGCCGCTATATCTCTTGTAGTATCTATGGGTTGGAGTTTACATCATATGGATGTAAAAACTGTTTTTCTCCACAAAGTGATTAAAGAAGAAGCATATGTAGAGCAACCTCAAGGTTTTGAGGTATACTAGAGAGAGACCCATGAATGCAGAGATGGAATAAGATCTTGTATGGATTCAAGCAACTTGGTGCATAGCCTCTCATGTATAACAGAAGCGTGGTGAAAACTTCTTATGACAGAGGATGTGTATCAAAATAGTTCTTCAGAAGCCCAGGGTAATGGATTGCAAATCCATAACAAACTCCCATGATGACAGATCTAAAGAAGTTGAGAGACTCTGATCCAGTAGACCCGTCCCTGTATCGGCAATTGAATGGTTCGTTGATGTATTTGGAGAATACACATCAAGATATTTTCTTTGCTGTGAAAATAGTTCCAAGTGGAACCTAACCATGATAATTGAATAATTACAAAGCATTATTTGAAATGTCTTCATGGGACGTTTGAGTTACATACAATTGCATGGATTTATTGATTCAGATTGGACATGGAGTGAAAATAACAGAAGAAGTGCTTCTTGGATATGTTTCAGTGTGAGCTTTGCCACGATATCATGGGATAGTAGGAAACAAAAGTCTGTTGCACTCAACACTGCAGAAACAAAGTATATTGTAGCTTGTGATGCTTGTACATAAGCAGTGTGGCTCCTTAAGCTGGTTTTTGGACTATTTGATCAAGTGTTGGATTCAACCATGATATATTGTGATAACCAGAGTTGTGTGAAGCTCTTAGAGAACCTGGTGTTCCATGACAGGGCGAAGCACATTGAGATCAAGTACTATTTTCTTCGTGATAAAGTCCATAGGGGAGAAGTAGTTCTCCAGTATATCTTCACTGATGAGAAGATAGCAAATATTTTTGGTAAAGCCTCTGTCCAAGATGAAAAGTTTGTGTACTTAAGGGACAAACTGAGACTTGTGGAGATGACTTCCTTACTGGAAAGGGAAGTGATTACTCCCTAGGTTGGGAGGGAGCACTGATATGCTATTGATATATGGGCAGTGATTTTCCAGTTTGGAAAATGGTCCAGATTGGGAAGTCACTTTCCAGTTCGGAAAGTGGTCCAAGATTTTTAATGGACAATGATTTTCCAGTTCGAAAAATGGTCCAGAACAGATAGTCATGGTCAGATATATTGCTGATATACCATAGACAGAGATTCCCCTTATGGCCAGTGTGGGGGAATGGTCTAGGACAATCATTCTCCTTGGAAGTCACTCTAAGAAGTGGTCAAGCAGAATGGTCCGCCTCTCCGGGCTGTCATTCTTTCGAAGTTCACAGTTGTGAGCAGTTTCGAAGAATGGTCCGATGTAGGAGGTTGCCGTAGGACAATCATTTTCATAGGAAATGGTCCAGACAGTCATTCCCTAGGGAAGACTCATTCTCTCCAGGTTTCATTGTGAATCGTGTCGAAATAATGGCCCAGTTAGGTTGAATGGTCCATGTTCAACAATCAGGGAAAGTCATTCCCTAGGGAAGACTCATTCTCCAGGTTGCACTGTGAATCGTTCCAGAAGAATGGCCCAGTTAGGTTGAATGGTCCATGTTCAACAATCAGGGACAATTATTCTTCTATGCTTGGGAAGAATAGTCTAGACAACCCATGGTTGATGTTTGAATTTCTGAGGGAAGATGCTCTTCCATATATCACAGATGTGAGTTGAAGAATGGCTCAGATGACTTGGTTTATATCATGACATTGTTGATGCAGGTTGATATCGGATATGATTGTTGTGAAGATTGTATGTTTTTGGACTATAGCTGTATGCTACTGTGGTGGATGTGATCCACTTGTAGTGACTATGTGTCACTGGCTAGTAGCCATGTGCTACTAGGAGTGGTTGTGTACCACTGGATAGTAGTTGTATACTACTATGAATAGACATAGTTGTGTTCTATTTGGCGGCATTGTAGAAGCTGTATGTTACTATCTGATTTCCATGGAGACCAGCACTGGTGTTGGAGATGATTGCCAGCTAGATGGATAGTCAGTGTGCTGATGGACAGACATTCTCCAGGTAGAATGAATTAATGGTGGACAAACATTCTCCCTGTGGAAAATGGTCCAGGTTGACAGATTTAGTGACGTATCATGGATTGGTATTTTTCTCGAGGCACAATTATTGGCCCGATTAGGTTGAATAGTCCCCCTCCTAGGGACATGTCGTCCTGATTAGGGTGGTTGATACAGGACCAATATTTTCTAAGGAATATGGGTAGAGAATGATCTCTATGGTACATATGACCCGATTAGAAAATAGTCCGAGACTGGCATTCCTGTAGGAATGGTCTCTGTAGCCCATAGGGTGGCTTTCAACATCTGGGAGGACTGGCATTCTTCTAGGACGTAGGTCCATATTAGAAGAATGATCCTTGTAGCCCATTGCGGGGCTTTCAACATCAGTTGGGACAACTATTCTTCTAGGACGTATGTCCGGATTAGAAGAATGGTTCTTGTATCACTCTATTGAGCGAGTGACTTATTCAACATCATGCTCGATTACTCGGATGGAGTATGGCCTCGAGAGATGATGCAGTTGATGCTATCAGATGGTACTGATAGTGGTGATGTTGCTTGCAAGTTGATCTACGTGATCATGAGATAACATGTGTGGCTATGATGATGCTACTGGTTGAATGGTTTGTTTGTGCTCAAGACCATCCCTAGCTAGGAGGGAGTGTTGATATTATGGTAGTTGCGGGAGGTATTAACTTTTACATGTAACCTTTGATGAGTCTAGAATATTACGACAAACAAGAGAAACCTTAGAAGGTTAGGAAATAACCTTAGAAGACAAGTCGACTCAAGATAATAATTTATATTTAATATCCTACAGAAGTAGAAGTCGGCCCAGTTACGTCATTTGGAGGATTATAAATAAGAGGGCGCTAGAGCTCATTTGTCACACTCACTCTCACAACTACATAAGGACAATTGGTGCGCATGACTGGAGGAGAGATTCAACTGTTGTAGTGGTGACTCGGTCTTTGGTTATGTTTGGACTTTCTGCTTGGTTATGATTTGGAATTTCTACTTGGTACACTAGCTCTAGAGAGAGGTACACTACCTTGGTTGGCTATTGGTTCTAGGGTTTGCTTCCATAATTAATCTATCTGTCAAGGTTAAGGTGATCGAGGGTGGCATTTGTGCCTATGGTTGGGTGAAAATATTGAGATATTGTCTATTGTGAAAAGAACACACATTTTATTCTAACAATCCAACTTTGTCCTGCGAGGCCTCACTGGTTGTCTAGTATCGTCCCGCGAGGCCCTCTGCGATCTGAAATTGCAACGCTGTTTTGGGTACAGGTGACCGGATTGCTGCAACAAGTCTTGTTGGAGCAGCTCGTCATCATCTTTAGTAGAGGTTTACAGGGTTATTGCATCATTCTTGGAGGATTGGAGATTTGGAGTTAGCCTTCTGTTGATTGGAGGAGCCATCTACTAGGAGAGATCAGGGCACTACACCAGGTTTTAGTTTTCCGTTTATTGTTTGTTGATTTGTCACAACTACTACAATAACCCTTGTCATTGTATTGTGTGGTCAAATTTCCATTATTAATAAGGTGCCATATTATCTCTTCTATTTTCTGGTACACACAACATGTTTGACAAAATGCCTATCTATGGGTTATGTGCGAAATGTTTGTAGAAAGTCCTCAATCAACTTAATAACATATAAAGTGTAACTAGAACTACCTTAGACAATAAAGCTAACACAATTCTGTTTGGGGAAATTACAGTGGTATCAGAGCTGGAGATCTTGCTAGCCTGAAGGGAAACAAGGATGATGATCAATGCTGAATTTAGGGAAAAACTTTTGCCAATGATGCTAGAAGGTAAAATCATGAAGATGGGTGTCCATTTTGTTTGTTTTATGAGAAAAAAACAATATTTTCACAAGTTATTCAACTTATGATAAACAAAAGTATTTTTTTATTTAGAATTTCACTTTACAGTAAAAACAAAACTTGTGAATATTTTAAAAACATTTATTTCCGAAAAAAAAAATCGCGACCTAGGGCGCAGGGGCGTGAGGACGAGACCTAGCGTGGGCGCAGTGAAGCGATCAGGGCCTCCCCAGCCATGGATGCTGGTGGGGGCGTCGTCCCTACCCCCCCCTCTGCTAGAACTGGACGTCTTCAGAAAGCTGGTCGCCGAAGCCTCCAAGAGACCGCCGTCGGCAGCACAGTAGAAATTTGTGAAGAAATTGGATTGCATCCCCTGCGTGGAATTGCCTCTGGAAGAAACTTGCCGAACGACAGTCAACTTAGCAGATAGAGGACTCATCAGGAAATTTACCGGGCTCTGGCCTTCTCCCAAGTCCGTCGAAGCTTGGGTGCAGAGGAACTGGAACCCAATCATATCAGAAGGAATAAAGAGTCATTTTGTAGGGAAAGGATACTTTGTATTCGTCTTCGAAAACCCTGAAGATAAAAACCTCATCTTCAGAAACGACCCGTACTTCATGGGGCCACAGGGGTTATACCTGAACAAATGGACCCCGGATTTCGATCCAGCCCAGGATGTGCCCTCTGTCGTACCAGTGTGGGTTCGTCTACCTCATCTCCCATTACACTACTGGAATAAAAAATCTTTGCATGCAATCGGCAACACGCTCGAAAGGTACATAGACCAAGCAGCGAGAAAAGATCAGTACTCATGCGCACGGATCTACGTGGAGGTTGATCTGGAAGTGGGATTACCAGAGGCAATTAAACTCACGGCTGCAGACTAGACGCATGTTCAGGAGCTAGACTACGAGCAGCTACCCTTCAAATGCCGGCACTGCCACGGCTACGACCACTTCGCAAGGCACTACAAAAAAAAGAATGCAGAAGAAAGTGAAATCGCGAAAGCAAATCAGTGGACCGCAGTCCAGAAAACAGGGACAGCAAGATCTAGATCCAAAGGAGTAACGAAGAATGGCAATCCCGGGCAACTAGAGCAAGAGAAAATCGATGGGAGCTCCAACCCTCCACCGTAAGCAGGACCCCAAACAGAAAATCCCAACAATGACATAGAAGAACCAGAAATCATGGACAGCAGGATACAACCAAGTGCCCCTCCAAATGGGAAAGATACAGGGGCACCTGGGCAAACGACAGGAACCCAGGAAGTAGCTCCCTCTCCATCTTATGCTGACATAGCCAAAAGAAAGCTATAGATCCATCAATCTCCTCGGAGGACGAGATCCTAGAAAGGCCAGCGAAAAGAGAAGGAAGGAAATCTCGCAAAGAAGCAAGGGAGGAAGAGGCAGAAAGACAAAAGACCCAAGGAAGCCAACCCACCATAGAAATGTCAATCGACAGAAACACAAGAATAAGGTCTCTAAAAGGAGGAGGCCCAACCACCCCCAACAACAAGTAATGAAAATCGTCTCTTGGAATTGCAGAGGACTGGGGAACCCGACGAAAATTGAAGCGGTCAAGGCTCTGATGAAAGTGGAACCAGCAGATATCCTCATGCTCCAAGAGTCAAAAATCGAAGGGGAAGCCCTTCTAGAGATCAGCAAAAACAAATGGCAGAAAAACACAGGGAAAGCAATCAGCGCAAGGGGCTCTTCCGGAGGCATAGCAACACTGTGGAAGGTAGAACAGTTCAGTCTTGTCAACTCCTACAACACTCAACACTGGAGCTTTACAGAGCTGAAGCACATAGCAAGTTAACTATTGCGTTATTCAATTTATATGTTCCGACTTTGCACTCTGAAAAGAAAGAATGTTGGAAAAATTTAAATGAGTTTCTAGAGCAAAATTCCCCAAACAACATAATCATAGCCGGAGACCTTAACCTACTCATGAATGGAAAAGAAAAGAGGGGAGGAAGGTCCAGCAAGGACCAAATGATTTTTGTAGTAGAAGACATAATACAACAGTGGGACCTAATGGATTTTAAACCACGCAAAGGGCTATACACTTGGACCAATAACAGGACAGGGGAGGAACACATTTCAGCCAGATTGGACAGGTTTCTGGTCCAAAGAACTTTGCTGTTGGAAAGGAAGCTGATTTCCACTGCCATCCTCCCCAAGCTCACCTCGGACCACAAACCCATCCTGCTTCTGCTAGAGGAAGAAGAAAATCTAGGTCCAATTCCGTTCAGATTCAGTCCATTGTGGAAAATAAAGAGTGGGCTCGTAGAGACGGTACGATGGGCATGGTCTACTCCAGTTACTGGCTCTCCCAACTATGTTTGGGAACAAAAACTAAAAATAACAAAAAAAACCCTCAAGGAATGGAGCAAATCCCCGGAAAGCAATCCCAATACCCAAAGAAAGGAGTTAGTGCAGTAGCTGGGACAGCTGCAGAATGAAATGGAAACAATAGACATTGTAAGAACAGATTTGGAAAAGGAGCAAGCAGTCCAATGCAGAACTTACCGCTCTTTCAGAAATGAAGAAGAATACTGGAGGCTAAAATCTTGTAGCCTTTGGCTGAAAGCTGGTGACAGAAATACATCCTACTTCCACCGTCAATTTAAAGCCCGCCTCTCCAGGAACCACATCTCCGAGATCACAACCAACGATGGGAAGCTATGCAAGGGAATAGATCAAATAAAGGCTGCTGCTGTCTCACACTTCCAACAACTTTACAACAAAGAGAATGATGACAATGAAGAAGGCCATAAAGAATTCCTTCTGAACATCCCGGCCCTGGTCACAGAAGAGGATAACATAGCATTACTGAGCCCAACCAGCGAAGAAGAACTCAACAAAATCATCTGGTCCATGGATCCCGACAAAGCTCCAGGCCCAGATGGGTTCACTATCCATTTTTACAGGATCTGTTGGAATATAATCAAATCTGATCTCATCAGAATGATAAAAGGAATCTTACAAAAAGAAAAAATAGGAGGCAGCACCAACTCTACTTTCCTAGCACTAATTCCTAAAGAAACAAACCCTGCCTCCTTCGACAGATTCAGGCCAATCTCTTTATGTAATGCCTCTTATAAGATCATTGCAAAACTCCTTGCAAACAGAATAAAACCTCTGCTGGGCAAGCTCATCTCAGAATCGCAAGGAGGATTCGTCAAAGGGAGACACATCTTGGACAATGTAATCCAAGTCCAGGAAGCTATGCACTTCAACAACCTCAGAAAAGAGAAAGGCATGCTGATCAAGCTAGACATGGCAAATGCCTTCGATAGAGTAAAGTTGTCCTTCCTGTACCAAGTGCTTCTTTCTTTCGGATTTGACCCTGAGTTTGTAAAACTGATTCAAGCCTGTACTCACAGCCCTTGGATTGCCCCCCTGGTAAACGAGAGACCAACAAATTTCTTCAAATCTACGAGGGGGTTGAGGCAAGGATGCCCCCTCTCTCCATTTCTGTACATAATAATGGCGGATACCCTCAGTAGGAAGTTGGAACAGGAAAGGATAATAGGGGCAGCCCCAGGTCTGCGAATAACGAAGAATATGAAGCCTATAAACCATGCTATGTTCGCGAATGATTCCCTCATGCTAGGAGGAGCTTCAAACAGAGTAGCCTCTGCATTTAAGGGCACTCTTCAAGCGTACTGCAAGGTGTCTGGAGCTCTGATAAGCGAAAGAAAAAGTGCTGTCTACAGTTGGAATGTTGCAGAACACGAAATTCAGAAGATAGCAAGTACCTTGGGGTTCAAAGGGCACTCCAAATGGGAAAAGATACAGTATCTTGGGCTGCCTCTAACATTGGGTATAAACAGAGTCAGCCTGTGGGAAGGAGTCTTAGAAAAAATCAAAGGAAAAATCGAAGCCTGGGGAGAATATTGGCTCACCCATGGAGGCAAATTAACCTTGATAAAATCAGTTATCTCCTCACTGCCGATCTATCAAGCGTCCTATCTCCTGGCACCCAATTCGATAGCTGGGCAGATCAATAAACTGCTGAGAGATTTCCTGTGGCATGGTGGGAAAGGGAATCAAAGAAAGTTTCACTTGGTCAATTGGGAGACATCCAAACGACCTCTAAGAGAAGGTGGGCTGCAGATTCGTGATCCAGCTCTTGCAAACACAACTCTTGGTTGCAAAATCTTGTGGAAGTTGCACAGCGACCCCACTCATCCTGTTAGAAAAACGCTAATACACAAAAACATTCCAAATGCCAAAATCAGGAACCTTCAAAACACCATGAGCAGGAAGACCACGATTTTATGGCAATTATGCATCAAAGGGGTGCGATTCTTCAACCAAAATTTGTACCGCGTCCCTGGCAATGGAAAACGCACCAACCTCTGGACTGATAGGATAATGGGGAATCCGCCTATTGCATCAAACGCTGACCTGATGGAAATTCACGATTTTTTTGAGCGCAGAGGTAAGCAGAGAATCTATGACATTTCAAAGTGGGATGAAGACGACTCTTTGACAGAGTGGCAATTCGGCAACGTCCCAGATCGCCTCCTCCAACAACTTGAAATGCTCAAAACAGAGCTTCGAGAGGCAACTCCTGTGCATATGACATAAAAAGACACCTGGGGTTGGGGACCCATAGGAACATATTCAGCAGCCAAAGGCTACGCTCTGCTTCAGCAACAGAAAAATAGACCACTCTCGGCAAGGTTCTGGTTGGAGGTATGGGACTCAATGGCGATCCTGAAGGTAAATTTCTTCTTCTGGACACTAATGCACAGAAAGATTTTGACCGGTGAAAATTTATTGAAAAGAAATATCGCCGGACCACACAGATGCCCTCTATGTAGAGAAGCCATGGAAACCTCGGATCACTTATTTGTAGGCTGCCATTTCGCAAACAAAGTCTGGAAGCTTACCCTCCATGGCCTTAAGGTCGCTGTCCCCACTAACATCTCAGTAGTGGGGCTATTTACAACCTGGAAGGATAGTTACCCTTCTCTCTCCTTGAAAACATTATGGGCCAGGATCTGGATCTCCATCCCCAAGTACGTGTGTTGGAAGCTATGGATAGCAAGGAATGAGCAAATTTTCAACAACACAGAGTGGACCCCCAGCATGGTAGCAACAAAAGCAAAAGGCCTCCTCCTAGAAACTTTGAGCTCCCAAAACCACAAAACCGATTCCTCGCTGCAGCAGGAAGAAAAGAAGTGGCTCGGCTCCTCCGTGTTGAACCTTAGGATCCATAGCGTGGAAAAATCCCATCATGAAACAGAATGGAGGCTAAGAGACAATCACGACATATTTCAGAGCTGGTGGCAGAAACAAGGCAAAATTTCAGTCTTCTTCGATGGCGCCTCCAAAGGAAACCCTGGGACAGCGGGAGCTGGAGGAATCATTTACTCCAGCGAAGGGAAAATACTAGAAACTTTTTGATGGGGTCTCGGACAGCGAACCAACAACCAAGCAGAAATCCTGAGTTTGATAAAAGTCTGCCAGATAGCCAAGGAAAGAGGACACCGGGAGCTACAAGCATTTGGAGACTCCGAGATCTTGATCAAAATGATTCATTCAAGAGGACAGTTTAAAGACGCTGGCCTAAACAAGAATCTGCAAAGGTTAATATATATTATAAAAGACTTCACCTCCTTCAACTGCTACCATATACTCAGAGACTCAAACAAAGAAGCAGAGAAACTAGCCAATGAAGGCTGCCTCTTGGACCAAGGATAACTCAGCGTAAATGGTGGGGATCCAATAAAAATATGTATTCCTTGAAAAGGACAGCAGCTTGAAAACGATTGTAGAAGGTAGAAGGCTCTTGAGAAGGATGTAAGGCTCCGACCAGCTGGATTTTCCAATCAATAAAATATATAACCGTTTTAGTTAAAAAGAAAAAAAACAAAACTTGTGAAGAATTTTGTTAGCTTTCTACTGACTATTTTTCAAATTATTTTTATTGAGATTTGATATGTCAATTGTTTCACAATATGTTCTTTGAAAATTAAAGGAATGATAATGAGTTATGTTTTCCCCCAACAATGTATCTATTATTAAACTTTTGTTTTTGACAAATGAAATATACTGCAACAATCTACAGACTCTATTTTCTTATGACTATAGTTTTGAATTTAACGGATGAATATTATAATTTCTAGAATTTTTTTAAGTTGACCAAGCTGAAAAAGTTGCATATTTTAAACACATATTTTCCCCCACCTTGTATCTATCTTAATTTTTACTTAAAAATAAAATTAAAAATATCCTTTTGAAGAGAACAATTTAAGGATTTTGAATATCATTTTTTCATAATTTTCCACAGTGTATTTTTAGAGATATGGATATTCCATTTCACTGAATCATGATGTCATCTGAAAATATTATGCAGTGATTTTTTTATAAAATTAAATAAAATTAGATAAAAACAATGAAAATAAAAACAAATTATAACTATTGAAAGTAGATTCGATTTTGCAAATGTTGGTATCAATTCCGAAACTAAATTTGGACTAGTAGTAGTCCGCAACCTCCAAAGTTCAAGTAAGCTAGAGGGAATTCTCAGGTTCTTGCAAACAGTCCCATTTGTAAGTTTTCAGCCGAAACAAGTCTTCGGCCAAAACCTATTTTGTTTGATCGAAATATGTTTTTTTAACATAATCCATGGAAAAAAAACAGATTTCTCACTTTTCGGCCAAACAATAGTTTTTTCGGCCGAAAGGTTGGTGAGAGAATTCCACCGGTTGGGAAAAAAATGAAGGGACACATCGTTTCGTTTCAGTTGGCGCCAAATCTTATAAATACACTTTTGGTCGAATCAATTTTACACAATTCATTCGCTTATTTCATAGTTTTTCATATGTGGAGCCCTTAAGAAAAAATCTGAATCATCTTTTTCGCTACTTGGAGGATCTTTTTTGTTGTTTTGAACAAGGTGGTTGATGTTTTGAATGCAACAAAAAAAATCTATTTTTTGAAGTTCAAATTTTTATTGGAATAACAATTTATATATTGAAGGCTTTGTTGAACATTTTTTCAAGGTAATAACTTACTTGAATATTATTTTCAAGTTGAAGGCTTTGTTGAACATTTTTTCAAGGTGAAGACTTAGTTGAACATTATTTTCAAGGTGAAGGTTTTCATAAAGAATTTTTTATTATATCAAAGAGAATTTTTTAAGAGTAAGTTTTTTTAAACATTTCTTATAAAATTCTTGATGTTATTTTTGAACAATTTTTGTGACAATGAAGTTTTTCTGAAACTATTCTGAAATATTGATTTTTTTTAAAAACTTTTATAGATAACTATACTCATGGGAAAAAAAAGTTTGCGCAAGAAAAAATTTGATCGCACTTGAGATGAAACTCGCTATAACGAACAGATGAAAGAACATTATTGGAGAAAGAAATGAGAACGTGAAAATTGTTGGTTGTGGAGCCTGATTATCTTCCTGATTTAGAGATCTTTTACTTTCAGCCATGTTTATACCCCATGAAGTATTTACACCCTAGAAGTATGTACACTCTTCCACGCGGGGGAGTGCAGAAGGGGGGTAACCCCTTTGCGGGGTCCGGGGGGGCTATCCCCCCGGCTGGGGGGTTTAGAGGCAAGTGGGCCCCCTGCGGGGGTTCGGGGGTGAAGCCCCCGAAGCAAAAATTGCCTTGTAAAAGTATATTGTAATTTCATTGTAAATCTAAACCGTTCATTATAAGGTCACATATCTAACAATAGAGATTATGTTAGGGTTTTTTGCCCTAGAAGGCAACCCTCTTTTATGAGGGAAATGTATTGCGGCTAAGTATGTTGGCAAGTATTGTATTATGAGAGAGGAGATTGTGAGAGAAAGAAGAGGAAGTTACAACAGATTTTGCTGTAGGTTGTATCCCTTCATTTTGCTGGATAATAATAAAGAAAGGACCTGACAATTTCTCTGGTGGACGTAGCCCACACTGGGTGAACCACGTAAATCTGTGTCTCTCTTGTATTGTGTATCTTCTGTGTTTTGTTTCCGCATTTGTTTTATTTTATTGCTCCGCGATCTCGTTTTTCTAACAACTGGTATCAGAGCGTAAGGTAACTCGCAGGAAAAGAGGGTTCCTGGTTCCAGTGGGAGCAATGTCGGAAGATGGAAAGTTTAGGGTCGAGAAATTTAATGGCCAAAACTACCAGTTATGGAAGATGCAGATGGACGATTATTTATATCAAAAGGATCTATTCCTACCATTGAGCGGAGTAGCAAAGAAGCTGATGGCCATGAAGGACGAAGAATGAGAGATTCTTGACAGAAAGACTCTAGGAACGATATGGCTGAGCCTGGCAGCATCGGTGGCTTTCAATATCTCGAAAGAAAAGACAACGAAGGGTTTGATGGATGCGTTGGCCAAATTGTATGAAAATCCCTTGGCGTCCAATAAGGTATTTCTAATGAAGAGATTATTTAATATGAAAATGCCGGAAGGTGGGTCTGTTGCAGATCATTTAAATGAATTTAATACGGTTACTAATAAACTAAGTTCTATAAAAGTGGACTTTGATGATGAGGTTAGGGCTCTTCTAATCTTGTGTTCATTGCCAAAAAGCTGGAATGGCTTGGTCATGGCTGTAAGTAACTCTGACTCTGGTTCAAATACTTTAAAATTTGATGATGTTGTTGGTGTTATCTTTAGTGAGGAAATGCGACGGAAAAACACATGTGAGACATCAGGTAATGCGTTGAACATGGAGAGCAGGGGAAGACAAAAGGATAGAGGAAAGGGCTCAGGGAACTGTGGGAATTCTAGGAAGGGAAGATCCAAATCTAGACTTGGAAAGATAGAGTGTTGGAATTGTGGGAAGAAAGGACATCTGAAGAAACACTGCAGAGCTCCAAATAAACAAAGAGATGAACAACAGGAGAGAAATCAGGAAGCAAATGTAATAGGTGATGTGTTACAAGATGCTTTGATTATTTCTGTAGATAATATTTCTGAGTCTTGGGTAGTAGATTCAGGGGCTTCATTTCATGCCACACCCCATATGAAACATTTTCTAGATTATGTTCAAGTTGATTTTGGACAGGTTCATTTGGGTGATGATGCACCATACAAAATTGTTGGAATGGAAAGGTAAAAATAAAGCAACGCAATGGAAACCAATGGTTGTTGAAAGAGGTAAGACATATTCCAGATTTAAGGAAAAATCCATTTTCAACAGGGCAGTTGGCAAGTGAAGGTTGTATATCCATATTTACAGATAAGACGTGGAAGGTCATCAAAGGATCATTGGTGATAGCGAAAGGAGAGAAGGTAGGTACATTG
>JZKD02S2160618.1:29184-43205 GCA_000966675.3 Picea glauca
GATGATGATGTAAATAAAGATTTTCAACAAGAAGAAGTCCAACTAGGTATGCATCTACATATTGTCTATATATTAAAAGTATAGAATTCATTTATTTAAATTATTGTTTAAAATATAATTGTTTGTAATTCAGATTTGATGTTTTTCAAAAAACTGAAATAGATTTGTCTCATAATGTCGATGAAGTCGTTGAAACTAAAATTGAAGCAGAAGTCGAATCACCTATAGGTATGTACATAAATATAGATAATATAAGATGAACACTTGTATATAGTTTAGTGAATTTATGTTTGGGTTTTGTTTTTTAAAATAAACTTTAAATTGAAATATGTAGGAGAATCTATCAACATTGATGATGAAATATTAGAAAATGTTGATACTAAAAAATTTGGGAAAAAATAAGTTAATCATTGTAAAATATATCGTGTTAATAATATGTATAATACTTTTTTCAAAGATGAATCAGTAACAATACAAGCTCAACTTTTACTCTATCTAATAAAGTCAAGAAAGTTATAAGAATCTGCATCATTATTGGGCATTCAAAAGTCGACAAAATATACAAAGGTGAAACATAATGTCTTTGAAAATATAACCAGTGTATTAAAATCTTTTGGAAAATCTCGAAAAAAAGATGTCAGTGTTGCATGTAGAGTGATACAAACAATAGTTGTTTCATCTAGCAATATAAAAGGTCGTTTGACACAACACATGACAAAAGCGATGGGAACCTCAAGAAAAAAATTGTACATCCAAAACATATATTGCCAATGACACAAATATAATTGTTCAATAAGTTCAAAAAATAGAACAAAGAAGTTAAAATTTTCATCAATACATTTGTTCAACAAAAACCATGGTTTGTCAAACCCATCACTGTCCGTGACACTTGTTGTTATCATTATCATGTGGAATTTGAGTTATATTATGACACTTTTCTTGATTTTTGTAAAACTTTATGGCCAAGTTGACCACCTCCTTTCACATTCTGTGCTTTTATAATTAAAATTATATGTGAAAGGGAAGGTGATGAATTATTTTACCAAAAAAAATGTGTTGGTGGAAAGAAATGTGATCGTTGTGGAAATCTAAGTTTGTTTCACTCAAAATATCCTATTGATATGAATGATCAATCATTTTCTAATATAATAGTCAATTGGAAGAGATATGAATATATCAACAACACGATTCCACATTCTTCAAATGTTATTTCCAAAAGGATTGATTTGAAAGTAGATAAAATCTGTGCGATAGATTTTTTGAAGAAGTTTGAGGAAACAAATTATAAATACACCAAGCATTCACATAGAGCTCGATGGAAAAATCTATAATTCAAACAATCCCGTGAAGTATTTCCACCATGGACAATTTTGTCTGTAGTCGATTTTGCAGAGAATTACACATTCAATGCACAAAAAGAAATACAAAGTGAATATTATCATTCTGATCAACTCACTATATTTGTCCACGTTCTATATAGACATGCTCAATAGAATGTTGATAACATAGAAATAACCAATGACAATCGCCATGTTATTAAAGAGTATCACTTTTATATAAGTGATGATCGAGCACACGATATACATTATGTACAACATTGTTTTGATAAATTTTATGATTCGTTGAAAGAACGTGGGATCAAAGTCGATCAACATTGGCTATGGTCAGATGGATGTGCGGTTTAGTTCAAATTTTCACGATCATTCTATTGGTTGTGTCTTCTTCACAAGAAATCAAACATTACACATTGTTGGAATTTCTTTGAGATTGGTCATGGAAAATGAGAGCACGATGGTGTAGGGGCATGTGTAAAATGAGAACTTCGAAGATATCAGATGAACCGCCATGCCTATTACAATGTGGTTGACACAGTATGTAACCTTTGATATTTTCAAAATAACCAACAAATATACACTTCTCACTTTTAGGCTGCAATTCTTTCCTATTCTCATCGAGAATGTGAGCCCAAACTACACTGCCAAATATACAAAAGTGACTTACAACTGACTTAATTTTAGTCCATGATTCTTTTGGTGTTATATTTTTAAGAGCCTTTGTGGGAATGCGATTTACTATGTAATTTTCACAGTTAATGGCTTTCTCCCAAGACTTTAAACTTAATCCCTTAGATTGGATCATATAATTAGCCATTTATTTTAATGTGTGGTTCTTTCTCTCAACAACACCATTTTCTGTGGTGTATATGGAATAACGTGTTGCATTTGGATGTCCTATGTAGTGTAGTAACTTGTAAATTGATTGTTCACCTATTCTACTCCATTATTTGTTATTAACATTTGAAGTTGATGTCCAGATTGTTTTTCTACAAGGGCCTTGTAGGCCAAAAACTTGTCAAAATATTCGCTCTCAAGTTTTAGGAAGTAAACCTAGGTATGTCCGGAAAAGTCATAAATGAAAGTTAATAAATACTTGCACCCAGAAAAAGAAGGAGAAGAAAGTGGACCACACAAGTCACTGTGAACAAGATGCAAAGGGGTTGAGGCGTGCCAAGAGGCACATTTGTCAAAATTGTCCTGATGATGTTTGTTGAGAACACAACCATCACAAACACTATCTCTGCATGAAACAAGAGGAAGACTAGTCATCATCTGTTGATTACATAGTTGTTGCAATGAACGATAGTTTAGATGATCAAATCGCTCATACCAAAGTTTGCTCAAGTCATCACTATGAGCAACGAAAACTACTAAAAAATATGATGACACAAAGTTGTCAAACATGTACAACCTAGTAATATCATCAACACTTCTAGTTGCAAGAACATTATGAGGATATTTTATATCCTCGATTACAACTTGGTGAGGTGAAAACTTTACAGTTTTACCTTCATTTGAATGAGTTATCTGATAAACTGATAGAAGGTTGTAGGGAATACTTGGAACACATAATACATCATTGAAATAACCATTATCTATGGAAATTGTTCCAGACCCTACAACACTAAGAGATCTACCATCACCAACAAATATTTTCTTGGTGTTACATTCATTTAGATAAGAAAACATGGTTTTATCCTTAGCCATATGATAAGATGCTCCAAAATCAATAAGCCACTCATTAGAATAATAAGTAGAAGTTGCATTGAAGGAGAAACCAGAAGTAGAAAGTCCATGTCTATGAGAAGTAGAAGAAGAAGATGTAGAATCAATATTGTTGTTTTTCTTGATCCAGATTATTTTCGGAATGAAATGAGAGCGGAGATATAATAAAGCAATGTACAAAGATATCTCGGATATTCAATAATATAAAATAAATGTATCAGAGATGAAACCATAAACACAGAGATACCGTAATACACAATTTTCTATTAATGAACAAAAATGTACAAAGACTGTAAAAATACCGAGTTAAAGACTTGCTAGAATGGTGGTAGCTTATCTCCGTGAAGAGATGTGTCTGCTACTCGCATTCACAAGAAGATGATTTTACAATGAGGCTCCAAAGGCCTTTTTATCATAAAAAAAATCCAAAACCCTAACCTCGTAAGGTGAAAAGCCAACAGTTTTGTGGACCTTGTTTTGGGTAGTTTGGTGTATCAATTTCTTGAGGGCGTAACTTTGGCATGCGATCTCAATTTGGGGCGCACGATAGCTCATTGGAAAGATATCATTGAGGAGATTCATTTTGGGGGCTCAAACAATGATTTTGTCTATCATTGAGAATCTTGATCCCGAAAAACTTTCGTTTAGGTCCTCAAAATGGCCCCGAAAGTTAAAAACTGCTAAAACTAGTAAATTACCAAAATTGCCAGAAAATTGTTTTGAGCTAGTTGGAAAAGGTGGGTGGCCACTGATATCCACCTGGATCAATCCTCCCTCCTTAGGAAACAATGGTCTCCATTGCATTGAGTGCTCGAGGGAGAGGGAAAAGCGTTTGTTGAATCAACATCTTGATGAACTGCTTGCCTTGTTGGAGAAGTTGCGCTACTTAGTTTGTTGAAGGTTGTCACAAACTTGTGGCTGGAAAGGTTGGACCTTTTTAATCAGTCTATCTACATGAAATTCCTGTGTGTAGAATGAATCTTTACACTTTGCTGCAATCTTGTCGATCTGCTTCTGTTGGATAGAATGTGCTTGGATTGAGACTGCAGTGGTGTTCTTCTGTTCACGCTTTGAACAGTCTGTGAAGAAGATGAATTTTGTAGTATGAGATACTACCTTGCGGCACTGTTTAGGTGGAACAATAGTTAGAATTACCTTTGGTATCCTGTAGAGATGACCCCGCAGAGTAACAATGACACTACGAGGTTGAGACTTATAAATAGTATGGCGCTTCCACATATATGGTTGGCCCAAGATAATATCACAAACATCTAAGGGGGAAACATCACATAATACTTCATCCTTGAAGCGCTGGATGTTGTATGATAATCGACATTGCAGGCTGACACGAAAGATCTTGTCCCTGACAAAGCCACATGATGTTGTATGGTTGCAGGTGTGGTGTTGTCGAAAATTCCAACTGTTTGACAACCTCTGCTGAGATGAGGTTCTTCTGGATTTTGCTATAAACAATAAAATGCAACAAGGTTCCCTTCACCCACATCTGTGAATGAAAAATATGCTCCCCCTCTTCAGAATCCGTTGGTTCTTCTGGTGAATTGTTGTGGTCGTGAAAATAGCAGTGGGGCCTACGTCGATGATCTTTCTTCTATCAATATTTTCATAATCAAATTTTGAATCAGGGTTCGACTCCTTGTCTTTTATCTCGGCCACCAATGACTATTTTGAGTGACATTCATTGGTGTTGTGCCAGGGGATTTTGTGGAAATCACACCATTTTCCAGTGTCCTTCTTTGTCTTTCTGTGACCCTTCTTTTCCTGTGGCTTGGACTGGTTTTCAGGATGTTGTTTGTTAGGGTCGTCTTGATCATACTTTGGTTGTTGCAGATTTCCAGACCCGAAATCCTATTTGTTCTGGTGCTTAAACTTCTTCTCTATTTTAACAACATATCGATAAGTAGAACTGAGTGATGAAATGTCCAGAAAATCCATTTCAGTTTGGATGTATCTATGTAGAGCCCCACGGTACTTCAGAACCAAATGTCGTTCGGAGTCTTTAATACCCAACTTGGTGTGCAAGGTATGGAAGGTATTGGTGAACTCCAGAACTACTTGGCCCCTTTCCTGTCCATCTCATGTATTGGCCCTCATAGTTGCCAACATGGTAATATTGTTCCTTTACCACATCCACAAAAAAATCCCAAGTGGGCTCGACCCCATATATTCCAGACTCCTCTGTGGAAATTTTCTCCCAGTAAGTTTCCCACCAATGTTTGACATGGGGAAGAGCCTTAAGGAGTGAGAAGTTGATCTTTTCCTTGTCAGAGAAATTATGAACAAAGAAATAACCTTCTAGCAGATTTAACTATTTTTCTAAGGCATCCGCATCTATCTATCCTTCAAATATGGGAATATCAAAATTAACTTGTACCTTGAAATACGAGGTACTTCCAAAGTGGCCACTTGATGAAGACACGCATGTTTTTATCGACAAACGTTGAAGGATGTGGGAAAAATTCTCCATCATTTCGCCTCTTTGTCGCATGAGAGCTTGCTCAAGCAACAGATTAATAGAATCGTTTTCTCTGTCGTTTTTCTTTTCTTCTGCCATGGAGGATTTCTTGGAAGTGCGAGAGCGATTGTCTTCAAGAGAGACAAGCTCGAGACCCAACTTTCTATACTTAGACCTCGTCGGGGACATGCACGGAAAAACGATCAAGAGCAGCGTGCTCTGATACCACTGATCCAGATTATTTTCGGCACGAAATGAGAGCGGAGATATAATAAAGCAATGTACAGATATATCTAAGATATCCAATAGTATAACATAAATGTATCAGAGATGCAACCATAAATACAGAGATATAGTAATACACAATTTTCTATTAATGAGCGAAAATGTACAAAGACTGTAAAAATAAAGAGTGAAAGACTCGCTAGAATCGTGGCATCTTATCTCTGAGAAGAGATGTGTCTGCTACTCGCATTCGCAAGAAGATGATTTTACAATGAGGCTCCAAAGACCTTTTTATCATAAATAAAATCCAAAACCCTAACCCCGGAAGATGAAAAACCAACAGTTTTGTGGGCCCCATTTTGGGTAGTTTGGTGTATCAACTTCCCGAGGGTGTAACTTTGGCATACGATCTCCATTTGGGGCGCATGATAGCTCGTTGGAAATGTATCGTCGAAGAGATTAATTTTGGGGGCTCAATCAAAGCTTTCAACTATCATTGAGAAGCTCGATCCCGAAAAACCTTCATTTAGGCCCTCAAAATGGCCTCAGAAGTTAAAAACTGCTTTAAATAGTAAATTACCAAAATTTTCAAAAAACTGTTTTGAGCTAGTTGGAAAAGGTGGGTGGCCACCGATATTCACCTAGATCATTGCTTCTTCATCGTTGCTTCTAAAGCTGCCAGTTGTCATCGTGGGCTCGAATAATATTGTGTTTACTAAACATAGATTCAAGTTTAGCTCAAGCATCATCAAGGCCATCAATTCCTTGAAGGTAAAACCTTAAATCATGATAGATGAACATTCCAATTAGTCCATATGATTCACCATTCTTATTTTCTCATTTGACTTTCTTTTCATCATTATTAGGTTCTAGTTCGTTCCCCATGATAATCTAGCACAATCATTTACTTCCTAATAAATCCTCCATATGGGATTTCCATTGGAAGTAGTTCGTGTTGGTAAGAAAAATATCACTAGAAGAAGCCATATTAAATATGCAAAATAATATGGATTTAAAAACTGAAACCGATGGTTCAGATGGAAATATATTGAAAATTTAGAATATTTTAAAAAAATAGCATTGAAAACGGACTTTGGATGTGAACATTATGTCATTTTGAAAAAAAAACATAAACGATAACCAAAGAGTCACATGGCAAGTAGAAGTTGATCCACGTGGTGATACTCCTCCTAAATGTGCTTATAAGCTCACTTTTTAAATACGTTACTTACAAAGTGTCTCACTTTTATAGAATAAGTAAGAATCACTTTTACAATGAAGTTACTTTATAAAAGAAAGTTGCATGGAAAATAAATAAATTTAAAATAAAATATTAAAGCTACTTATAATGATTCACTTTTATAAATTAAGTGAAATACACTTTACAATGGATGCATGAACTTAAAAAAAAAAGTAACAAAAAATATACTTGAACTCAAAACCTCTTACTTAATAAAGTAACTTTTAACCAAGTGAGCTAGTGCAAAACATATTATATTGTTTAGAAGCAGGATTGTGGTTGTTATTGTTGTTGTTGATGACCTTGGAGAGCGTTCTCATAAAAAAAAAAATTTCACACAACTTTTTTTTTCTTTTCGACAACAACAAATGTTAGATCTTGGTTAGCTTATATGGAAAATGAAAATTTCCCTATATTTATGATTTACCGAGATCGCACATAGCGCACGACAAAGAACATACATAGACATGAAAACCCTTTCCGATCTGTTTCTGATTTTCCGAGATCGTACAAGGCGCAGGGAAAAGAACATATGAAGATCCAAAAGAGTAGCAACCCATAAATAAAAAAAACATAAAACCGAAATAATAACTCTGCAAAAATTTAAAAGGGCATATTTAGGCTTTATACCTCCAGATCTAATTGAAATGGCCATATCTTGAGAAAACATAAACCTTTTAGAGTGAAATTAAAAGTGTTCCTGAAAGAAATGAGTGCTTCAGATGTAATAGACTAGTCCTCTTAGCCCATAAATGTACGAGAATGGAAGAAACCAGAGATGAAGCAACACGGCTTCACGATCTCGATCTACAATGGGAGCATGTTTTCAAATGCACTTTGATACCATGTTCGAAAACACATGTATTATAATAAATGAAAAACACCTTTAGTACAACTAGATGAAAGATCAACACACCTATGTTTTCGCATGGTAAAACCCTACGGGGAAACATCCATGGCCCAAGCCAATGTGGCCACTTGAAATTTTTTATTAATGCAAAATAAAATTTTATAGAAAGATTTACAAGAGAGTTTCTCACAATCGATTATCGACAAATGACCCTCCATTCTCTTTAAATAGAGATCATGGACCAATCGGGTGTTAAGCCACGAATCAATGTATCTGTTAAGATCGATGAGAATATGATTCGTCAAATCACTCTACGTCGAGAACATATCGTTATCGTCGGATCACTCTAAGTTGGAAACATGTCGTGATTGTTGGATTACCTAAATAAAAATGCATACTAATGCATATTAAAGAAACACACTAAGAAACACACTTTTACCTAAGGACACATTAAACCAAGTTGATCTTAACTAACTCCTAAGTGTCTAAATATCCTAACATGTTGGAGGTCGGAGTAATTGGAAGGGTGGACATTCAAGAACTGGATGAGGATGAGCTTGATGGTGAAATAAAAGTGGAAGGAGGTCAATTATATTCGGTTCTCACACTATGAGTGGGAGAATTTACACAACTAGGGATCTAAGCAAAGAAATAAGTCCCTACATCCTATGAGAGCACCTAAGGGAGATTGGAGGTGAACTATTGACTAGAGCTGAATATTCATTGGCAAGAAAGTAATAGTCTAAGGATAGTAGAGAAAACAATAAATTACTCTTGTACAGATGGATCCTAAATTGGAATTACGTTCAAAGTGGGTGAAATGAGTTCCAATAAAGTAAATGGTTAAAGAAATATTCGACTTAGAAAAAGAAAAGACCCACCAACCTAAGAGGTAATATTTCTCAAATAGTGCAAAATAAACCCTTCCAAATGTTTCTCAACAAATGATAATGAATTACAGCATGGTAAAGTGAGTGAAAATCCAAACAAGGGCCTTCCAAACATTCAAAATGGTGGGAGATGAGGTCCACCAAAAGAGTGAGTAAAAGTTCCAAAAAGACAATTATAGTGAAGGGAAATGGGGGGAATTCCTAGTGGCCAACAACTATCTACCTCAAATTCCATCCCCCCTTCGAGAGCCACCTAGGGAATGGCCACTAAACTACATATTCATAGATACATGCAATAGGTTTCCTTTCCTTCAATTGAAATCAATGGTTAGGGGAGCTTCAATATGAAAGAGCAAGGTGTCTCAATCCTATCTCCAATCCCAAATTGGAATTTAAACACTCTTAGAGCGTGTCCATTGTTAAATGGGTTTGGAACCATCTCTGTTATAAAGTATTTTAAGTACCCTAAATGTCAACAACTATGTCTCAATATGAATGGTTGTGGTGAATTACTTAGATGTCTGTTCCCAAAATCCTGTCCTAACTAAAATATCCTTTTGGTTGTCAAGTGAGGAATTTTAGTTGGTTAAGTTTAAATTGTTGATTTTAAAGTTCAACTTGGTGTCATGAACAAAGTATTTAGTTTAGGTGTGACTTGTGTGCATATGAGATACGTACAATAAGAAAAAGATTGCTTGAAAAACTTAACTAAAATGATACTAAGACTAAAAGTTGTAAAGACATAAAAGTAAATATTCCAAGTATTGAAGACGAAGAGTTCTTTTTCTTTGAACAAAAGGTAACTTTTTCATAATCTTATAAAGGAAAACTTTAAAGGAACCAACAAATGAAAATTCTAAATACTATCTAGCTAAGCACTAATGCAATCTTGCATAAAATGCAAGTTTAGGAAAATGAAATAATGTTGATTAATACTAAGAACCTAATGAGTTCCTTTCTTGACCCAATCAATTTTTCTATAATAAAGCAATTTAAAAACCAAAAACTAAATTTGGGATCCAATATTGAAAAATGCTAGGAAAATGAAAGGAAAACCCTAAGAATTGCAAAGAAAAAAATTAAATCTCTTAATATAAAAGAGTTGTTCCTTACCTAGAAATTTTATATAGCTTTAAGCAAATTAAAAGGAGAACTTAGACAACAAAAATTTTTGGAATCAAAGATGAAATTGAAACAGGTCAAGAAGCCCCAAGTAGAAACCCTAAAGAAAACAAATACTAAAGGTAAAAACCATTTTCTTCATCTACAATATTTTGTGGGAAATCTCGACAAAACAACATTAATATGATAATAGACCAAGGGGAACTAAACACATAGATTGTGAAGATTATAAAACAGAGATCGAAGAGAGAAATTTCTGGGAGCTATACCCAACACACAAACTGGGCCAGTTTACATGTGGGAGCAAACAAAACCATATAAGATACAAGCATGTATTTTTCATGAGGATCACTACACTATGATCTAAAAGTAAATTCATTGAAAAAATTTCAATAGTCAATGCTAAAAGTTTAGGGTTTCCCACCCAGGTCACTTGAAAATTATAGCTACAACAAGCAAAATATATCGAAAAGAAAGGAAAACTGAATTATCAAGGGCCCAATGAAGCACACATGCAACCAAGGAAGAAGACAAGATTCAACTTCCCCAATGGAGTTGACAATCTTCTAATGGTATTTTGTTACTAAGATGTACCAAAATAACTTATTTAAGAGTTGTGTAACTTAAGAAACAGACAAAAAGAAATAAGAAGAAAAAAGGTAATAAACCAGTAAACACATTCCACCTTTTATCCTATGGAAGAAATAAGATACAAAAAAAAAAGAAATGTGTCTAACATCTAAAGCACAAGATAAAGTAAAAGAATGAATATGATTTTTATTGTGCCAAATGAAACAAGGACTTACAAGACAACACCTCAATAATGGTTGTTGTAGGAAAATGGGCTCCAAACCCACCTTGAGGGAAGGTCGTTTTCTTCCTTGTTCCCTTCAACTCCAAGCTTCAATGATATAAGTGAAATCCCAAAATGGTAGAAAGAATGTGACTAAGGTGTATATTTTCTTTGATGGAATTTTAGTAGCACAACGTTGATGTGCCAAAGAATTATGACAAAGTTGTTGAACTCCTTAGCTTGAATTTAATTTATTAATCCAGGAATGTGCTTCTTTTATGAGGTACTATGCACTGCATGTACTCCGACAATAGTATACTCTGATTTATAAGTTTAATGAAATGTGTGTAATCTAGGACTTGCTTGAATGTTCTCTTGCTATCTCCCTTAAGCAATTCTATTCATAACCTTCACTCCCTCTTCTATTAGAATAAGGGGAGAATATAGGTTTACTAGTTGACTGTTATATGATTGATTCAATAGAGATTTTAGCAGTTAGTGAGGCAATGTGTCATAGGCTCAACAATCTGTTCACCATCATATACCTTAGGCTAACTGTAGGAACTTATTCAAATGTTGTATGTCTAGACTATCTAGGAATTAAGAAATGGAATGATGATGAAAATAAAAAAGTGCATAATTTAATCTAACATTAAACAAGATGCTCAATCTCAATCCTTCATCTTATACCTTTGCATTCATTCACTTAAGTTGATGACCTACACTACTAAATCCCAAGTCGAGCAAGGGATAAGGGAAGTAACTATCACTATTCTTTGTGATGAAGTAGACAACATGGATGAGATCATTCAACCCTCTAACAATGTTAAACAATGATTATTTCATATGGAAATGATACTAACCAAGATGTTGAACACCATAACTAAAAAGTTGTAAATGCACGAAGTAAGAAATGAAATTATGGAATTGAAATGACTAGAAGAGAATTACAGAAAACAAATAAGGATTACTAAAATAAATTGCATGAAACAATTGTAGGAAACTATAAATTAATGCATAATTGAGAATGTACATCAAATATGGGTTCCTTGCATCCCCTTGAGTTGGCCCTACTCAAGGTTACTACAAGAACCCTTGGTGAAATCACCAAGTGCTCAAATATGGAAATATAGTTTTCTCTATTTAGAAATTCAAAATCATAATAGCATAATGTCTTTTATAATTCGAAGGCACTATGAAAGTACTATACCAAAAGGAATCTACCTCTTACTTCCATCTTAGCTCTACTTATACTAAAAAAAAATCATAACTAACCCTTCAATCAATCCTTGATTGAAGGGTGATCGTCTTCTTGATCCCTAGAATCAAGCATCATTTTTCCAAGGGC
Source organism: Picea glauca (assembly GCA_000966675.3). Taxonomy (NCBI): domain Eukaryota; kingdom Viridiplantae; phylum Streptophyta; class Pinopsida; order Pinales; family Pinaceae; genus Picea; species Picea glauca. The sequence goes on from JZKD02S2160618.1 coordinate 41,188, forward strand.
CTATTTTCCCCTTCTCAAATTTGAATTCCTCTAATCATCAAATCGAATGAGGATTTAGTTGATTGTGTGGTTTGAATGCTTTGAGCACTTGGTTCCCTTGGATATTAGAGAGGGGACATGATCCCTCTTTTCTCTCAATGGGTGCTCACTATTTATTGATGGAAATCAACCCACTAGGATTTAGCTTATAATTTAGCTTGCTTGTTCCAATCATTATACCAAAATCTCAATAATGCATAAATCCATAAAAAAATCATAATTAAACTAGAGAACATTATATAAACTTAGAAACTCAAGCATTCATAAAAGTGTCATAAAAGTCAACATGCATAACTCAAAATGTTTCATTTTCACCATAATATTTTACAAGTTAATACATGATTTAGTATTTTAGGTACAAAATAGGTTGCATCAAGTGGGCCTTAAGATCCCACCATTTGGTGATCCATCAAACCTTGCAATATATTGTGGATAAAATGAGTGACCTCAATAGTTTTATTTATAGGTAAAATGGTGGACCTCTCTTTAGAATTAGCTTCAATATGAACAATCATATTTTATTAATAAAGTAGTTGGATAATGATAACTAATGAAGACTAGATCAAACCCTATAATTATAAATAACAGCTTGATAAGGTACACTTTTGGCCACCATGCTATTTTGAGAGGTGCATAGACATTAATGAGCTATAAAAATAATGATATTTTACTTTGGGACACTAGTGTGGTGTTTTAGAGATTTAATGAGCACACCACACACGGAAAATAGGTTGAATAATGTGCTTTGGGTTTTTGGTCAAAACTTGTATTTGACTTGGATCTTTATGACAAGGTTGAGGTCACATGATAATGGAAAGGAGAGATAAGGCTACCAAAGTGATTTTTCTAGGGATAAGTGCTCATGACAAGATAGGTGAGAAAAATTAAGTTGTTAACAATAATATGTAATGAAAAATAAAAATTAGGTGGTATGTTGTAAATAGTTGGGATACAAATACCCAGAACTATTAATGAAAATATTGCAAACTCCTTCTTTTGTCGACAACCAATGAGGAAGATCATTTTTTAAACAAACATTATCCACACCAAGTAAATGAATTTCATTTCTACAAATGAATTAACACCATTAGCTACTAAGGAAAAATTAACATTACTGAGGTTCACCTCTAAAGATGAGTTATTTTCCCTTGATGTCCCTAAATGTAGAACCATTTGTAGCCATCTGTATAACATTATCTTGACTCCTCTTTCAAACATGATAATCCACAAATTGTGCTATGTTCTCGCACTTAAACAACTGCTGAAAATATGAAATGATGGGGATATGATGAAGAACCTTCTAGGGCATGTTCTTTGTTGCCTGATCAATGCGATATCTAATAATTTTACATTTTGAGCATTGATTCAAATATGTTTTCACTTCTCTATAATATACCCTGCAATCATTAGGACATGCACCATGTGTTTGATACTCCATTCATATATCTTTCACAAGAGCACATGCTTGGAATGTGTGAGCCAAAGTACTTGACTCCGATATAATAATAATAATAATTAATAACACACACACACACACACACACACACACACACACACTAGTGATTTCATTTTTATTTCAGTTAATAAAAATGATCATGAACTTAAACATTTATAAATAATTTCATACGATAGGAAATCTGTTAAAAGTATGTTTGAAACACCATTCAAAACCTTCAAGTCCACCAACAACAAAATGGCAGAGAGAAGGCTTGTTTTTTATCCTTCATATAAGAGTTTATTCATTAAATCAATAAGATAACGGTTTATTCATTAGATCAATAAAAAGGTATCATGTATCTTAACATCATCATCCACAAGTGCATCCTCATCCCTAGGTGAAAAGGTGTCATGAATCAAATTATTTTCTAACATTCACTAATATATCATTATCATTCTTTTCCAACATATTTTTCTCTTTCCCTTAACCAATAATATTTTCAAGAACCCCATCTGGCATGTTGACATTTGCGATTATATAT
>JZKD02S2160629.1:5042-16604 GCA_000966675.3 Picea glauca
CTCCTCTTAAAGTTGTACATATATTTCCTCATTGTATCATTGATTTTGATCAAAATCTTCCATCTGAGCCATGTGTTGACCATAGCCAAGTTGACGAGCCTCATGAAATCAAGGTTGATATCTCACCTCCTGTACTTGATCCAATACCCTCCAAGATTCAACATAGATACATACCTTTAAAATTACCTCACATCCTTCATAATTTTCCTCCAAAGCACTATAAGTACCAACCTATGTTAGATGGAGAACCTAATGCCATCACAACTAAAAAACACATCCAAGATTTTGAAGATTTTATAGATTTGTTTGATATTGATCATGATGATGTTTGTATGAGGGCCTTCTCTCAATCCTTGAAAGGGGATACCAAAGGCTGGTTTAAGCACTTGTAGCCAAAGACAATTAACTCATGGGAGGAATGGAAGAATGTCTTTTTGAAATTTTGGGGCAAGAGGAAATCTTTGGATGTACATCTTATAGATTTCTATGATTTTAAAAGGAAAATAAATGAAACTATTTCTACATTTAGTAGAAGGTTTTCCAGTATTTATTACAAGTTTCCCAAAGAAATTCAACCCACTGAAGCTGCTGCCATGATCCATTATGCAACAACCTTTCATCCAAATTTGTCTTTACTTCTGATGGAAAGAAGATCTAAGTCCTTACATCAAATGTTTAATGATGCTCAGGATATTCAACACAATATTCAAGCATGTAAACAGATTCGAAATGAGGAGTTGGATGCTAAAGAACATGACAATGAATATGAACAGAAAACAATTGATTTGAATCTTGAGCAGAGGGTTAATAATATCATATGTCCTTTTGAGGTTTTAAATGTTAATGATTTTGCAAAGGATTATATTCCACTTATTGAAAAAGAAGGTGTTAATTTAGCTTCTGATCCATCCCATGATAAGCATGGGGCTAATTTTTTTATGTATTCATTTGTAGATAGTCAAGAAAGTGAATTTACAAATCAACTTGTTGAAGAATAGGTTGATGTCCCAAGATTTTTCTTGTTAGAGGACATTGTAGATGTTGTTGATTTACCTATATATGATGAATATGATGATGATTATGATGCTGACTTCCTAGAATAACTTGTGGCATGTTCTCTATCAAAAAATGTTCCTTTTCAACAGTGTAATGAGAGCAATCGACCTACATATCATAGTTACAAAGAAGAATATGAAGAAAGTACTGAATCAACTGAAGGAAATTCTTTACCTTTATGCTTTTCTTCGTTTAAATTGTTGAAAGAAAATTTTAAGATCACCAGTGAAGCAAAAGAATGTGTACTGATGCCAAATCACACTGATTCACTGGAACAAATTGACAAGAAATTGCATAAATCTTCTCATGTGTTTGATTACCCTGTTACTTGTTGTATAGAAGGTTTTATCAATTCAAAATTGCAGCCATTGGTCGAAGATGAATCTGAAAATGTAGATGATGATGAGTTGTTGTCCAAATCATTCATGACCTTCTTTCCATCAGGAGTTTCATTGTAGAAATTTAATATATATCTTCAGTTCTTTCATGACAACCATAAATGTGAATTTGTAGATCAACCTGCCAAAGAACAAGCCACTGCCTCAATTTTCCTGTTTGATGACATTACAAAGATTTTTGGAGAACCCAGGTATGATATGTACAATGATCACTATCAGGTTGATTTTTCAGAACAAGCATTTGCACTTTCCAAATCTGAAAATGATTGTGTTCAACAATCCAAAGAAATCGAAAATTGTGCATATGACAATAGTGAAGAAAATGAAGAAAGTTTTGAATCAAGTGAAAGAAATTTGCCATTTTGTATTGTTTCTTTCAAATTGCTAGAGAAAAATGTTTCTAATGTTTCAAATCAGGAATCATCTAGGCATGATGATGAATATGAAGAAAGAAATGGAATTGCCAATGAAAATTATCTTCCATTATGTTTTCTTCCTTTGAATTGTTGAAAGTAAATCATGAGATAATAGAGGAAGAAGGGAAGTCTGTCTGCATTCACAGTGACACTGTTTTACATGAGCAAATTATTATCAATGAGGAAGACCAACAACCTTCTCATGCATTTAATGACCGTATTTTTGATTACATGGAAAGTTATTTCAGTTCAAATTTGTAGCTTGTGCTCAACTACCAGCTTGGAAATAAAGATGATGGTCAATCAACGTCAGTGTTAGATATGGATTACTTGCCACCAGGGGTTTCATTACAACCAACATTGTCTTTTGAATTAGAAGATTGTTATTTCCAACAGTCTCAACAGATTTTTCGGCCTATTTGTGGCAATCAACAGGTTGAATTACATAAAAACAAGGATGTAGTGGAAGGGGTGAAAAATGATTATTGTTTTATGCATGTTTTAGAGGATCCATTTGCAGTTTTGTTGGAGGTGGTAAACAGTCCCATTGTTTTAATTTTTTTGAGATTTAAATTTATAGATAAATTTTTGAATAAATTATCAGTAAAAAAATCTTTGGAGCAATCATGTGCAAAGAAAGCAAACAATGGATAAAATTCTTGCATGGTTTCATTGGAATTATGATTTCATTTGATTGACAATTCATTTAAGTAGTTTTAGAGTAGAAAGGAGTGTGCAAATAAGCTTGTTGGTCAAGCAATTTTCAGTTTGGGTTTTTAGTAGTGTGTACATTCAGATTGTAGTGGTGTATTTAGCGTTTAGTTTTCAGTTGAGAGCAGTGTACAAACTTGGTTTTTCAGTGGACACTATTGACGGGTCAGAGCATGGTACACACATGTTTTGGGAGTAGCCCAATGGATCAAGCACTAGGTCTATGAGTTCTTTGCTACCTCACTGGGAGGAGAACATCCCCATTGGAGCCAATGTTATCACATGTTAATTTTTATTATGTGAAATCAAGACTTTAAAATATAGAGGAATGCTAAAACTAGTTTGGAAGCCTCATAAACTAGGGAAGGGGATAAATATGGAAGAAAATAGAAAAAATTGGTAGGAGCGCTTAGTTGATGGGGCCCGACATGTCACAGATCGTGAACTATCAAGATCAACGGTCGAGGATGATTTCGGGGGGAGACATTGCGCGGAGGTTAATTTTGGAAAGCAGGCTGAAATTTAAACCATGGTTTTCATTTGGGGAATACGTGGCACCACCAGGTGCATTTCAGGGTGAAAAGTAGGTTGCCTCAAAATCATTTTCTCATGCCTCCGAAAAGAGGGAAAGTATAAAAGGGCAGCTGTTAATTTATTTTATTCTATTTCAAATACTGGACCGTAAAACCTTGGCGCTACCACCATATTTCAACTATAGCTCAAAATTACACTAATTCAGCTCACCAGTTCCACTCGTTTTCAGGAAGAGAATTACATCTGAGACAAAGCATTTCCCGACTTGCAATTGAAGGAGATAATTCTGCTGGGTAAGGAAAATGCAGTTTTCCAGGGCTTGACAAAGGATGTCCAAAGGTCAATGAAAGACAACGAATCACACGAAGGTCTAGACAGAGTCAGAGGAAGAAGAGAGGGACTGAAACGCCAGAGAAGCCAGAATATGGATTAAGAAATCTTTCTTGCTAATCATTGTAATTGGTTTCAGAACTGAAATGTTTCATTTTAATCATTGTAATCGGTTTCATAAACCAAAATGTTTCTTTGTAATCACTGTAATCGGTTTCAACCTGAAGGAACTCATCTTGTATAAAAAATAGGAGTTCCAAATGTATTGGAGGTTGGAAGTAGTAGAAGGGCACGATTTTAGCTATTCAAAACTTGAATGTAATTTTCTGAAGCTGAATAAAATACACATGCAAAAGTATTGAAGTTTCCATGAAAATATTCTAATGGTGGTGATTTGAGTTTTGGCTCCTCCCTTTGTCTTTATTTCCTGTATGCTTAAATTCCATTTTCACTATATTATGTTTAGATTGGATAGTTAAAGGCCCATAATTCATCTTGTGATTCTCTTGGCTTAAGAAATTTAAACTATGTCAAGTTCTTCCTAACTAATGTCAGAATTCATTTACTTAATGCTTTGATACAGTTATATGTTTTTCCTTTTTTCTTACACTTTACAAATTCACAATTTATAATTCAAATTTATCACCTCATTTAGCCTTTATCCTATGGAGAGTTATACCAACCAGTTAGTTCTTCCATTCATTTCAGAAGTTTGACTCCATAGCCCTAAGTGTCCCTCCCCTTCCTTGCCAACATAATTATAAAAAAACCCTTCAAAGAAACAAAACCTAGCCATTGATTTGTTAAAGAAAACTCATATGTTGAATACCAAGTGACAGGAGAGATCCCTCTCTGAGCTGACCAGACTAGTTCCCAACTCTAAAGTTGTTTTGTAGGTTACCTATGTCGTTTGTTTTATCATCTGAACAAATTTACAGAGTGCTAACAGGTTGCAGAAACAGCTTCGGCTGCAGAAACATCTTCAAAAACATAACGAATTTAGCTATAGAAATGACTTCAGCTATAGAAACAACTTAGACTGCATAAACAACTTTAGTTGCAAAAACAACTTCAACTACAGAAATGGCTTCAGCTACAAAAATGGCTTCAACTACATAAACGACTTCAGTTACAGAAACAACTTCATCCCATACAAGAAAAATATTTCCATGAGATGGAGATCAAGTGAATATCTTGGATGGATCCTCCTCCTTATATAGCTAGGGTGTATATTGCACCACCAAAACCAAACCATGATGGAATGGTTTTGTCAAAACCCCAATGAAAACTTGGCTCTCAAAAGAAATCCAAATAGAGATCAAATCACAATGCCAAAGAGAAGGGTTACCCCTCTATCTATCCTTCCTCCAGGCTTTCTAGATCTTTCCCCTTTTTGACCAAATCAAACCCTCACTTTATTTTCCCTCCAACTCCATTTAAATATAATTATTTATTTATATTTAATGTCACTTTAGGATTTCTCATTCTTTTAACCTAGTGACACCAAATAAACCTCCTTGACTCCCTTTTCCTTGTTGACTATAGCCTATGTGATTTATATAGGATATTAAGTCATCCTCTGTAATGATCAATACACACATTTTAAGAACCAATGTAGATCCTATGATATAGGAATTTTTAAGAACCAATGTAGATCCATCATAAATCCAAATCTATCATGTGTTGTAACAAACCCCACCCCTTAAAGCTTCGAAGGGGTGGGGTGTCCAATTTTTTTTCTCAGTTTATCTATCTTATCTTACCTTCTTCCATTCACATATCCAATGTTATTTACTTATTCAAGGGCTTTTCGATGATAAAACATTTTTATTTGTGGATTCATGAACTTGCAGACTCTCAACTACATATCATTATAAGTCTCCTTCCACAAGTTCACCTGAAACATCTCGACACTTAGTCATTTATCCATCTTCGTAGAATTGCAGGCCCAAGGACTCGCAGAGGTAATATTCTACGACCCTAAATTTCATGACTCTGAGAAGTCTCAACACTTAGTCATTTTTCCCTTTGTGGACTCGTGGAGGTGTATTTATATGACCCTAACTTTCATGAGTCCAAGAAGTCTCAACACTTAGGCATTTTTCCCTTCGCAGACTCACAGACTTGCGTTATATGACCCTAGATTTCATGAGTCCGAGAAGTATCAACACTTAGTCATTTTTTCCTTCGCAGACTCACAGACTCGCGAAGGTGTAGTTATATGACCCTACCTTTCATGAGTCTGAGAAGTCTAAACACTTAGTCATTTTTCCCTTCGTGGAATCATGGACTCGCGAAGGTCTAGTTATACGACCCTAGATTTCAAGAGTCCGATATGTCTCAACACTTAATCACTTTTCCCTTTGTGAACTCGCGAAAATGTAGTTATAAAACCCTAACTTTTATGAGTCTGTGGAGTCTTAGTGTCAGTGTTTCATGGAAACTTGCATAGGAGATATAGCTAAAGCAAGTACAAACAAAGATTATCAAGAAAGGAAGAGAGATTAAATATGGAAGAATGAGAAAATATATTCACAGTACTCCAATGAGCTGATAATTGATACATAGATCATGATCAATACGATACAATGAATGAGTGGAATACACTCATATATAGGGCAAAGAATTCCATAATTAAGAAAAGCAATCAAGAAGTTAGCTTTCCTTAGGAATGCATGCATGCATAATAGTGATGGTAAAAATAGAAAGTCTAAAAATAGAACTAGTCAGTTAACTCCCAATAAACTAGTGTTACTTCCATTGAAATAGTGTGTTGAAAATAGAAATTTCTCCAACACAATGCAACTAGGCCATTTTAGGTACTCATGTACAATGCAACTAATGAACACTGAAAAAAAGTGAGGAAAGAGGGAAAACCATGTGGGAACAAAACCCCCCCTCAAAAGATAATGTATCAAAAGAAGAAAATGGCAGCTGCGATGCAACTGTGTTCTTCACTACAAGACGATCCCGCAAAGTCTGAAACTTATGCTCATTTAAAGTCTTCGTGAAGATGTAGAAATATTTATGGATCTGATGAAGTCCTTTGGAAACCTGTCGGGCCTTGTACTTCTTGATCTTGTGGACCCATCTGCACTTGAAAATATTCCTTTCTGGTGGATGTGGAACCAGATTCCAAGTCTGGTTCTATAGGAGTGAGTCATACTCCTTCTACATGTATGCTTTCCATAATGGATTTCCCACAACCCTATTGTAGTTCTGTGGATCAGTAGATTGAACGATATAGCAATGCATGGGCATCGCAGGTTTTGAAGCTGAAAATACATGAGAAGTCTCCTGATGCTGAGATCAAGTCCTCCTCGAATCCAATGGATTCCCTGCAAGGTTTCCTGTTGCCTGAAGTGTGGTATGTGCCTTCTTGGGCATCTGTTGAAACTTCAACACTGGCTTCTTATCTGGATGTACTACCTGCTTATTTCCATGTACAAAATCTGAGTGTATGGAATCATCTCTGATGTCTGAAACTGATGGAAGAACAAGAGTATATGCATGTTTCACTGGAGGTGCATGCAAAGTACTCTCCTTATGTGTAAGTAGAATAGAGGAGTCATCGTCATAAAACTTAGTGAATTTATACAACCTTGACTTGTGATCCACCTCACCAATTGCAATGATGGAATTGTCATGCATGTCGATTACTGAAACTAAATCTGATGTAAATTCAACCTTTTTACCTTTTTGAGCGATTTGATAAACTGAGAGAAGATTCATAGAAATCTTTGGAACATGCAAAACATTCTCAAAACTACCATTGTGGAGTTCCACTCTCCCTTCTCCTGCTACTGCTACTAGAGTATCATCCCCCATGAGAATAGGGGGTCTTGAGCATGGAATCAAGGAAGAGAAAACTTCCTCTTTCACTTCCATATGATGGGTTTCACCATAATCTATAATCCATGAATTAGATGAGGAATTAATTGCAACAAGAGCATGATGATTACCTTTCTTAGGAGCAATATCTTCTTCCTTTTGCTTCTTGAATCCCTCTGGAATGAAGTTTCCAAGGTTGTTCTGCTGAAGTGCATGTGCCATAAGATTGATATGTTTCTTCATGCATGTGGATTCTTCATGATTCGGTTTATTGCAGTAAGTGCACTACTTTCCCTTCTTCTTCTTCTTGGAATCTGAAGAGTCTTTGGAACCTGAAGAATCATTAAAGGATTTGAAATATGGATTTGGAATATCCCTCCTGCCTATTCTGTTTGAATGACCCTTCTCCATCCTGCATGGTGAGTGCATGTGCTTTGGGATCTTTCATGAGGCCCATATGTTTGAGTTTTGTTTGTTGTTGTGTAAGAGACTCAATGAACTGAGCCAACATAGGTATTTTCCAATTTGTTCCCAAAAGACATCTGCCAGAATGGAAATTGGAGAAATATATAGTGTATTTTGGTCCTAGCTTGGCCAAGATTGTTAGAATAAGTTGTTTCCCTTGTGTAGACTTATAAATACCACATTCACCCAAGATCAATAGCAAAGATTTAAATTTAGTAAAAAAATCTTGTATATTATCAAACTTTTAGGGTCTAAGGTATTCAACTCTACCTTAAGCATACGACCTCGCATCTCATCTTGCTTTCCAAAGAGTCCTTTTAAGGTGGTCTAGATCTCATTTGGAGTCTTGCATGTGGAAACATGAAACCACAAATCAATGGAGATTAACTCAATAAGTAGTCCTGTGTCCTCATCCTTATGGTTCACTCATCTCATCTTCTCAATCACTGATGTAGTTTCTGTTTCTGTTGCCATCATCAAATTATACAATCCTTTCCTTCTGAGTTGGAATTCTTCCTTGGGATTCCAATAAAAATAATTGTATGGTGTGAGGATTACCACCAAGTTTGACTGTATAATAGTTTTCATATCTGTCTCTCCCACTGATTCCAAGAACCCCTAAAAATTTACTCTCAATCTACAAGTGAAAAATTAAGAAATTAAAAGTTCATATCAGTTTCAGGAGATGATATTGAGACTTACTTTCTAAGAAAAAGGTGAGGAATATCGACAAATGGTTGAAAACCCACTTCCAAAAAGGGCCGATTTACTTTCCTATGGGGCCATTTCCTCAAAAACGTAATATTTTTGGGAGGAATAATTGTTGAAATTTATGACCACGGATTTAGCTCATCAAAACTCCGATTTTCCTTATCCTTTGGCTTGTCTGGCTTGCTCCAAGCAGCATAGCTATGATACCATGTCAGTGTTTCATGGAAACCTTCACATGAGATCTAGCTAAAGCAAGTACCAACAAAGATTATCAAGAAAGGAAGAGAGATTCAATATGGAAGAATGAGAAAATATATTCACACTACTCTAATGAGCCGATGATTGATACATAGATTATGATCAATATGATACAATGAATGAGTGGAATACACTCATATATAGGGAAAAAAATTCCATAATTAAGAAAAGAAATCAAGCAGTTAGCTTTCCTTAGGAATGCATGCATGCATAATAGTGATGGTAAAAATAGAAAGTCTAAAAATAGAACTAGTCAGTTAACTCCCAATAAACTAGTGTTACTCCCACTGAACTAGTGTTTTGAAAATAGAAATTTCTCCAACACTTGGTACTTATCCATTTTCCCATCTTCTACTGACGCATGGCATGACACATAGGGTGCAAACTAGTACACATACTTCTTGACACGTGGCATTACTTAGGGTGACATGTGGCCTTATTTCGTTAGGACATAGGGTACTCACATAGGGTCTCCATCTTGTGGGTCTGACGACTCAAGTTCGATGACCCTGAATCATGTGGATATCCAAAAAGGACTCTCCCTTGCCCCTTTCTTTGATCATCAATTAGCACATACCCTCTTGGGGCACGATGGAGATACTAGTTAGTAAGGTACATCATGATGGTGTCACCATTTTTGCTTGGTCGCATTCCAACGAGATTCCCCAAGACCTATGACAGAGTTTTCATCGTGTCCTCACCTCGATGGATGGTCTAGGTCCATCCTTGGTTTCCAAGTTTGTTATGACCAGGGGGATCTGACCTTGTTAATCTCCATGGGCCCAATGTTTCAGAATCATCCACGATCACTCCCTGACAACCAATGACCCATGTTTATTTCAGAGTATTTATTTTTTCTCAGTGTCGATGAAGGGTTAGGATTTTTTCCTTTTATCCCAATCAACAATTGAGGTCGTATTTCGACCACGTCCCGATAAAGGGCCCAAATTTATTCATCGTGCCAAATCCACAACCATGATTATTTTGAAACGAATTAGGGCTTCTCCACTGACATAACAATCTGCACCTAAATTTATCCAATTTATGGATATATTTCTTTAAGTCCTTCTCAAGTCTTACCGATCCTCGAGAATTATTGTGCTTGAAAAATGTTCTCCATGGTTTCCCCAAGGTTTCTTCATAGTACATTATCCTTTGAAGGACTTGTTGGGTTCAGGCATTCCAATAGCATGCAACACAGAGATCTTACACATGGTATATATATACATGAGAGTACATGCATATTCCATAGTATTACAACGATACACACAATGAGTAGAGATGTCTCTCCCCTCGGGTTAGTACTGAGACCTTGAATTACACACGTGCATAAAAATCATACAGATTTGTATCTTTTCCTATATACTAGACACACAGTTTTACTCATAGTCATACATTCGTAATTAATTCTCATAAGACATGAAGTATTCTCAAGCAAGAATGTAAAACTCTTCATAGAAGTAAATATTATGTACAACTTCTGTTGTCTCCAGGATACACAATTTGATATGTATACCAAATGGTTACATCAAAATATTATGTTGTTCATTTAACCATACACATAATAATTTCAATACACAAAAGTAGATGATACATTTATCTACAAAAAATTAAGATACGTTAAGTACTTTTGTAGAGAGAACTTCTCTCCACCCAACGTCGGTAAGGTTGCATTCAACTTCGCTGCAACTAGCCACCCCCGAGACAGGATACAGTGTCACAAGAGGATTTTTGCAAGATTTTTCCCTTCCCTTCTGCCCTTTGTTAGGGACCTAATCCCCTAACTTCTCATGTAGGTAGAATAATATAGTTCCATGTAATAAAGGTCGATACTAGTTAATAATACCTATTTAATAAATATGAAGTAAATGTAAGAAGACCTAATAGAAGCTTTCGCTTCTAGAAAGATCTTTCTCTAGAATGTTGTTTAGAAGATAGAATTAGTATAAATAAGAGTAGAAGGTATGAGAGGGATTTGTCTTGAGAATTATTGTAATAGATCTATGTTCTTCTGGAGGTTTCTCCCTCGAAGAGGCAAGTGAACATTGCTTCCTATGAATAAAGGTATTATTTTGGTGTTGTGGTTCCATATATTATGTTGTTCTGCTACTATATTTATGCTCTCTGTTTTTATTTCGTTGATATTCATTGAAATATTGTTGTTTTATGCTATTATAATAGATCTGGTGCCTAACAAGTGGTATTAGAGCACTTTCCTTGGCAGGATTTGTGGGTTAATATTTTTTTCCAAGGTAAAGACATGTTCTGACATGTTTAAGCTACAAATATATGTTGTTCAATGCATAAATCCATGGTTGGGGAAGCATACACACAAGAAATACAAGAGGTACTTAAGTGCACATATGTTGGCCACCCTCGTAACCCCTGTTGATACCCATTTGAGTGGTAGTGCATTAGACAACACCTGTATATGGACTTATGCTTCCACGTACCTCTGGTATATCGGGAGACCCCCTAGCTATCCTGAAATAATCCATAGATCAATTGATCGATCACCTGAATGCTATAGTGCCACCGATAAAAACACTCGGAAGATACTCTCTAGTAGTTGGGTAGTCAGATAGTATGGATAAGGGTATGGTCTAACCTCCTTAGTTAGGGCACTTAGATATTGGGCCGAGTAGTACTGTTGGATCCCACACGTATATTAGAGAGATATAGCATAGGGAAAACCCTTGTCTGTAGGCACCTTGAAAACCCTAATCCTTGGGAAGGAAACCAAACAGAAAAGGAACAAAGAAGATATATTTTCGTTCAACCTTTCCTCCGACATTCGGGTTGCAAAAATTACAAACAGAAAAGGAACATAGATCTATTTCCCTGCAACCTTT
>JZKD02S2160629.1:17836-43205 GCA_000966675.3 Picea glauca
TTGTAATTCACAGGTTTAAAACTTACACCCAAAACATCAAGCTCATTGGCTACATTAAGAATCGAAAGGTCATCATATTAATTGATAGTGGCAACACTCATAATTTTATTCATCGTCGTATTTCCCAAGAAATCCATTGCTATATACATGTAGTTAACAACTTTCAAATAATGATTGCCAATGGTGGTTCCATGAAATGTGGGGGGCGTGGTGAAAATGTGCGTCTCCAAATTGGGCAGTACCACCTAAAATTTCATATGTTTTATATTGACATGGGTGGTTGTGATATTGTCCTCGGTGCAGAATGGTTACGCAGTCTTGGTCCCATCCTCATATATTTTAAGGAATTAACCATGCAATTCCAACAGGCGGGACAAAAATATAAATTCCAAGAAATCACAGTAGGATCCCATGAGATCATCAGTTCCCATCAAATGAAAAAGCTCCTCAAAAAGGTCATCCCGACATTATTTCCCAATTCCATTTTATTCAATCAATTGAGACACTTGTGGTGCATCCTGACCTCCAATGTATCATCTCCAAACACCAAGATATTTTTTCCACTCCCCAGGGACTTCCTCTTTCTTTTGGTGTTCGTGATCATTCCATTCCTCTCACCCCCGACAATTTTCCTCCCAACATTTTCCCTTATCATCATCCCTTTTCCCAAAAGAATGAAATTGAGAAAGTTGTTCAAGAATTGTTAGTCACAACTGTTATCCTCCCTAGTACCAGCACCTATTCTTCTCCTGTGGTCATGGTACTAAAAAAAGAAGGTACTTGGCATATGTGTCCTAACTTTCACGCCCTCAATAAACTCACCAACAAAGACAAATTTCCCATTCATTTCATTGATGATCTATTGGATGAATTAAGTGGTGCTCACTATTTTACTAAACTTGATCTACGTTATGACTACCACCAGATACATATGCAAGAGAAATACATTCCTAAGACTACTTTTCACACTCATGAGGGTCACTGTGAATTCTTGTCCATGCCCTTTGGCTTGTGTAATTCTCCCTCCACTTTCCAAAGTGTCATGAACCATGTTTTAGGTCCTTTTCTTTGTCGTTTTGTCCTAGTTTTCTTTGATGATATTCTCATCTATAGTAAAACCTGGGCAGCCAATCTTACCCATGTGGATCAAGTTCTTAGTCTACTCACTCAACACCAACATTTTCTCAATAAATCTAAATGTGCCTTTGGAGCTTCATAAGTGGAGTACTTGGGTCATATTGTCTACAAGGATGGTGTAAGGGTGGATCCTAAGAAAATTGAAGCTATGCAGGATTGGTCAAGCCCAAAAACTCTCAAGAAATTGCATGGTTTTCTGGGTTTAACAAGATATTATTGCATGTGTGTTAAGAATTATGGAAAAAATGTAGTGCCTCTTACTACTCTCCTAAAAAATAATGCTTTCACTTGGACTCCAGTAGTTGATCAATCATTTCAAGCATTGAAAGAATCCATGTGCAAAACTCTTATCTTGGCCCTTCCTGACTTCACAAAGAATTCTTTCCTCGAATGTGATGCCTCTGAGAAAGGCATTAGCATAGTAATAATGCAAGAGGGTATACCCTTGGCCTTCACTAGAAAACAACTCTTGGAGAAACATATTGGACAATCAATCTATAAAAAGGAAATGTTGGCTATTCTACATGATGTGGATCTTTGGCATCCTTATCTCTTGGGGAAAAGCTTCCAAATTAAAACTGGCCATCAGAGCTTCAAGTATATCCTTGAACATAGGATTTCATCCCAGAAGCAACAAAAATGGGTGACCAAGCTATTTGGCTATGATTATGAGATCATTTATAACAAGGGAAAATAAATGTAGTGGCCGATGCTCTATCTAGAAAGTACGAAGAAGAAGGATCCCTTTTTTCCCTCTCCTTCATTGTACTATATTAAATCCAAGTTGTTCACCAGGAATGGCTGCAAGACCCAAAAACTTCATGACTGATCCTACAATTGCAAGAAAATTCTATATTTTATCCATCATACTCTTGTAACAATGAAGCACTTCGCTAAAAAGGTCATCTATATTTAAGACACCAGTTGCAACTTAAATCCATGGTGCTTTTTGAGCTTCATGTTTCACCCATAGTAGGGCATTCCGGGTTTACCAAAACCCATGAATGAGTTAAACATTCTGTTTTTCTAGGATGGTATGAAACAAGATGTTCACATCTTTGTGGTTGAATGTGATGTTTGTCAATTCAACAAGGGGGAAACTATCAAATCCCCAAGAACACTACAACCGCTTCCGATTCCACCAACTATTTGGAGGGACATTTCTATGGATTTCATTGTGGGATTACCTAAATATAGAAATAAGTCAATCATCATGGTGGTTGTTGATTTCCTTTCCAAATATTCTCATTTTTGTTCTCTTCAACACCCATTCACAACATCCAGAATGGCTCATAGTTTCAAGCTTCATGGCATGCCTTATTATATTGTAGCTAACATAGATCCCACTTTTACCATCAATTTTTGGCAAGGACTATTCAAGCTCCTAGGCACACAATTACATCTCAATACTGCTTATCACCCACAGACTGATGGCCAAACTGACATTGTCAACAAGTGTTTGGAAACATATTTGAGGTGTTTTGCATCTGACCGACAACATCAGTGGGCTCAGTGGTTACCCCTAGATGAATGGTGGTATAACACATCTTAGAATACTGCTACCCGTATGACTCCTTTTGAAGCAGTATATAGATAAAATCCCTCGTCAGTTCTTTCCTACATACCAGGGGTATCAAAGGTTTAAGAGGTTGAAAAAAATATCAAAATGTTTTCTGCCATTTTCCATGCTCTCAAAGACAATTTGGTCACAATTCAGAATCATATGAAACAACAAGAAGATCAAGGATGTTCAGAACACCAATTTTCTATAGGAGACCATGTGTTTCTTCATCTACAACCTTACAAGGAGACTTCATTCAAATTTGAACACTGTCAGAAGCTTTCTCCCAAATTTTATGGTCCTTATACCATTCTTAAGTGCATGGGAAAAGTGGCCTATCAGTTAGCTCCACCCAGTCATTATAGGATCCATCATGTTTTTCATGTCTCATGCTTAAAAAAGGTCAATGGAACTAAGTACCAAACTCAAACCAATCTTATGGAGTCGGATGTTGAAGGTTCCATATGGTTGCAGCCACAGACACTCTTGGACCAACGTGAACTTCATCTTCGTCAGTGCACCATCAAGTAGGTGTTAGAGCAGTGGAAAGATACAACTCTAGAAGATGCCACCTAGGAGACAAACACTGTTCTCCAAGAATTTCTTCATCACAAGCCTTGAGGACAAGGTTGTTCTTCAAGGGGGAGGACATGTTAGGGACCTAAACCCCTAACTTCTCATGTAGGTAGAATAATATATTTCCATGTAATAAAGTTCAATACTACTTAATAATACCTATTTAATAAATATGAACAAGTCAATGTCAGAAGACCTAATAGAATCTTCCGCTTCTAGAAAGATCTTCCTCTAGAATGTTCTTTAGAAGATATAATTAGTATAAATAAGAGTAGAAGGTATGAGAGGGATTTGTCTTGAGAATTATTGTAATAGATCTATACTAATGTGGGAGCATCTCTCCACCTTAGCAATTGTGCCAACACACCAACACACAGACACACAATGGAGAAAGGGAGAGGCATTGACCCTCCCATTTTAAAAATTTTGAAATATGATCCTATAAGGATTTCGTGTTGTAAGGTTGATAAATGATAGACCATGCCTTTGTAAAAGTAGTGGATAAGGTTTCCTTAAATGGTTTCCTGTAGCAGGCCTAGGTCGTAGTCAGGTCTAGCTAGACATTTATGGAATGTAGCCGTAGGAATATGGTGTCGTAACTGAGACAATGATAACACTAAGGTGGTGGAGAAGATAAGCTTGTAGAGCCCTTGTTTTGTAAAAAAAAAATAGACTTGAGAGATAGATATTGGTAGAGAGGTATTAGGAGACTTAGTAGGTAGAATAATTATGAGGAGAGCTTCAGGGAACTAGGACTCGGTTAAGTCTAGTTTTTATGTAAACATCTGTATAGACACACATAGATAACAGAAAAGAAGTTTTTTTTGCATATGGTTGTTCATGAGTTTATGTATTTCATGAATGAATGTTGTAGATGTATGATAAGTTTCATTTACAGTAGGAAGATAGATTTATCTATCTTTGTTTGAGTTTGAAGTATCATTCTGGTTCTTTAGGTTGTGCAAGGAGTGCACAACAAAACATTGGAGGTTTTGTAGCCAACGCAAGGAATGTGCATCTGAACTCTGCGGAGTCAGGGAAGAATGTGCCAAGAGGGCACACCAGAGTGATCATGAATTCAAAGAAGGAACCTCAAGGTTGTTGAATATCTTGGAGGAGCGACTATGTAGAGAAGGAAAAGAGGGACAAAACTACTGAAGGTTTTGTAGAGCTTTTCCAGGTGGGCATCAAGCAAATGCAAAGAGTGCACAAGAGAACTCTAATTTGAGTTCTGAGAGAGAAGAAGTGTCGAAGGAGAAGACACATAGAGTTATTGAATACACTGTCGGATCAACAAGGAGTTCTTGAGAATAACTCTCCAAGAGGGCACTTATATCCCTTCAAGGAGTGAAAGGGTTGATACAGATTTGTTGAATACTTCGGAGGAATACCTGTGAAAGGAGTGCATTAGGCCAACACTCGGAAGAAGTTTTGAAAGAAAACCAGTTGAAGGCCAGTCAAAGTGCAAGGAGTGTGTGCAGATAGAACTTATATCAAGTTTGAAAGCTCAGAAGGTCAAGCACAGAGTGTGTTAGGAAGGCACCAAGAGTCTTCTCAGGAAGACACAGAAGGGACGAGTCCCTTAGAGACTGAGCAAGATGAAATCTCAGGGAGAGGTAGTGCAATTTTTCACGCAGAGCGCAAGTGTGTGTCAGGGCCGAGGATAAATCACATTTCCAAATCCCAAGAGGGACAACATTTCCAGAATGCAGGTGAGACCCAAAGTTGCAAGGCTCGCATGAGATAAATCAAAGGCTGAGACATTCGAAACATTGAAATCTTCTATGTCTGAGAATAAATCCAAATCTGAGGAGGAGGAGCACAAAAGTCGTATATCAGCTGCAGAGGAAAATATCTAGACCGTTGAATCTTACGTCCAGACACCCAAAAGAGCGTGCAGGAGAAGGACAGATCTCAGTCATCAGACCTAAGCATGTGGACCAATAGTCATTGGATCCAAGGAACGTGCACAAAGTTTAAAACATTTGGAGTTGCATAGGAGAGTGGAAATCGCTAGACACAAAGTCTCGAAATCATCGGGACCATCCATCGTCAAAGGACACATGGCCAGAGATCAGATTTTTGCTGACTCACAACTTAGAGAAGTCAAAGGGAAGATTTGTGAGAACTTGTGCAATGAAAACTCATGAAAATAACATAGCCTTTGATCGAAGAGCGAGCATGGACCATTTATTTCCTAGGGAGAATTTTGGGATTTTAGGGATTGGGAGCAAGGAGGTGAGTGATCCTCCAACTTCGTGAAATGGATTTATGAGGAGTTGATCTGAGCTGTCAGATCATAGGGAGTTGTAATCCGTTGATCTGGCACACATGAATTCCAAAATATTGGGGATTGGAGGAGAGAGGTGATCAACCTTCCAACTTCGTGAAAGTCAAAGTCTCGATACGCGTAAGGGAGATCAGGACCGTCGAATCATGGGGATTATGGACCGTTGATTTGGTGAGAGAAACTCATAATTTTAGGTTTTGAAAGGATGGTTTGGGCCCAGGTCATAGAGAGGGGTCATATGGATGGAGGATAAGGAACGATATAGCATCTGTTAGGCCCCTATTGGAATTTCGGAGGTCGAGAGAGTCAGGGTGACTCATTTGCAAAGTCTCGATATGCAAAATCGTGAAATGCTTTTTGGCTTAGGTGAGTGGTCATAGTCATGGTCACATAGAGGAGGGGTTTAGCCAGGGAAGAGATAGGCCCCGTCAAACATTGAAATTCACATAACGCTCAAAAGAGGGCCTGTAGGTCTCATACGACCTGAACACTTGGATAAAGTACCTGTGTAAGTGGGTTTGGGGTTTAGTAGAGACCCAAAGAGTCGATCCGACTCAGTTTCTTGATCGATCCTAGAACAGGAGGTCACACAAGCCTTAGGAGGGGAGAGGGTCTGCATCAAGTGGTATCAAAGCTTGATTTTTGTCTGTAGATTTCAGGCGAAAGAGAAAGAAGAGATGGAATTTTTTTTTTGTAGACAATAGACAAGAGGGATGCGGTAAAAGGAGATAATATGATAACAACAAGCGGTATTAGAAGTTAAATTTTTCCTGTAGAAAACAAGTGAGAGGAGGGTAGAGTACTAATGCTCTATGACAAGTTGTTGCATGCACAACAACGATAGAAATTTAAACAACTAGGTGAGCTATGAGAGAAGATGGGGATGCTCTAGGATGTAGAGTGATCCATAGGCTTGCTAGGAGGGTAGGTAGAAGGTGGAGATGGCTATTGAAGGCTATAGGAGTGGTCAAGGTGAAGACTAGTAGCAGAGAAACAGACCAGATATGGATCTGGAGCTCATATAGATAAGAGATCATATGGAGAAGCTTGCATTTAAAATGCAGCAGGATGCAAAAGTGCATTGGGTGTATGAGTGGCCCATGAATAAGAAGGTGAAGTGGCCAGTTAAGATATTGTTGGCCATATGACAACGACAACTATTAAATAGGTGGCTGAGGTATGTTGAAAACCTCAATGATACAAAGGAGGAAATGGTTTACATCTGTGAACTAGAAATTGGGAGACACCTCAGTGATGAGGAGGAGGTGAGATCAACTGAAGATCTCATAAACTGCCAAGAGGGCAGAGATGAATTTTCAAATTTCTAGGTGGGAAATGATATAAGATAAAGTGAGGATCTCTTAGACTATCGAGGATAGCAATGGAAATTCATATTTCTAGGTGGACCATGAGATGGGATGAGAAGATCTCATAAACTACCAGGGGGGTAGGAATGGACTTTCNTTGTAATTCACAGGTTTAAAACTTACACCCAAAACATCAAGCTCATTGGCTACATTAAGAATCGAAAGGTCATCATATTAATTGATAGTGGCAACACTCATAATTTTATTCATCGTCGTATTTCCCAAGAAATCCATTGCTATATACATGTAGTTAACAACTTTCAAATAATGATTGCCAATGGTGGTTCCATGAAATGTGGGGGGCGTGGTGAAAATGTGCGTCTCCAAATTGGGCAGTACCACCTAAAATTTCATATGTTTTATATTGACATGGGTGGTTGTGATATTGTCCTCGGTGCAGAATGGTTACGCAGTCTTGGTCCCATCCTCATATATTTTAAGGAATTAACCATGCAATTCCAACAGGCGGGACAAAAATATAAATTCCAAGAAATCACAGTAGGATCCCATGAGATCATCAGTTCCCATCAAATGAAAAAGCTCCTCAAAAAGGTCATCCCGACATTATTTCCCAATTCCATTTTATTCAATCAATTGAGACACTTGTGGTGCATCCTGACCTCCAATGTATCATCTCCAAACACCAAGATATTTTTTCCACTCCCCAGGGACTTCCTCTTTCTTTTGGTGTTCGTGATCATTCCATTCCTCTCACCCCCGACAATTTTCCTCCCAACATTTTCCCTTATCATCATCCCTTTTCCCAAAAGAATGAAATTGAGAAAGTTGTTCAAGAATTGTTAGTCACAACTGTTATCCTCCCTAGTACCAGCACCTATTCTTCTCCTGTGGTCATGGTACTAAAAAAAGAAGGTACTTGGCATATGTGTCCTAACTTTCACGCCCTCAATAAACTCACCAACAAAGACAAATTTCCCATTCATTTCATTGATGATCTATTGGATGAATTAAGTGGTGCTCACTATTTTACTAAACTTGATCTACGTTATGACTACCACCAGATACATATGCAAGAGAAATACATTCCTAAGACTACTTTTCACACTCATGAGGGTCACTGTGAATTCTTGTCCATGCCCTTTGGCTTGTGTAATTCTCCCTCCACTTTCCAAAGTGTCATGAACCATGTTTTAGGTCCTTTTCTTTGTCGTTTTGTCCTAGTTTTCTTTGATGATATTCTCATCTATAGTAAAACCTGGGCAGCCAATCTTACCCATGTGGATCAAGTTCTTAGTCTACTCACTCAACACCAACATTTTCTCAATAAATCTAAATGTGCCTTTGGAGCTTCATAAGTGGAGTACTTGGGTCATATTGTCTACAAGGATGGTGTAAGGGTGGATCCTAAGAAAATTGAAGCTATGCAGGATTGGTCAAGCCCAAAAACTCTCAAGAAATTGCATGGTTTTCTGGGTTTAACAAGATATTATTGCATGTGTGTTAAGAATTATGGAAAAAATGTAGTGCCTCTTACTACTCTCCTAAAAAATAATGCTTTCACTTGGACTCCAGTAGTTGATCAATCATTTCAAGCATTGAAAGAATCCATGTGCAAAACTCTTATCTTGGCCCTTCCTGACTTCACAAAGAATTCTTTCCTCGAATGTGATGCCTCTGAGAAAGGCATTAGCATAGTAATAATGCAAGAGGGTATACCCTTGGCCTTCACTAGAAAACAACTCTTGGAGAAACATATTGGACAATCAATCTATAAAAAGGAAATGTTGGCTATTCTACATGATGTGGATCTTTGGCATCCTTATCTCTTGGGGAAAAGCTTCCAAATTAAAACTGGCCATCAGAGCTTCAAGTATATCCTTGAACATAGGATTTCATCCCAGAAGCAACAAAAATGGGTGACCAAGCTATTTGGCTATGATTATGAGATCATTTATAACAAGGGAAAATAAATGTAGTGGCCGATGCTCTATCTAGAAAGTACGAAGAAGAAGGATCCCTTTTTTCCCTCTCCTTCATTGTACTATATTAAATCCAAGTTGTTCACCAGGAATGGCTGCAAGACCCAAAAACTTCATGACTGATCCTACAATTGCAAGAAAATTCTATATTTTATCCATCATACTCTTGTAACAATGAAGCACTTCGCTAAAAAGGTCATCTATATTTAAGACACCAGTTGCAACTTAAATCCATGGTGCTTTTTGAGCTTCATGTTTCACCCATAGTAGGGCATTCCGGGTTTACCAAAACCCATGAATGAGTTAAACATTCTGTTTTTCTAGGATGGTATGAAACAAGATGTTCACATCTTTGTGGTTGAATGTGATGTTTGTCAATTCAACAAGGGGGAAACTATCAAATCCCCAAGAACACTACAACCGCTTCCGATTCCACCAACTATTTGGAGGGACATTTCTATGGATTTCATTGTGGGATTACCTAAATATAGAAATAAGTCAATCATCATGGTGGTTGTTGATTTCCTTTCCAAATATTCTCATTTTTGTTCTCTTCAACACCCATTCACAACATCCAGAATGGCTCATAGTTTCAAGCTTCATGGCATGCCTTATTATATTGTAGCTAACATAGATCCCACTTTTACCATCAATTTTTGGCAAGGACTATTCAAGCTCCTAGGCACACAATTACATCTCAATACTGCTTATCACCCACAGACTGATGGCCAAACTGACATTGTCAACAAGTGTTTGGAAACATATTTGAGGTGTTTTGCATCTGACCGACAACATCAGTGGGCTCAGTGGTTACCCCTAGATGAATGGTGGTATAACACATCTTAGAATACTGCTACCCGTATGACTCCTTTTGAAGCAGTATATAGATAAAATCCCTCGTCAGTTCTTTCCTACATACCAGGGGTATCAAAGGTTTAAGAGGTTGAAAAAAATATCAAAATGTTTTCTGCCATTTTCCATGCTCTCAAAGACAATTTGGTCACAATTCAGAATCATATGAAACAACAAGAAGATCAAGGATGTTCAGAACACCAATTTTCTATAGGAGACCATGTGTTTCTTCATCTACAACCTTACAAGGAGACTTCATTCAAATTTGAACACTGTCAGAAGCTTTCTCCCAAATTTTATGGTCCTTATACCATTCTTAAGTGCATGGGAAAAGTGGCCTATCAGTTAGCTCCACCCAGTCATTATAGGATCCATCATGTTTTTCATGTCTCATGCTTAAAAAAGGTCAATGGAACTAAGTACCAAACTCAAACCAATCTTATGGAGTCGGATGTTGAAGGTTCCATATGGTTGCAGCCACAGACACTCTTGGACCAACGTGAACTTCATCTTCGTCAGTGCACCATCAAGTAGGTGTTAGAGCAGTGGAAAGATACAACTCTAGAAGATGCCACCTAGGAGACAAACACTGTTCTCCAAGAATTTCTTCATCACAAGCCTTGAGGACAAGGTTGTTCTTCAAGGGGGAGGACATGTTAGGGACCTAAACCCCTAACTTCTCATGTAGGTAGAATAATATATTTCCATGTAATAAAGTTCAATACTACTTAATAATACCTATTTAATAAATATGAACAAGTCAATGTCAGAAGACCTAATAGAATCTTCCGCTTCTAGAAAGATCTTCCTCTAGAATGTTCTTTAGAAGATATAATTAGTATAAATAAGAGTAGAAGGTATGAGAGGGATTTGTCTTGAGAATTATTGTAATAGATCTATACTAATGTGGGAGCATCTCTCCACCTTAGCAATTGTGCCAACACACCAACACACAGACACACAATGGAGAAAGGGAGAGGCATTGACCCTCCCATTTTAAAAATTTTGAAATATGATCCTATAAGGATTTCGTGTTGTAAGGTTGATAAATGATAGACCATGCCTTTGTAAAAGTAGTGGATAAGGTTTCCTTAAATGGTTTCCTGTAGCAGGCCTAGGTCGTAGTCAGGTCTAGCTAGACATTTATGGAATGTAGCCGTAGGAATATGGTGTCGTAACTGAGACAATGATAACACTAAGGTGGTGGAGAAGATAAGCTTGTAGAGCCCTTGTTTTGTAAAAAAAAAATAGACTTGAGAGATAGATATTGGTAGAGAGGTATTAGGAGACTTAGTAGGTAGAATAATTATGAGGAGAGCTTCAGGGAACTAGGACTCGGTTAAGTCTAGTTTTTATGTAAACATCTGTATAGACACACATAGATAACAGAAAAGAAGTTTTTTTTGCATATGGTTGTTCATGAGTTTATGTATTTCATGAATGAATGTTGTAGATGTATGATAAGTTTCATTTACAGTAGGAAGATAGATTTATCTATCTTTGTTTGAGTTTGAAGTATCATTCTGGTTCTTTAGGTTGTGCAAGGAGTGCACAACAAAACATTGGAGGTTTTGTAGCCAACGCAAGGAATGTGCATCTGAACTCTGCGGAGTCAGGGAAGAATGTGCCAAGAGGGCACACCAGAGTGATCATGAATTCAAAGAAGGAACCTCAAGGTTGTTGAATATCTTGGAGGAGCGACTATGTAGAGAAGGAAAAGAGGGACAAAACTACTGAAGGTTCTGTAGAGCTTTTCCAGGTGGGCATCAAGCAAATGCAAAGAGTGCACAAGAGAACTCTAATTTGAGTTCTGAGAGAGAAGAAGTGTCGAAGGATAAGACACATAGAGTTATTGAATACACTGTTGGATCAACAAGGAGTTCTTGAGAATAAATCTCCAAGAGGGCACTTATATCCCTTCAAGGAGTGATAGGGTTGATACAGATTTGTTGAATACTTCGGAGGAATACCTGTGAAAGGAGTGCATTAGGCCAACACTTGGACGAAGTTTTGAAAGACAACCAGTTGAAGGCCAGTCAAAGTGCAAGGAGTGTGTGTAGATAGAACTTATCTCAAGTTTGAAAGCTCAGAAGGTCAAGCACAAAGTGTGTTAGGAAGGCACCAAAAGTCTTCTAAAGAAGACATAGAAGGGATGAGTTCCTTAGAGACTGAGCAAGATGAAATCTCAGAGAGAGGTAGTGCAATTTTTCACGCAAAGCGCAAGTGTGTGTCATGGCTGAGGATAAATCACATTGCCAAATCCCAAGAGGAACAACATTTCCAGAATGCAGGTGAGACCCAAAGTTGCAAGGCTCGCATGAGATAAATCAAAGGCCGAGACATTCGAAACATTGAAATCTTCTATGTCTGAGAATAAATCCAAATCTCAGGAGGAGGAGCACAAAATTCGTAGATCAGCTGCAGAGGAAAATATCTAGACCGTTGAATCTTACGTCCAGACACCCAAAAGAGCGTGCAGGAGAAGGACAGATCTCAGTCGTCAGACCTAAGCATGTGGACCAATAGTCGTTGGATCCAAGGAACGTGCACAAAGTTTAAAACATTTGGAGTTGCATAGGAGAGTGGACATCTCTAGACACAAAGTCTCGAAATCATCGGGACCATCCATCGTCAAAGGACACATGGCCAGAGATCAGATTTTAGCTGACTCACGACTTAGAGAAGTCAAAGGGAAGATTTGTGAGAACTTGTGAAATGCAAACTCATGAAAATAACATATCCTTTGATCGAAGAGTGAGCATGGACCATTGATTTCCTAGGGAGAATTTTGGGATTTCAGAGATTGGGAGCAAGGAGGTGAGTGATCCTCCAACTTTGTGAAATGGATTTGTGAGGAGTTGATCTGAGCTGTCAGATCATAGGGAGTTGTAAGCCGTTGATCTGGCACACATGAATTCCAAAATATTAGGGATTGGAGGAGAGAGGTGATCAAACTTCCAACTTCGTGAAAGTCAAAGTCCTGATATGCGTAAGGTAGATCAGGACCGTCGAATCACGAGGATTGTGGACCGTTGATCTGGTGAGAGAAAGTCATAATTTTAGGTTTTGAAAGGATGGTTTGGGCCCAGGTCATAGAGAGGGGTCATATGGATGGAGGATAAGGAACAAGATAGCATCTGTTAGGCCCCTATTGGGATTTCGGAGGTCGAGAGAGTCAGGGTGACTCATTTGCAAAGTCTCGATACGCGAAATTGTGAAATGCTTTTTGGCTTAGGTGAGTGGTCACAGTCATGGTCACATAGAGGAGGGGTTTAGCCAGGGAAGAGATAGGCCCCGTTAAACATTGAAATTCGCATAACGCTCAAAAGAGGGCCTGTAGGTCTCATACGACCTACACACTTGGATAAAGGACCTGTGTAAGTGGGTTTGGGGTTTAGTAGAGACCCAAAGAGTCGATCCGACTCAGTTTATTGATCGATTCTAGAACAGGAGGTCACACAAGCCTTAGGAGGGGAGAGGGTATGCATCAAGTGGTATCAAAGCTTGATTTTTGTCTGTAGATTTCAGGCGAAAGAGAAAGAAGAGATGGATTTTTTTTTTGTAGACAATAGACAAGAGGGATGCGGTAAAAGGAGATAATATGATAACAGCAAGCAGTATTAGAAGTTAAATTTTTCCTGTAGAAAACAAGTGAGAGGAGGGTAGAGTACTAATGCTCTATGACAAGTTGTTGCATGCACAACAACAATAGAAATTTAAACAACCAGGTGAGCTATGAGAGAAGATGGGGATGCTTTAGGATGTAGAGTGATCCATAAGCTTGCTAGGAGGGTAGGTAGAAGGTGGAGATGGCTATTGAAGGCTATAGGAGTGGTCAAGGTGAAGACTAGTAGCAGAGAAACAGACCAGATATGGATCTGGAGCTCATATAGATAAGAGATCATATGGAGAAGCTTGCATTTAAAATGCAGCAGGATGCAAAAGTGCATTGGGTGTATGAGTGGCCCATGAATAAGAAGGTGAAGTGGCCAGTTAAGATATTGTTGGCCATATGACAACGACAACTATTAAATAGGTGGCTGAGGTATGTTGAAAACCTCAATGATACAAAGGAGGAAATGGTTTACATCTGTGAACTAGAAATTGGGAGACACCTCAGTGATGAGGAGGAGGTGAGATCAACTGAAGATCTCATAAACTGCCAAGAGGGCAGAGATGAATTTTCAAATTTCTAGGTGGGAAATGATATAAGATAAAGTGAGGATCTCTTAGACTATCGAGGATAGCAATGGAAATTCATATTTCTAGGTGGACCATGAGATGGGATGAGAAGATCTCATAAACTACCAGGGGGGTAGGAATGGACTTTCAAGTTGCTAGGTGGGAAATGGAAGGAGATTAGTGGAGGATATCATAGACTTCCAAGGGGGTAGTGATGGAATTTCAAGTTTTCAGGTGGGAAATGAGATGAGGTCAGTTGATCTCATAGACTGCCAGGTGGGCAGAAAGGAAGTCCCAAATTGTCAGGTGGGCAGGGGGAAAGAGATGAGACTGTCTTAAAGCATCAGGAACTCAGAAGGGAGTTCATATTAGCAAGGAGTGCTGGTGGAATAATATCATAGGTGTGTTCCAATCATTGGGGGAATTCATATATTCCTACCAGATAGCCCAGCTGAGGCCAGAGCGTGTGTTGTAGATGCAGTAATAGAAGAAGGACAACCAATGATGACTGTCATGGTGAAGGAGAAAACATAGGAAGCTTCCCAAGTAGAAGAAGAAGCAATGGAGTAGACACTGATGTCTACCCAAACAAAAGGAGATAAGCATTCAACAGAATTGCTCAAAATTTCCAGCCAGGAAGCTGAAACGGAGATGACTGCAACATTGGAGCCTGCAACAGAAAGAGAAGTAGACAACATAGACCTTGCTGATTTGTATGACGAAATGGAAGACCTAGAGAGAAGGTTCATGGTGAAAATATTTCACATTCAAAAGGCCAATTTGGAGACAAGTGGAGGAGCATACCAACCAGAGGAACAACTGGAGGAAGATGAAGTTGAACCAGCACAAGGTGAAATGGCATAAGCTAATCTGTTAGAGAAGGTGACTAAGCAACAGGTCAGTCAAGAAGAGACTATAGAAATGGATTCTATAGTGGAGTGGAAATTTAGCGCCATAAGGGGATATGAAGACAGCATGGGGGATCAAGTTGATCTACCCATTGGTAAGGAAGTGCAGCATAGAAGACTGCATAAGAAGAGCCAGCCACTAGAGAAGATGGATAGGGAGATAGAGAAGATAACGAGGCTGATGTTTAAGTCAACAGAAGCACTCAACAAAGAGGAGTTGAGTAGAGGAGAGACTTCTGCAACAACAGTGAAGAAGGAGAAGAAGCAACAACATCATCAACAACAACAACATAGCTGGAGAGGAGCAAGAGGACAACTCCAAGGAAAGGTTTGGGATCCAAGAGGATTTCAACACTAGAGAAGAGGAGCTCATGATTTTCCCAATAGTGGAGTATGATGTAGAAGCATTGCTCCACATCATCAATTGCATTAGAATGCCAACACGTAGACACGTAATGGAGAAAGGGAGAGACGCTGACCCTCCCATTTTAAAATTTTTGAAATATGATCCTATACAGATTTCATGTTGTAAGGATGATAAATGCTAGGCCATGCCTTTGTACAGGTAGTGGATAGGGTTTCCTTAAATGGTTTCCTGTAGCAGGCCCAGGTCGTAGTCAAGTCTGGGTGGACATTTATGGAATGTATCCATAGGAATATGGTGTCGTAACTGAGACAATGATAGCACTAAGGCGGTGGATAGGATAAGCTCGTAGAGCCCTCGTTTTGTTAAAAAAAAAGAGACTTGAGAGAGAGACCTTGGTAGAGAGGTCTTAGGAGACTTAGAAGGTAGAATAGTTCTGAGGAGAGCTTGAGGGAACTGGGACTTGATTAAGTCCAATTTTTATATAAACATCTGTATAGACACACAAAGATAATAGAAAATAATTTTTTCCTACATATGCTTGTTCATGTGTTGATGTATTTCATGATTGAATATTGTAGATGTATGATAAGTTTCATTTACAGGAAGATATATTTCTCTATCTTTGTTTGAGTTTCAAGTATTAGTCTGGTTCTTTAGGTTGTGCAAGGAGTGCGCAACAGAACATTGGAGGTTATGTAGCCAAAGCAAGGAGTGCACATCTGAACTCTGCGGAGTCAGGGAAGAACGTGCCAGGAGGCACACCAGAGTGATCATGAATTCAAAGAAGGAACCTCAAGGTTGTTGAATAACTTGGAGGAGCGACTGTGCAAAGAAGGCTCAGAGGGACAGAACTACTGAAGGTTTTGTAGAGCTCTGCCAGGTGGGAATCGAGCGAATGCAAGGAGTGCACAAGAGAACTCTAATTTGAGTTTCGAGAGAGGAGAAGTGTCGAAGGAGAAGACACTCACATAGTTATTGAATACTCTATCAACTTAGCAAGGAGTGCTTGAGCATAAGTCACCAAGAGGGCACTTATATCCCTTCAAGGAGTGAAAGGGTTGATACAGAGTTGTTGAATACTCTGGAGGAAGGCTTGTGCAAGGAGTGCACTAGGCCAACACTCGTGTTGGCACAGGGGCAGACCCAAGGTTCAATGCTTCAACAATACACCAACAAAATCCTAACTACCGGCCCTTTCGACAACCCCTGCGAAGCAGATGTAGTCTCACCCGAGGTAGAGGCAGGGGTGGTTGCAGGAGTCACATGTCTGCAACCTAGTTGGGACACAGATCTATGATTACAATACTCTAACAAAGCACTTAGCAGTTACCATTCATCAGTATTTAACCAGTATTTACTTTGCAGATAAAACCCTTATTACAGAGCAACACAGTATTAAACCAGATCTACCACATCTAATCACTTAACATATGTAAATAGATCAGATCTAGCATCTTATTCACATCATTAGGCACTAAGCTATCATATTCATCTAAACATACATTATTGCACTAAGCATTAATCACTTAAAAAAATATAACAATGACAATGCACAAAGAAACCATAACACAGGATATACGTGGTTCACCCCAATGTGGGGTGACATCCACCAACTCTTCTCTTCTTTATTATATTCTATCAAGCTTCTTATATGCACAGGCATCAAAATCCTACTTCGAAAAAGACAGGAGATCTGCGCGCACCTCGCTAGATCCTCCTTCCCCATGTTAGGTCACACCACAAAGCCTTCTTATAGTCTGCACATAAGATTCTTACAATCACTTGCACTCAGCTTATGCAAGAGTTCAACACTACATGCACAAAGCATTCATACTATCTGCACTTAGCTCATTGGCCCACCACATCACATCCTTGCCTAGATACCTATTTATACATTACAAAGGGCCTAAACATGGGTAAACCCATGGGCCGACATCCCATACCCATTACATAAGACCAAAACCCAAAAGTGACCTAAAAAGGATCCGAGATCCTACGATCTCCTCTTCGACTTGCACTCCACCTTTGACCAGCCTGTTGAAGTCCCAAAATAGGTCAAACCTAACCAAGGAACTCCAAAACTTGGTCAAGGGCCAACAGGCCCCCAACACTCATCTGTGACTTGTTCCAAATCACTCTAATATGGGTAACTCTACCTCAAAAGCCTCAATCTTAGCTCGAGCTGCTTCAACCTGCTACTTCGCCAAGGCCTCCTGCTCGACGAACTCTTGAATAAATGCCTCATTCACAGGTCCCTCTAAGCGTTGTTCTACCGAAGTGACTACCTGTTCCAGCTCAACTCTTCGACCTTCAATCTCCTCGAAAAGTAGGATTGGATGGATCTTCTAAGTTACTTCCATGACTCTGCTTTGTAGGGCATGGACCTGTTGCTGAGTTGTGCACTGGTATTGGGATCTTTTCATTCTCTCAACTGTCGACAGGGGTTTCAAATGCACTTGTATGGTTGTTTCTTTGCCTCCTTGAGTTGTGACTCCAGTGCATTGATTTCAGGTTGTTTGGTAAGTCTCTCATAATTCTGTGCATTGTGATCACTTAGTTGTTTACATTCCATGGTGAAGGCCTTGATTCTCTCCACTGAGCTCTGAGTAGTTGCTTCTCTTTGGTCTCACACATCCTGTGGAGTGCTTGGCACTGTTTGTAGATCTAGTTCTGTGAATCTATGTTGAAGCTGTTGAATGGATTCAACAATATTTTCCACTTGATTTTCCACCGAGTCTTCCTCCATTTTCTCTAAGCTTGTCACAGAGCGAATTTTTCTGCAGACTGCTGCTTTAACACCAAACTTCTCTGCCAGAAGATGTTCTTTCTCCTGGTGGATCTGCGCTCTATCCTCTTCGAACTTGGTTTGTAGGTCATCCTTCTCCTGTTGTGCAACTCAAAATTGCTCCATAACTTCTTCTTATGCTTGCTTCAGGGTCGTTGTGGCCTGTTCTTTTTCTTCCTGCACACGACGAAGGAGAACTTCAGTCGCATCAGCTATTTTGTGGAGTTGGGTAGGCTCATCTCCCAACTCTATTTCATATGATGTCGGGGGCATAGTGGACACTGTGTGACTGGAGTGAAGGGCTTGTTGTACACCTCACAACTTAGTCTCAATTCTATCATACATGGCTTCTTGTTTTTCTTCAGTTCTCTACAAAATATCTTCCGAAGCATATGATACAATTGCAATAATGAAGTCGAAGTCATCAACCATGAGCACAGTCCTGACAATGGAAACATTTGTTGGCACAGGGGTAGACCCAGGGTTCAACGCACCAACAAAACCCTAACTACCGGCCCTTTCGGAAACACATGCAAAGTAGATGCAGTCTCACCTGAGGTAGAGATAGGGGTGGTTGCAGGACTCAGATGTTTACAACCTAGATGGGACATAGATTTGTGATTACAATACTCTAACAAAGAACTTAGCAGTTACCATTCATCAGTATTTAACCAGTATTTACTTCATAGATAAAACCCTAATTATAGAGAAACATAGTATTCAACCAGATCTACCACATCTAAGCACATAACATAAGGAAACAGATCATATCTAGCATCTTATTCACACTTACCTTGATAGAGAAGGGAAGTTCTGTTGATTCACACTTTTGGTAGGGAAGCCCATCCCGGGATTCCTCCCAACATTCTTGAATCTTGATGGTTTAACTCCCATCCTCTTGAATCATATCTTACTTTTCTTCTTTCATTTCTCGGGGAGTTCTTCTTTGTAGTTGATTTTCTCATAATAGTATCTAGCGTTTTGAATGACATCTTCCAAGGTCTTAGGTTCATCAAATTCAATCCTGTTCTGGAAGGATTGAGGTATCCCACTAAGAAATCACTACATATTTACCTTTTCATCCTTTATGTAGGTTACATACTTCATCAATTCCAAAAAATTGTTGATGTATTCATCTACAATGAGTTGTCCTAATTTGAGCTCATAGAACTCCTTCATCTTTTCATCATAATACCGCTCAGAAAGGTACTTCTTCTTGAAGTATTTCTCAAACTTATTATAGGAAAACCCCTTTTCCCGGATTCCTTTTATGTTTCTAAGGTATTCTCACCAAATATAGGCCTTTCCTTTCAAATTGAATATAGCTATTGGAATTTAAAGTTCTCAGAGTAGTTATGAAATATGAAATACTTCTTTAGGCCCAATATCCAAGTTTCTTCCTCTTCCCATTTTTTGATTTCTTCATCAAAATTAGGTGTCTTGGCCTTCTTAAATTCCTCAGGGTCCCTGCCCTTGGATTACTTCATTTTCTTCCCCTTCTTATGGGAATGGGAATTGGTCTTACTAGTGGACATTTCTATGGAGCTTTCTACTCCTTCACTACTACATAAATCCTCAGAATAATCTTTGGTTTTGGCATGCATATTGACTTCATGATGATCTTTCTTGAGAGGGTTTCTTCTTGCATTGCTTCGATCAGGTTCTTCCCTCTTCATTTCAGGTAAAATTTAGGTTTTCTCAGATCGTAGTCTGCCCACATTGCCAGTGGTTATCCCATGTTGCAATAGTCATTGTAGATCTGATAGAATTCACAGTAGGACTGCATTTATCTTGTTCTGTGTTTCCCACTCCTTCATTGGCCAGTCATTGTCAACCTATTGTGAGAGGCACTACAACCCTCCATTTTTCATTTGATCTTGTTTAATTCCCTAAAAATGGAGCCCCTTATTTGTTGAACCTAAGAGAAATATTCATAAGTCTCTCTCTCCATCTCAAGATTCTTTTGATAACTCACATTTCACTTGGAAAAAGAAAATTCATCAAAACTTGGTGTTGCAATCCAATTTTGAAGTCGTCAAAGTTACTTAAAAATCCTCTGAAAAGTTCAGAGGAGTTACTTCAAACTCCTAAAAAAAAGTTCAGAGGTGTTCTTTTCATATGATTTGATACACAACGTTATCACAAGAGTTAGGAGAAACTCCATTGATGTGTTTGGAGGAGTTAACTTTAACTCCTTCGAACACATCGAGAGAGTTCCTCTCTCAGGTTCCAATCTATATAGGAGAACTTCCTCTTTTTCCATCTAATCAAACTGACCCCAACCACTGCATTTAATTCCATAAATGATCGTTTGGATATATAAATTGAACGAGGTTAGGTTTAATTCCATCCAACCATTTGCAAGTAAACAAGGAAATCTAAGGTTAAACGCAACAAATTGAACTTCGTTTGAAGATATCATCTATCCATACTCACCATGTGGTGACATAATCCAAGTAAGAGAACCTCACCTATCTTCTATTCTAAGGTTAGGGTTAGGTCTTTGTTTATTTCTAGTTTTTTTTTTTCTGTTTGTTCCTTTCTCAATTACCCTAGATCAATATTTTTCATTCCTTCCTCCTCGTCGCTTCACTCTTAGCCTCCCCCCCCTTTCGCCAACCTTGCACTTTTAGAGCCTATTCCTTGCTCTGGAATGAATGCCCGGTCGGTCCCTTATCATTCGTCATGACTAAACTTCTTTGCATCTTCATACTTGATCCTTGCAAGCCCAAAAGCTTTCCCCAAGCACGTAGACCATGATCTAGAAGGTTCTAGGGTTTCCTCACATCCCTTTAAACTCATCATGGTTTTTCTCTAGATTGCCTTGCCATATTCACGAAAATTCCTAACACTAAATTGAAGGCTTTCAAAGTAACTCTCTGAATACATCAGGGAATTTATTACTAACTTCTCCGATGCATTCAGA
Source organism: Picea glauca (assembly GCA_000966675.3). Lineage (NCBI taxonomy): Eukaryota > Viridiplantae > Streptophyta > Pinopsida > Pinales > Pinaceae > Picea > Picea glauca. The sequence continues at coordinate 38,728 of JZKD02S2160629.1, forward strand.
AAAGTTAAAATTATATCCTCTGCATATTTCAGAACCTTTGGAAACAAATCCTCCGATTATATTGGAGGAGTTACTTTCAACTCCTCCAATATGATCATAGGATTTTTCTTTTAAGTGATCCAACGTCCTTGATACTTGGGACAGTTCCTTCTAATAACATATCAAAGAAGTTTGAAACAAATCTTTTGATCTCATCAGAGGAGTTGTTACTAACTCCTCTGATGTGATCAGAGGACTTGTATTTAACTCTTTTGATCACCATCCTAGCGACATTTATCAAAACATTTAGTTCTAACCCCTTCGATCTCTATCACAGAAGTTATATGCTTGACCTCTGATTCTTCCTTTTTAAGATGGTGCCAAGCATTACACCCTAAAATTTCATCAAAGAATTTGAGCATTGTCTACTATTAACCTGACATCTATAGAAAGCAACTTGCTATGTCTTGATAATTTCAGTAACTCTTATAATTGTTTGATCATTTAGCTGTATTTAAAACAATGTTCTCTAAACTTATCATTTTTTGCAGGTTCAAACATGTCACCGTGAAAGAAGACGACAACAAAAGAAACCAGGGCTGAGCCATCTAGAAGCTCCTAACAAACAGTAGAGAAAGAAATTGTAGGGACTATATATGATGATATGCGAAGACTTCTAGAGAAGGATGGAGAGACCTTAAAATGGGTAGAGGTTTATTATATGTTCAAGAATTCAAAATTCTCTGTGGAGGTGGAATAACCAGACAAGATCCAAGTGTTCAAGAACATTAGGAAATCAAGAATCTTCAGGGTGGCAACACATCCAGTGGTCTTCCTTTGCGCAGATGCCATTTCATGGATTTTGAAGAACATATACACAAATAGTCAATATGTTTATAATGAAAGAAAGGAACCTATATCTTTATTCATGCTCGATGATTTAGCTAAATGTTATCATATTGAAGCTAGGAACAAAAGACTAGATAGTCAACTCCTCACCGAGTTGTAACTTACACCAAACGATTTACTCCCCAGATGGTACAAGGCAGATAATCAATTCAAGTATAGGCCCAAGAGTTGGTACCCCATGACTAATTTAAGGAGACCCTACCAGTATATGATGGCCATACTATGCAGGTTATATGAGGATCCAAATGCAACTCATTTCACCTATCATACATGCCCCTGATTTATTTTTGTGTAGATGTGGGGGTTTCATTCAACTGGGCAGACATATTATCTGAAAAATCTCATTGTTTCCATCTCTGTAGTTACACAAGAACAACCATGAACCTTTCCCAATTTCCATATGTCCTCGTACCTCCTGGACATAATATGTACGACCCACAAGTACCCAAATATGGGGTGGAGTTGGTTTCCCACCGACGCCACAATCCACATCTATTGCAAAGTGCTTTGGGAACACAAATACCATATAGAATATCATAGAATTTGTGAGCACTTCCTTTCTCCCTTATATGAATTTATCTTTTGCACAACCCCACCTTGTATGACAGACAAACACATAGCATTCATAAGAAGGATCGGGGACTAGTATTTAATGGAGCACGATACCTATATAAGAATATATGGTGTGATGAAATCACACCACCGATTCCCTCGGTTCGTTCCTGACAAACTTGTGCTTTAGGAGGTAGCATATCAAACTATCATACATGGGGTCAAAGGAATGTTATACAGATCAAAGAAAGTAATTTAGCCTCCATTAGGTTTATACATTGGAAACTATTTCTTTGAGAACACCAAACAAGATCAAACAGAAGTGGACATCTTACTTTCCTACCACTTTAGAGAGGAAATATTGAGGAGGCACGACCCTAAGAATATCATCGAAGAGAACTTCAATATCATGAGGCTCCCATATGAATACACCACTGAATTCTGGGAAGAAGGGGAAGTGCACCAAAATTCCAGGACATATGACGAAGTAATTTTCAATAGGCGTGGCTAGCCAAAGGGGAGGATCATCGATGAAGAAACAACAAGAGAAGTGGCTAGGAGAGAAGCGAAACAAGAGGAAGTTGGGAGATATTCTCCCATATCTATTTCAACTCATTCAGGTTCCACTAAAGAGGAGGAAGAAGCACCAGTAGATAAAAGGAGAAGAGACAAAGAGAAGGTGTTGAAAAAGAAGAAAGACGCTAAAAAGAAACAAAAAATCAAAGCTTACAAAGAAAAGACCAAAGTAGAATATGAAGAAAAATCTAAAGTTGATGCCAGAAGGAAAAGATGTTGTAGAAAAAGAAAAGGAGCTAACAGAGAAGGCAACAAAAGAAATAGTGGAGTTAGTAGAGAAGGCAGAAAAAGAAGCAACAAAATTAACAGAGAAGGCATCAAAAGAAGCAGTGGACAAAGTTGTTGAAGAAGAAAGGTAGAGGAAGAATACAAAGGAAAGAGAGAATGACACACACCCGATGGACTTAGATATCCCAGGAAATTCCACCGCAGGTTCAAGAGCAGATACAATGATAAATGGTTTATGCCTCAGGCCCTGGGATCCTTTTCGACCATTAGAAGTATTGGATCTAATAAGCTTCACATATGATAGTAAAACTGGTAGACTTGTGCAAGAAAGAGTTAAAAAGGTGTCAATGACAAAAGGATCCCATATATCAGTGGTTACTCAAGTCCTTGTCACAACAGATGTCAGGGAAGACCTTGTAGCAACAACTAGGGACGGTTATGCATTTATGGATGAAACCATATACAATATACATAGGCTATGTTAGCATAATGAAGAGAAGGGAATAATTATTAAGGAGCTAGAAGAATGACTTCATCAAGTAAATATCGATGAAAGAATCCTCCTCAAATTTAAGGCCAGTGTGAAAAAATTTAGGAATAGTTTGGGAGGTTCCATCATTGACATGTATGCCAATCTACATCTCTTCCAAGATGCGGCTGCAATTGTCATTGACCAAAAAAACTAGATACAAATGAAGCTGACACAATACAATATTATCTGTGAAGGTATAGATGACATTGATATATGTATAACAAAGAATCCAGATGCACCTACTGAGTTGTATAGACCCTCAAAATCATCTAGAAAGACAGATATGTATGCATTAGATCATTTGCAACAGATAGGGAAAATAGCAAATAAAGAAGTAACCAAGGCGATGGAAATATGTTCAAGGACTCACAAAGCTACCCAAGAACTGATAAGGAATGGTCATCTCCTATTATTAGATGAACTTGGAAAGAATTTGGTCACAAAAGAATTGGTGAATGCAATCCAGGACAACACGAGTCGAAGGAAACAAATATTCGAAGTGGCAACCTTTGTCTCCATCGATCTCATTGACCAACATCTACTACATCCACTGAAGCTTCACACTATGGTAAAATATTTCATGACAAAATTAGAGAAGGATACGAGTGACCTTGATGACAACATCGCCATGAATGATGCAACATTGGAAAAACTAACATATAGGATAATCGGGTCACTATATAACCAGTTCGAAGTTTAGAAAGCTTATCTCCAAAGCAAAAGTTCATACAGAAAGGACAAAATGATTGTTTTTGTCCTTGTCCTTTTCCTAACCACTTCAAATTTCATCCTTTTTTCCACTTGTCATTAGGATAGAGAAGATGAAAAATTTTGTAACTGCCTCTTCAAGAAGAAGTTGAAAGGACACATATGAGTTACTAGCTTTTTGTATAAAATAGGGTAGAAGCTCATTGGATAAAGACTTTTTTTTGGATTTTGAAGCATTGCATAGACCCAAGAACTATTTCGAGAACATATACTTTGTTAATTAATATTGAGAATCCCTCAGGCCCAACATATTATAGAATGAATTCTGTATAGAAATAGATTGGAGATTTGAACTACTTCAAGTGGAGATAATTGTTGTTTCTATGCACTGTAAGAATGCTTGTTTGTAGTAGAATAATTCTTATACAATATTTGGCATTCTTCAGTTTTTTGATGTTTCTTTGAATATTTCAATGCCTTGATATTTTTGGGTTATTACAATATACTTTGTTGTGATCTAGATTAATCTGATTATATACATATGTATGCACTTGTCTCCAATCTTCCTCTTTTGTTGCAGCTAACTATATAAAAGTTGTGTAAGATTTTGGATGCATTATAACTCACCGTTTACTCTAGTATTCTCCTAGCTAGGATAGGTTAGCATAGATTAGTAATAGATTAGTTGTTTTTACATACATGGTCTTCATATACATCTTTTCATTGCATTCTCACCATCCATCCATATCATCAGTACTTGGGACCGTAACCGGTAAGAAAAACCAAAAGACAACAAAAAATGATAGTCATGAAAACACCTGGATGGGACTCCTAATTTAAACAGTGTATAGTCTAGTTGGGACCAGATACCAGGGATTGTGTTAGGGTCCTAACCTGCACATAGGTAGAACAATATATTCATATGTAATAAAGGTCAATATTAATAAGGCCTTGCAATAAAATAGAATAAGTCGAATGTAAGAAGACCTAATAG
>JZKD02S2160640.1:0-32128 GCA_000966675.3 Picea glauca
TTTATGGTTGCATCTCTGATATATTTCTGTTATATTACTGGATATATGCGATATCTCTGTGCATTTCTTTATTATATCTCCGCTCTCATTTCGTGCCGAAAATAATCCGGATCACTCTCTATATGGGTCCTTAGGCCTTCATATTCCCTTAGATCATTCATGTGGTATGAATCCTAACATCAATGTGACTATGAGGTCCCACTTATGGAATTTGATTTTTTGTACAAATGATTCCCCATGCATGATCTAGATTTGTTGTGCATATCAACTGTAGAGCATGAAGTTGCACACCTTTAACATCACATTTTCCCTCCTTAATTTAAAACCGCTAGCACTCATGGTGCGTCCTCATCGATTGCATTGGATGGAATGTGGTTTCCAAAACCACCTTATGTTCCTTTGCAAATGGCTTTCCACCATTGTTGATACTACCTTTTCACTTATTATGTTGTGGTTCCCACTCGAACATGCAATGAGAATTCATCAATTATATAGGTTGAACTCACAAGTCTTTAATATGCACACCCTCATCCACAATCCTAAACCACTTGGATGTGTGGCACTTCCACAACAATCGCAAATACCCACTTTGTTGAACTTATGTATCACCCAAAGTGGGTATTTTTATTGATTTCATATTTCACCCAATTTTACACAAAGCCCAAACTCTCAGTAGGCCAATCTCTTTCTAGTCTCCAAGCTCACTTATTACAATTTCTCTCTTAGAGGTCAGTTTATTGTGTTGTGTTCAAGTCATGTTGTTGTTGAAATATTGTGTAACTGTAAAGAATATTCTTATCCCCCTTTGTGGATTGATCATGTTGGGCATTGTAATTGACCAAATCCCCTTTTGCGGATTGGTCAAACCCTAATTGTAATATGAAAATTAAGAAGTCGACCCCCAGGAAAATTAAAGTGGTTCTAACCACCCAGAAAGACAAGTCGGCCCTACCAGTGAAGAGACACCTCCTTTCAATGCTTGCCAGTTTGTATAAATAAAGGAAGACAACCACTCATTTGTTCACTCACTTAGCTCACTCATCTAGTGCGCAAGTATTGAAGGAAGTTGCATTTACCAGTTGCCAGAAGAAGGAAGAGAGAGAGAGGCGCATTGCTTGGGAGAGGATATTCTCTAGTCTTTGATTATTTTCTGGTCTAGCATCATGGTAGTTTGTCTCTTGTAAAGAGAGAGTTATTCTGGTACTGCACTTGGTTATTGAATCTATATTAAAGAAGTTTTGCTGGGTTTTCTTCCCCTTGAGGGTTTCCTAGGATAAATGCTGTGTATCTTGTGATTGTGTTTCTCTCAATGATCTTATCTATGCTATGGTTATCTAGTAAATTGAAAAGAAACCTAATAATAACTTAAACTTTAACATGGTATCAGAGCTAAGCTGAAGAGAGCATCTTTCACAGGAAAAAAAGAAAAACATCATTGTTGTCGTACAAAAAAAAGGGTTTTTTTATTAAAGAGGAATTTCAGCTCAAAGATCATCTAGAAAAGTGTGCCCTAGCCTAAGGATCTCATTGGCACCTTCAACACACCTTTTCAGTGGATAAAACTCCTGAAAAGTGAAACCCTAGTTTTCACCAGTACCAGAAAACTAGAAGTACCAGGAAACTAGAAGTACCAGAAAACCAGAAGTACCAGAAAACCAGAAGCACTAGTCCAAAAATCCATTAGTCAAGTTTGAAGGGGCAAAAATTGGAATTTTCAGAAACTGACTATACTAGCATACTCGCCTTAGTCCAACACATCTTTTGGTGAGTTTAGTTTTCAGATCCAAGAAATTTGATTTTTCTATTATTTCTATAGCCCTGAGGGCTAGGGTTTCTACTACAAGAAAGAATGGCTACTGGTATGAGGGTAGAAGATAGATTGGAAGGATCTGGAAACTTCATATCTTGTAAGCATAGGTTGTAGATGATTCTAGATGAGAATGATCTCCTAGAACATGTTATAGTGGGTGTACCAGAACCAGAGGAAGAAGAGCAAAAGACCAAGCACAAGAAGAATGAAAAGAAAGCAAAGAGAATTGTGTCAGATTCAGTAAAGGATCACTTGATCCCTCATATATCCGAACTACAGATAACAAGGAAAATGTATGAAGCACTCAACAGGTTATATGAAAGCAAAGACATTAGCCATAATCTTTCCTTAAGAAATCAACTTCGTAATATGAAGATGGAAAACTCAGAATCTGTCTCATGCTATCTTATGAGATTTTCTCAGATTAGAGATCAACTTGCAACTATTGGAGATGTCATTAGTGAAAAAGAGCTTGTAACCACAACCTAAATGGTTTTCCAACATTTTGGATTCCTTTTGTACAAGGAGTGTGTGCAAGAAGCAAGTTACCCAAGTTTGATAAGTTATGGGCAGATTGCACACACGAAGAATCTAGACTTGTCGACCAACATAAGAGATTAATTGTAGACGAAGAGAAAAATCTTACAATTCAAAAGAACAAAAGAAGTTCCTCCAGGATGAACAATAAAGAAGCTAACTCCGTAAGAGTTCCAGATAAGAAGAAAGATGTTTCAAATATTAGATGCTACAATTGTCAAAAGTTGGGACACTTTTCCTATGACTGTCCTCAAGGAAAAGGGAAAATAAAGCATCAAGCACATGTGACAGAGGAAAACAAATCTCCTCCCTCAAAGAAAGCTTTAGAAGAAATTGAGAAATATGTACTTTAAGTTGAAGATAGTTGATCTGAAGAAAGATAGCAAATGGTGGAGTCCGTGGAGCCTCCCCACACAAAAACAAAAGATAAGTATTCATGTTTATTTTTAGTATCTTATTTACTTTAATACTTTATCATTACAAGTTAGATTTTTGTGAGAATGTTAATTAACCTCGTTTTATTTCAGTGTCTATGCAAACTTATCAAAGAAGAGGATAAATAAAGAGATAAAATATTTATTTCAGAAGTTAGACAACATGAGAAGGACTTATGATATGGTGACAATCAGTAAAGACCAGACAATATCCAATATTTATATAGGAGCAGGAGCCTCCTAAAGATGCATAACATAAATGTTCAAGATGAAGAGAAAGATGGATACTTAGATATAGTTGATGAGATGCAGGTAACTGCAGGTTGCTCCAGTACTGTTCTTATAGATGCAGAGGGAGCAGGTTGATCCAGTATGAAGTCAAAAAGAAAGAAATGTTCGAACTCAAGAAGGCACCCATGATATTACACAAGAGAACTTCAAGGATGATGATTATCAGATGTTACACAGTTAAAGAAGCTCTTAGTTTGGTGCAAGAGGGAGCTATGTCTCCGAGTTCAAAATGGAGGATCATGATTTGGTGTAGTTAGGAAAGTAGTGGTCCATGGAACAATTTACTCAGTGGATGAGTAATGAGATATTTTGATCAAGATGAAAGTTATCCAGTAGATGGATGGTGCCCAATAGATGGGTAGCATGGTATTATACCATGGAAATATTTTGGACCACAAGAGATTTTTTTAGATCCCATAGCTAGACCTTTGTAGAGAATAAAGAGACCTTTGCAGAGAAGGAATGAGCAATCCCACAGGTAGACCTTCATAGAGAAGGAAAAGAGAAGATACCTTCATAGAGAAGGGGAATGAGAAATTTTCCAAGGTTGGCCTCTGTCCAATTGTTGAGTTTTGGATACTCTAGGGACATGCCAGAATACCCTCATAGAGAGGGGTGTGACCACCCTCGTAGAGAGGAGTGTGGATGTTTCTCTAAGGGGCAACAGGAAGATACTCTCTTCTGGCCAAGGATTGAGTAGCCTGGAACACAAACCTTGACCATGTGGAATGGTTAGTTGGCTCTTGAGGTTTGTGTCATGATCCTGCATGGATCATGGAAAGGGAGTCTAGTATTGCTCATGCTAGCATCTTAGCTTCTCTAGTTCATGTGGGATGAATAGGAGTGAAGTTATGGTAGTAGTCCTCCCCAGTGGATGGATGAGATAGATGACTACAAGAGAAGGGAGGACATAAAAGGAATGACACAACTCATAGAATATCTTCTGTGTGAAGATAAGACATCTTCTTTGTGAAGATAAGATATCTTCTGTGTGAAGATAAGAAAGAGTATCTTCTACGTGAAGATGAAAGAAAGAAATAAAGAGTATCTTCTGCGCGAAGATAAAGAGAACAAAACTTCTTTAATATGGATTCATGAAGATCCAGTCAGTGGTCGTGATGCCAGATGACCAAGTGGATTATATTGATGCCCGCTATTGTCTAGTTGATGATGATTATCCAGTTGATGATATTGACCAGATGATATTGTTTATTTGATGATGACATCCAATGACCTGTCAAAAGATAAAGAATATCCTTCTTGTTAAGAGGGAGTGTTGAAATATTGTGTAATTGCAAAGAATATTCTTATCCCCTTTTGTGGATTGATCATGTTGGGCATTGTAATTGACCAAATCCCCTTTTGCGGATTGGTCAAACCCTAATTGTAATATGCAAATTAAGAAGTCGTCCCCCATGAAAATTAAAGTGGTTCTAACCACCCAGAAAGACAAGTCGGCCCTGCCAGTGAAGAGACACCTCCTTTCAACGCTTGCCAGTTTGTATAAATAAAGGAATCCAACAACTCATTTGCTCACTCACTCAGCTCACTCATATAGTGCGCAATTATTGAAGAAATCTGCAGTTACCAGTTGCTGTAAGAAGGAAGAGAGAGAGGCGCATTGCTTGGGAGAGGATATTATCTAGTCTTTGATTATTTTTTGGTCTAGCATCATGGTAGTTTGTCTCTCGTAGAGAGAGAGTTATTCTGGTACCATACTTGGTTATTGAATCTATATTAAATAAGTTTTGTTGGGTTTTCTTCCCCTTGAGGGTTTCCCAGGATAAATGTTGTGTATCTTGTGAATGTGTTTCTCTCAGTGATCCTATGTATGCTATGGTTATCTAGTAAATTGAAAAGAAACCTAATAATAGATTAAACTTTAACAATTGTTCCTTCATCGCATGCTTGGTTAACAATTATATGGTATAATATTGGTGATGGGGCGATCCTTTTGGGTGATTTCCTTGTAATTATTGACTTTATATGGGAACAAGAGGTCATAGGTGGTGGTGGGTGTCATAGTATCAATTTATTGTCTTCTATTGGCTCACCCCCTTCAAGTTATGAATGTTATTCTCTTTTCCACTCTAGGGTCTTTGAATTTGTCAATTTTCTCTCTGGAGAGTCTCAATTTTTGATTTTTAATACTAATGAGATTGCCACTTCTCTAAATTGTCCTTCTACATTTTGGATTTTGGGAATCGGGACTAGTTCTTTCTTTTTTTTAGGCCCTCTATTTTTTAAAATCTCTGTGAAAGGTGGTAGCTCCTAATAAACAAACCAATCCTTCTCTTGGGTACTTTTTATCTTCTAATTGGAGTGTGAACTCTATGGAAATCAATCTTCTTCGTGGGTTTTTTTATCTTAGATATGTGGAATTTCTAGCACAATTTGGTCTATCCTTTTTCCGACAGTGGGGTTTCTCATTGTAAGGCTCGGTTTGGTTGTTTCTTTGTAACTTCTCTTATTTACACATGGGGTTAACAATAGAAGTGGGAATTTGGTGGTCTGACTCTATCATTCGCCCATCTACTAAATTCTCCCATAACAACATTTGTTCAAGAGGTGTGTGGCATGGTTACATTGGCAACATGGGTTTTCTATCTAGTCTTGATATGGAGCCTTCCTAGAGAGAGCCTAAACAAATTCTTCGTTGTCATGAGGAAATTTCATAGGAAAATCACTCTTCCCTTCAACAATTAACAATTAAGGTTGAAAATTTGGAATAGTCCTTCACTCAAAGAATTGAGAGACTTGAAACATAATGACAATTTTTGAGGAGTTTGTTTTTTCCCCATCCTTTACAGTCTTTATCCATCAATCAAGTTTCAACAACATCTCACTATGGAAATTCAGAGTATGGGTAAGGTGATATTGAAGTTGCACCCATGGAGGTAGAGGAATATTATCCACAATAAAGTGGAGTGCATGGGGTTCATGATAATGCCTCATATGTTAGTTGATGTATTACAAAATTAAATTTTTGCTCAGGCAATTCATTAAGGAATATTGTAGTCAAATCATGTGGATGTTCCCTAGAATTAGATATATATTATATAGGCTAGTATGAGAGCTAGTCCTCTTGGATCTTTGAAATTTTTTTGTATCAAACCTTTTGGATTTTGATTTTTTCTATGTGTAGTTGATTATCAATAATACAAATGTTTAGTTTCTTAAAATAATATTCATCCACAAAATTTCTATGCTTCACCAATCTGCTTTGTCAACAAACCATTTGAGCATTTTGAGACCATATTCTCAATTACAACATTTACATAGTTCTTCCCCACAAACATTTTATCAAACAATTAGCCAACAAACTATACTTTTATTCCCAATTTTCCATGGAACAAAACTCTGCCATCCATGAATTGCACTAATTTTTCCTCCATAACTAGTCTGCATACCTCCATAGCACTAATTTCAATTTTCCCCATATTTTCTCAATAAATAATTCTGTCAAACACTTCCCATCTAAACTATAATTATTCTTGTACAATAACTATGACTACAATCTCTAGCCCACACAACCTAATGTTGTCACTAGTAGCTCTGATACCAGTCTATAACATACCCAATACCCTTTGTACAACTGTTGAGGCTATGAGATACTGAAAATCAACTCCCACCAATCCGATTTCCTTACTATAGCATTCATTGGTGAAAACAATGCTAACACATGCATAAACTTTAGATTCTAGGCCTAAGAATGTATGCAAACTACAATCCCATTCATATTAAATACACAGACTAAGTTACATAAGTTCAAAACTAAACAAACTAAAAAATAATAAAACCATAATAGGAAAACAAATAATCTTTGCATATTCATAAACAACTAAGGAAATACTTATATTTCTAAGAGTCATCCACCAACTAGCTGCAAATGAAGAAAATTCCACCCAACCATAGTCTCTCTGTCACACCTTATATCTTTGCAATAAGGGAAACCCTTGACCTGAGGCTATGAGTCCACAAGGGTGAATTCCTATGTCTTGGCTCTGGTTTCTCTTGCATACCCCAATTCCTAGATTTTTCAAGACAATTTTCCACTACATCATTCATAAATTAACTATCCCATCTTCCCCCTCATCCTACAAAACACTAGGAATGGGATTCCCTTCATTGCTAGACAGACTAGCCATGTAATCTCTACTACTGGGAACAAGGGAGGCTTCAATTATATATAATTTCCTCTTTTTGTTAGGATATTTAGACACTTAGGAGTTAGTTAACATCAACTTGGTTTAATGCGTCTTTAGGTAAAATTGGGTTTCTTTAGTATGCATTTGTGGTTATGTAATATGATGGTCACAATATGTTCTAGACATAAAGTGATCCAATGGTTCATATTCTCCTCGATACTAATGACTATATTAATATGTGGCTTAACACCTGATTGTTGCATGATCTTTGTTTAAAGAGAATGGAGGGTCATTTTTCTAAAAGTCGATTGTGAGAAGCTCTTTTTTATAAATTTTTCTTTTGCATTAATATATTTTCTCAAGTGGTTACGTTGGTTGGGGCCATGGATCTTTTCCCTCTTTGAGGGTTTTAACCATGTAATACACTGGTGTATTGATGTTTGATTTGGTTGTGTGAGTGGTTGATTAAGGTGTTTTTCATGTGTGAAAATACCATGTTTTTTCAAACATGGTATCAGATCCCATATGAATACCCGCTCCCATTGTTTATCAAGATCCTCAATCTGTGTTGTCTTATGCATCAAAATATTTTTCGGTTCTATTATTTCTATGCATTTCTAGCTTGAGTGGGTTGTTCCATTACATTTGGAGTTTTGTTTTTAGTTGTAAACACTTTTCATTTCACTCTAAAAAGTTTCTATTTGCCTAATATACAACTTGATTTGTTAGATCTAGTGGTATAAAGTTTCATTATTCCTTTAAAAAAAATTTATTATGTTAATATTTCAGTTTTTCTTCTTTATTCTCATGTCGGTACCCTTTTTGGTTTGTGTATGCTCTTTTCTATGCACTTTTTGCAATCTCAACAAATAAAAAATAGGGTGGAACATGTTTTCTTTTATGGGTATGCTCTTTGCTCTGCACTTTATGTGATCCTAGCAAATTAGAAACATAGAGAATATTTTCATTTTATGAGTAGGCTAATTGAGATCTAACCCCATTGTTGTAAAGTTTCAAATTTTTTTTCTTTGAAATTTTTCTTGTGTTCGTTTGTGGTTGTATTGAATTTTTTTGCAAGAAAAAAACAATGATTTTTTGGGTAGGCACACACTTCGAGGCAAATAGTGGAAACAAAAAAAACTCCTCCTTTATAAAATTTGCGATATATTTTGCATTAACTCGTCTAATTGAAAGTTATTTTATTTAAAAAGAGATGTTGAGCTCAAATCTTTCTTTTTATTAAGTTACTTTTTGAAAAAAAAAATCATGCAACCTTAAGTTATCACATAACTTAATTCTAAAATGCATTTCACTTAAAATATAAAAGTGACTTACTATAAAGTAACTTTATTATTCCTTTTTAAGTTACTTTTGCATCTAACTTTAATTTATAAAATAACATCATGTAAACGTGATTCTCACTTATTTTATAAAAGTGGGTCACTTCACAAGTAACTTATTTGTAAAAGTGAGCTTATAGGTAAAATTAGAGAAGGAATACAAATATTTTTTGCTTAGAAATATCATTGTGCATTCATCACCACGTGAGCGAACCTCTACCTTCCACGTGGCACTTTGGTTACATTTTATGTCTTTCTTCAAAAGGGCATAACTTTGACATTTGAAGTTTGTTTTTAATGTTGTTTTCTTTAAAACCACCTATTTGTTTGAGAGTTTTCCATCAAAATAGTCAATTTCTACTTTTAAGGCCACATTACCCACATATTTTAATATGGATAGTCCAAATGGTTTTGTTCCTACCAACACCAACTACTTCTCACGAAAATCATGTATGGAGGATGTGCTACAAAGTAAAGGATTGTACCATATTACCTTGGGAAAAGAAAAAGAGCCCACCAATGTTGTAAATAAATCCAAATGGGATAATAGAAATGATGAAGCACATGGGTTAATTAGGATTTCCATATCTATTTATTTATAGTTTCACCTTCAAGGATTTGATGACTCAGATGACACTTGGAAAAAGATGGAAGCCATATTTGGTAAACACAATGAGATTCGAGTCCACCATCCTTAAAAACAATTAATTTTTTTAAATCCCAATGATTTCTCTTACATTTAATATTATCTATCTAAGTTCAATACATTTAGATTTTTACTTAAAGAATATAAAATAGATATGAAGGATGATTGATGTATACATGTTAATCTTGCTAATCTTGGTAGTGCATATTCTATTTTTGTATGTACTTTTTACTCCACCAGACATGCTCTAGGGGATTCTTACACACCACCCTCTCTTGAATCTTTTTGAGATTATTTGATTAGTGAGAAAGACAAGCTCTTGCATCTTAGAGAGATAAGCAGTGCAGGAACATCTAACAAAGCCTTAGTGGCCCAATAGAAGGATAAATCCAAGAGTCAAAGAAGCAACATTCTCGCTACAACAAGAAAAACAAGGGTCCCAAATCCTCTCAACCAACTTCTACTCCCAATGGTGACAAATGACCAAAATAAAAAATCAAGAAGGCTAACATACTTTGCAATTTTTTTGGGAAAGCTGGTCATATAGAGTCTAAATATATTTATTTAAAAGGTGGAGGTGTTAGAAGAAGCAATGAAGAAGAAGACCATCAATCTTGATTCTTCTTTTTCTTCTCATGGACATGCACCTTATGCTTTTGGTTTTTCTTTCAATGCAACATCTACTTCTTCTTATGAGTGACTTATTGATTATGGAACATTTTATCATATGGCTAAGGATATAGCCATTTTTTATACTCTTAATGAATGTAACACAAAACAAATATTTGTTGGTGATGATAGATCTTTTAATTTTGTAGGATCTAGAATAGTTCAATTAGATGATGGTCATTTTAATGATGTATTATGCGTTCAAAGTCTCTCTTGCAATCTTCTATTAGTATATTAAATTACTCATACANACCTTTTGGATTTTGATTTTTTCTATGTGTAGTTGATTATCAATAATACAAATGTTTAGTTTCTTAAAATAATATTCATCCACAAAATTTCTATGCTTCACCAATCTGCTTTGTCAACAAACCATTTGAGCATTTTGAGACCATATTCTCAATTACAACATTTACATAGTTCTTCCCCACAAACATTTTATCAAACAATTAGCCAACAAACTATACTTTTATTCCCAATTTTCCATGGAACAAAACTCTGCCATCCATGAATTGCACTAATTTTTCCTCCATAACTAGTCTGCATACCTCCATAGCACTAATTTCAATTTTCCCCATATTTTCTCAATAAATAATTCTGTCAAACACTTCCCATCTAAACTATAATTATTCTTGTACAATAACTATGACTACAATCTCTAGCCCACACAACCTAATGTTGTCACTAGTAGCTCTGATACCAGTCTATAACATACCCAATACCCTTTGTACAACTGTTGAGGCTATGAGATACTGAAAATCAACTCCCACCAATCCGATTTCCTTACTATAGCATTCATTGGTGAAAACAATGCTAACACATGCATAAACTTTAGATTCTAGGCCTAAGAATGTATGCAAACTACAATCCCATTCATATTAAATACACAGACTAAGTTACATAAGTTCAAAACTAAACAAACTAAAAAATAATAAAACCATAATAGGAAAACAAATAATCTTTGCATATTCATAAACAACTAAGGAAATACTTATATTTCTAAGAGTCATCCACCAACTAGCTGCAAATGAAGAAAATTCCACCCAACCATAGTCTCTCTGTCACACCTTATATCTTTGCAATAAGGGAAACCCTTGACCTGAGGCTATGAGTCCACAAGGGTGAATTCCTATGTCTTGGCTCTGGTTTCTCTTGCATACCCCAATTCCTAGATTTTTCAAGACAATTTTCCACTACATCATTCATAAATTAACTATCCCATCTTCCCCCTCATCCTACAAAACACTAGGAATGGGATTCCCTTCATTGCTAGACAGACTAGCCATGTAATCTCTACTACTGGGAACAAGGGAGGCTTCAATTATATATAATTTCCTCTTTTTGTTAGGATATTTAGACACTTAGGAGTTAGTTAACATCAACTTGGTTTAATGCGTCTTTAGGTAAAATTGGGTTTCTTTAGTATGCATTTGTGGTTATGTAATATGATGGTCACAATATGTTCTAGACATAAAGTGATCCAATGGTTCATATTCTCCTCGATACTAATGACTATATTAATATGTGGCTTAACACCTGATTGTTGCATGATCTTTGTTTAAAGAGAATGGAGGGTCATTTTTCTAAAAGTCGATTGTGAGAAGCTCTTTTTTATAAATTTTTCTTTTGCATTAATATATTTTCTCAAGTGGTTACGTTGGTTGGGGCCATGGATCTTTTCCCTCTTTGAGGGTTTTAACCATGTAATACACTGGTGTATTGATGTTTGATTTGGTTGTGTGAGTGGTTGATTAATGTGTTTTCATGTGTGAAAATACCATGTTTTTTCAAACATGGTATCATATCCCATATGAATACCCGCTCCCATTGTTTATCAAGATCCTCAATCTGTGTTGTCTTATGCATCAAAATATTTTTTGGTTCTATTATTTCTATGCATTTCTAGCTTGAGTGGGTTGTTCCATTACATTTGGAGTTTTGTTTTTAGTTGTAAACACTTTTCATTTCACTCTAAAAAGTTTCTATTTGCCTAAGATACAACTTGTTTTGTTAGATCAAGTGGTATAAAGTTTCATTATTCCTTTAAAAAAAAATTATTATGTTAATATTTCGGTTTTTCTTCTTTATTCTCATGTCGGTACCCTTTTTGGTTTGTGTATGCTCTTTGCTATGCACTTTTTGCAATCTCAACAAATAAAAAATAGGGTGGAACATGTTTTCTTTTATGGGTATGCTCTTTGCTCTGCACTTTATGTGATCTTAGCAAATTAGAAACATAGAAAAGATTTTCATTTTATGAGTAGGCTAATTGAGATCTAATCCCATTGTTGTAAAGTTTCAAATTTTTTTTCTTTGAAATTTTTCTTGTGTTCGTTTGTGGTTGTATTGAATTTTTTTGCAAGAAAAAACAATGATTTTTTGGGTAGGCACACACTTCGAGGCAAATAGTGGAAACAAAAAAAACTCCTCCTTTATAAAATTTGCGATATATTTTGCATTAACTTTGAAAGTTATTTTATTTAAAAAGAGATGTTGAGCTCAAATCTTTCTTTTTATTAAGTTACTTTTTGAAAAAAAAAATCATGCAACCTTAAGTTATCACATAACTTAATTCTAAAATGCATTTCACTTAAAATATAAAAGTGACTTACTATAAAGTAACTTTATTATTCCTTTTTAAGTTACTTTTGCATCTAACTTTAATTTATAAAATAACATCATGTAAACGTGATTCTCACTTATTTTATAAAAGTGGGTCACTTCACAAGTAACTTATTTGTAAAAGTGAGCTTATAGGTAAAATTAGAGAAGGAATACAAATATTTTTTGCTTAGAAATATCATTGTGCATTCATCACCACGTGAGCGAACCTCTACCTTCCACGTGGCACTTTGGTTACATTTTATGTCTTTCTTCAAAAGGGCATAACTTTGACATTTGAAGTTTGTTTTTAATGTTGTTTTCTTTAAAACCACCTATTTGTTTGAGAGTTTTCCATCAAAATAGTCAATTTCTACTTTTAAGGCCACATTACCCACATATTTTAATATGGATAGTCCAAATGGTTTTGTTCCTACCAACACCAACTACTTCTCACGAAAATCATGTATGGAGGATGTGCTACAAAGTAAAGGATTGTACCATATTACCTTGGGAAAAGAAAAAGAGCCCACCAATGTTGTAAATAAATCCAAATGGGATAATAGAAATGATGAAGCACATGGGTTAATTAGGATTTCCATATCTATTTATTTATAGTTTCACCTTCAAGGATTTGATGACTCAGATGACACTTGGAAAAAGATGGAAGCCATATTTGGTAAACACAATGAGATTCGAGTCCACCATCCTTAAAAACAATTAATTTTTTTAAATCCCAATGATTTCTCTTACATTTAATATTATCTATCTAAGTTCAATACATTTAGATTTTTACTTAAAGAATATAAAATAGATATGAAGGATGATTGATGTATACATGTTAATCTTGCTAATCTTGGTAGTGCATATTCTATTTTTGTATGTACTTTTTACTCCACCAGACATGCTCTAGGGGATTCTTACACACCACCCTCTCTTGAATCTTTTTGAGATTATTTGATTAGTGAGAAAGACAAGCTCTTGCATCTTAGAGAGATAAGCAGTGCAGGAACATCTAACAAAGCCTTAGTGGCCCAATAGAAGGATAAATCCAAGAGTCAAAGAAGCAACATTCTCGCTACAACAAGAAAAACAAGGGTCCCAAATCCTCTCAACCAACTTCTACTCCCAATGGTGACAAATGACCAAAATAAAAAATCAAGAAGGCTAACATACTTTGCAATTTTTTTGGGAAAGCTGGTCATATAGAGTCTAAATATATTTATTTAAAAGGTGGAGGTGTTAGAAGAAGCAATGAAGAAGAAGACCATCAATCTTGATTCTTCTTTTTCTTCTCATGGACATGCACCTTATGCTTTTGGTTTTTCTTTCAATGCAACATCTACTTCTTCTTATGAGTGACTTATTGATTATGGAACATTTTATCATATGGCTAAGGATATAGCCATTTTTTATACTCTTAATGAATGTAACACAAAACAAATATTTGTTGGTGATGATAGATCTTTTAATTTTGTAGGATCTAGAATAGTTCAATTAGATGATGGTCATTTTAATGATGTATTATGCGTTCAAAGTCTCTCTTGCAATCTTCTATTAGTATATTAAATTACTCATACAGGTGAAGGTAAAACCATAGAGTTTTCACCTCATCAAGTTGTAATCGAGGATTTTAAATATCTTAATCATGTCCTAACAACTGGAATTATTGATGATATTACCAAGTTGTACAAATTTGACAACTTTGGGTTATCATGTTTTCCATCAATTTTGATTGTTCATAGAGATGACTTGAGAAAAAATTGGAATGAGTGATTTGGTCATCTAAATTTCCACTCATTACAACAACTATCTAATCAAAATATGGTGGCCGGTCTTCCTCTTGTTTCTTGTAGAGATGGTGCTTGTTTTAGTTGTGTTCTTCAAAAATATCATTTGGACAATTTTGGAAAACATGCCTCTTGGCACACCTCGCCCTCCTTGCAACTTGTTCATAGTGATTTGTGTGGTCTCCTTCCTTCTTCTTTATTTGGGTGCAAGTACTTCTTAAATTTCATTTATGACTTCTCCAGACGCACTTAGGGTTTAGTTCTTAAAACTTAAGAGTGGAATTTTTGGCATGTTTGTGGCCTACAAGGCCCTTATAGAAAAACAATATATACGTCAACTACAAAGGATAAGAAAAAATAATGGAGGTGAATATGTTAACAATAAATTTACAACTTATTTCACTACATAACACATAACACAGATGCAACATAATGTTTCATATACACCACATCACAATGCTATTTCTAAGAGAAAGAATCAAACCTTAAAGGAAATGGAAAATTGTATGATCCAGTCTAAGGGATTAAGTCTTCAATTTTGGGTGGAAGCCATGAGTTTTTCCAATTACATAGTAAATCACACCCCACAAAGGATTTAAAAAATGTAAAACTGGAAGAAGCATGGACTAAAATTAATCTAATAAGCCACTTCCATGTGTTTGGTAGTAACGCATGGGCTCACATTCCCCGTGAGAAAATGAAAGCATTGCAAACTAAAAATGAAAAGTGCATTTTTTTTTTGGTATTCTGAAGATGTAAAAAGTTATAGACTTATTCAACCTCATTCCAATGAAATTATTATTAGGAGAGATATTATGTTTGGTAAAAATATATTGAGCTATGAGCCTAATTCAATGTTTATGCCATCTTCACTTAGAAATAATAGAGAATTAGTTGCGACAAGTAGTTGAGGTTGGTTTTCAAAACCGTTCTTTCATCTCCTATATAATGTACTCTTCATTATACCCATTTTCTAAGTTGGTATCAGAGCACGGAGGTTCACCGTTGGAAGTTCGCTGCTGTGTGGATATCGAGATTGCCAGTTCGGTGCTCTTCTTCCAATTCGTTGCATTTTGGTATTAGATCGCTCCCAGATCGTTGAGGCAGAAGAGATCGATGCTCTCTCTCTCTCTGCTGGGCGCATTCTCCCCTTGACTAGACCGTTCTTTTCTAAGTGAGGGTCGCTACACTTATTGGGGGGCCGTATCTCATGTGTTGGGTCATGTCCTTCCCTTGGGGCCGAGTTTATTGATGTGGAGGGTGATTTTTCTCTTGGAAATTCCTGTTGCTTGCTGTCACTGCATTTTTAATTGAGGGCATAATTGTTTGAGTGGAGTAAGAGCATACCAAAGGAGCTGGGAATCCTTCATTACCAGGGACGAGTTTATCCTTTCCTTGGAGGGGAGAATTTCTTATAAAAAGGGGCTGAAAGTATATGCTGGGCACACTCTGTAGCATTTGGGCCAATATCCCTGCAGTGGTAACATATTTCCAGGCTATTGTTGAAGAATTTGATCCGCATTGAGCCCTATATAGGTGACGTCGTTCGAGGTAACTGGAATTTGCTGCACAAGAGTTGTCGGCTCCCTTTCTATTCTTCCTTTTGAAATCGGGATAAATCTGCAATGCAAATTGAAGCGATAACTATCATCAATGCAGGACTGTCAAATCTATTTTGAAAAACATACATGCTATATTTTGATAACGAATGTTGTGCAATTCAGCGATGGTTAGTGAACATTTCCATACATGTATTTAAACATATCTGTACAGTAGTTAGTTATGAATAGTTTTCTAAAATAGTCAACATTGTGCAAACTCCCATTTGCATTTTCTAAATCAATGAGGATAATATTCAAACGAGAGGAACCCGTCCTTGTCCGGTGAATCCCGTGGCGTGGAGTGTGACTGAATTGAACGTTGAGAGTCTGTGATATGAGCAATCAGAACTGTGCTATCTGGAGCGTGAGGTATGTCACCTGGCAGAGAGGTGCGCGAATGCAATTAAGCATTTTGCAAGGGAAATCTGCGTGAGAAATCTGTGTAGACAGGCGCGCGAAGAAGAGAGGCGCGCTGTCTACAGAAGAGATGCATGCGAAGAAGAGAGGGATCCCGAGTCCGAAGGCGAGAATAGCAACGCCAGTGGCTGTGAAGTTTATGGCGGAATCGTGGTAGCTGTGACTGCCGTTGAGAAGGTGATCGAGACAGAAGTCTTGGAGGCGAGATCGCTGCTATAGGAGGATAATTTGTTATCATGAAGAGGCTCAGATCGCCACCTGCGTGAGAGGGCGTGGAGAAAACTCTGCATGAGAGGGTGAGCGAAAGTTGCTCTGTGTGTTGCATCAATTCACCTTTGCGTAGGGCCCATAAATCTTGGGTTTGTGAACTGTGACCACCAGAATCTCAGAAAGTTCTATGGTAATACGTGGTGTGGCACATTTAAAGGCAACTGTAACTTGGGATACACAGCGTGAGGGGGAGACATATCGAGAGAAGGGGAAGCACAATGGGAAAGTGATCTGCAAGATACACACTGTGTATCTCCTGCCTCGAGCACTTAAATAATCATGTTTGGATGATATTGCTTTGCTTATCCGAGGAGAATAATCTCTTTAACAATTGTTGGGATTTGAACTCCGATTTCTACTTGGCTTGTTTGCTTAAAGGGGTTTTGAGAAAATGGCCACGGTGTTGATGGATTTGAGAAATCACCCTATGGAGCAGTGGAAGGTTACGGAATTGAAAGAAAGATGAACTCAAGAGGCGAAACATAAAAACTAAAGGTGTGAAAGATGATTTGGTTAAAAGGATCGAACAATCCATCCGCAACGACGATGAAAAATGTCAAAACCTCAATGATGGAGTTGCGAAAGGAGCAGTCATGGGGAAATCAATGAAGAATTCGATCTGTCATGGGGAAATCAATGAAGAATTCGATGAAATATATGAAATAGTGATGTCAAATTTGTCATTCTTTTCAGGGAGAAATTATGAACCTTGGGCAACTGAAATGAAAAAATTACTATGACTAGTAGATTTATTGCATTATGATCATGAAAGGTGTCAATTTCCATGATAAGAGAAGAGATGAAATAACATTACAACTTATTATGACAACATTGGATGAAAACATCTTGTCTATTATTTTGAGTGAATTTGGTGAGGTAAGTAGTGCAAAAATATTTTGGAATATTCTTGAAATAAAGTATAGTATGAAGTGGAGTGAGAATGTTGAAGTGGATGAAGATATTGTTGTTGAAAATGGTGATTGTGTTGACAGTCTCAATTGGAACAGAGAATAAAATAGATGAATTGTTAAGTGGAAAAGTAACCCTACTTAGATGAATTGTTAAGTGGAAAAGTAACCCTACTTCTAGAACAAGTGGATGAAACTACAATCAGGAAGATTGTAGCAAAAGAAGTAACAAAAGACAAGGATAAGTCAACACTTGATGACAATGGCGTTAATGTAGCAACAATAAAAGTAGAAGCTCTTGAACAAAAAAAGCACTCAAATGAAGTGTCAACAAAGTTTGAAGAAGAATTATTGTTTCTTGAAGAACGACTTGAAACACCATGTTTTGATGGAACCTGCACAAAAGTTGCAATAGCAGTAGATGATAGAAATGAAGAATCAATAAATGATGAAGACGACATAGAATGGGAAGCAACAATGGATACATATTAAGAATTTCATGGCATTCAATGCATGAGAAACATATTATTGATGAGTTATTGTTTGGTGAGAAGAAAATTTCATTTGCATACACAAACCAAGTGAAAGACAATCTGAAAATTTTGAAGAATTTATAGTTATTGAAGAAAAATCTGGGACAATAAAGATGTAACCAAGTTTCAGAATGAAGGAGAACAAAATGAATATTAAAGTGGAAAATAAAACAAGTCATGAAGTCTTCAAGATCTGGAAAAGGAAATGTAAGAAGATCCATCTTCATCACTATTTGACAACAAGAAAGGTCAAGATGAAATTGTTAGAGTCAAGTTGTAAGCCTTGCTGAAACTTAGACCAGCGGGCATGTTACTTATGTTAGGCATTTGTATTGTAGACAATCCATTTCTCCATTAAAGGGGAGACTTAGAAATAATGAAGAATTAGTTGCGGAAATTAGTTGAGGTTGGTCGAATCGTTTCAAACTGTTTCCAACCATTCTTCATCTCCTATATAATGTACTCTTCATTGATTAATAAATTACACGATGGTTGGATTTTCTTAGGCAGCCTCCAGGCGTAGCTTGCCTCACCTGTGAGGCACTGATCTCCTTCCCATTTTCCAAGTTCTTCGATATACAATCCATCTTTGATGTTTGTGACATCTTCTCTTTTGAAGTTTTATATTAGTAATCTTGTTCGATTTTCTTCTTTTGATGATGACACCAATGATGAAAATCAACCTTCACCTGCTCACCTTCCTCTAGTTGGGTCCATTGAACTTGAAGTTGCACTAGCACAAACACTGCCAAGATGTGTTTGTAGAACACAAGAAGAGGATGTTTATCTTGTTGATAATCCTATAGATCAACGTCATACATATTCACAATTTCAATGAGCCTCTGCTCTTTTGGCTCAAGTTTCAGAGACTCATGATCTAGAATCTTCTGGCCATCCAAATTGGGACATAACAATGAATGAAGAATATCGTTCCTTAGTGGTGAATAATACTTGGGATCTTGTACCTCTTATGAAAGGAAGACAACTTGTTATATGTAAATGGGTGTATAGAACTAAGTACACATAAGATGGAAGAGTTGAAAGACATAAGACTCAGTTAGTTTCCAAATGATTTTCTCAAGTTAAAGTAATTGACTATAATGAAACATTTTCCATTGTAACCAAAATGAACTCTATCTTCCTTGTTCGATCCCTTTCTACCTCACATAAATGGGAGAACCATTAGATGGGTATTAAATACACCTTGCATGGGGATTTGCAAGAAGAAATTTACATGGAACAACCTCCTAGCTATGTTCAAAATGACTCCATCCTTTTTTTTCCACCTTAAGAAATCTCTCTATGGTATTGACCAAGCTCCTTGAGCTTGGTATGCTAAAATGGATATATTTCTTATTTACACCGGCTTTTCTCGATGTCATTCTAAACCCAATGTCTATACCAAGAAAGTAGGAAACCATATCATAATAATTGTTCTTTATCTTGATGACCTTATTCTCCATATCATAATAATTGTTCTTTATCTTGATGACCTTATTCTCAATGGTAGTGAGCCCAAACTTTTAAAACATGTGAAATTCAGCCTTAAGAATAAATTCAAAAAGTTAGACTTAAGTTATTTGAATTATTTCATTGGCCTCCAACTATTGAAAACCAAGTAAGGAATTTTTATTTCCTAGTATAAGTATGCATGCGGCCTTCTTCACCACTTTCACATGGAATATTGTGAACCAACCCCTTCTCCCTTATACTCTCGAGTCAAACATGCTTCCACCGATACTTTGTACCATCAATTAGTTGTTATCCTATTATATTCAAGACCTATATCCATATTGATATTTCCTTTGTTGTTGGTCTTATTTCCCAAAATATACAAACACCTGATGAGATCCATTGAAAAATAATAAAAAATGATATTTCAGTATATACAGGGTATAGTTCAACTTGGTATACATTACAATTTAGGGGGGACTCCTTTGTTGGTTGGTTTCACTAATTTCAATTGGGTTGGTGACCTTGATGATAAAAAATATACTACATGTGTTATATTTTAAGTCTTGGTCTTGGACCTGTCACTTGGGATTGTAGGAAGAAACATCCTCTTTCTCTTTCATTAGAAAAAACAAAGTATTGAGCAACCATTAATGCAAGTCAAGAAGCCTCGTGGATTCGATAGATCTATTCAGAGTTCAGATTCTAGAAGCATCATCTGACCACCCTCTAGTGTGACAATCAAAGTGTCATCAAGTTTGAAAATATCCAATTCAATATCAATGCAAAACCCACATTCAACTAAACATGCACTTCATAAAAAATCTCAATCACAATCACATTCTTGAAGTGATATTTGTCCCTATAGATGATCAAGTTGTAGACATTTTCAAAATGTATCCCACTAAATAATTTTTTTTCTGAACTTTGATCTATGTTAGGAATTTAGGAAGTTGTCATTAAGGGGAGATAGGCTCTAATGCCCCATTCCTTCACCTATTGTGTCACCTTTTTAAATCCTTCAATCCTATCCCAAGTTGTTCTTAAGCGGGGATGTTAGGATATTTAGACACTTAAGAGTTAGTTAACATCAACTTGGTCTAATTTGTCTTTAGGTAAAATTGTGTTTCTTTAGTATGCATTATTAATTATGTAATATGATGGTCATGACATGTTCTAGACAATTCATATCCTTCTCGATACTAATATCTATATTTATATGTGGCTTGGCACCCGATTGGTCCATAATCTCTATTTAAAGAGCATGGAGGGTCATTCGCTGAAGATTGATTGTGAGAAACTCTTATGTACATTTTTTTCTTTTGCATTAATATATTGAATCAAGTGGTCATGTTGGATGGGGTCGTGGATTGTTTCCCTCTTTGAGGATTTTAACCACACAATACACTAGTGTATTGATCTTTGATTTGGTTGTATGATTTTTTTCTTAAGGTGTTTGTCCTGTGTGGAAATACATTGTTTTGTTGAACACTTTTATCTCAACAACACCCATAAACTCAATCATATTTTTCCTTACAATTTCATGGTAGCAATTTCTCATAATTTGATTATAGGAATACTATGATAGTCTAAGCTACGAGAAGAGAGTTTTTCCAAGGACTAATGAATGTGATAAATGAACTTGTATGCCCAAATTCATATATTACATTTGCATGCAAAGAAGGTACCGCATGCCGTCATTAGAAGCCCACATATCTCTCCATTGGGTAAATAGTCTCAAGGTAGTGAATGATTTAAAAATAATAAGAAAAGGTTAAATGACTTAGGATAAGTAATAAATAATATTCTTTTCCCTTAGTCCCCTAAGCCCCCTTTCTTTTCCCTCTGATGGACTCATAATCACCTTTCATTTTATTCTTCGTTTGTATCCTTTCTGCAATTATTTATATTATATTTCAATGTACATAAGTACAAATCCACATGTCAATTGGGCTTAGCTTAGGTGGTTTGGAGGAATGATTGTTATCCTCCCCACCCAAGTTCAATTCTCGTACTTTCTCAACTCTTAACAAGTATATTATTGTAATGGCTTCGAGCCTTGTTGTTGATCAGCCTTATGCCTTGAAAATTCTATGGTTTACCCTCGGTACCATCCTCAAAATGAGTGGAAGTACTCGAGGGTTTTCCTTGGGCTTTGTAACCTGGATTTTTTTTTACAAAGTCACTTGTTTTTTTCTCATATCCATTTCATAATTACACCTATATTCATAACCTAAGGATCAAAATCGGGGTATTACAACATGCATTTTACCTTAATTAATCATAATATCACGATTTATAGAGTTAATTTTTTTTAAATAAAGTTTCCAACTATCTTCTAAGGACAAACCTTTCTTGGGAAAAAAAGATGCACAAACACATAAACAATGCATAAGTGTTCCTGTAAAATATAGTAAAACACCAAATTCCTCGTGCAAGGATTTCTTCACTTGGTGGTGCATTAAGATAGACTTGATGCATTGATTCTCCCATATTGTACAAGGCACACTGTATAAACCAAAAATGTTTTTGGAAAAAAAATGATAGAAATAAGGTTTGCAATAAAAATTCCAAATAGCATGCAAGCCCCAAAACATTGACCACATTGTTTACATTGAAATGAACATCGAGATCAATAAAAAATCTAAGCAATAGGATTGTGAAAGGGGGAAATAACCCTAAATAACTACAATGGAGAGAAGTAATAGCAAAACAAATGATTATTACAAGGAAATTGTGAAACATATGAGAAAAAAATTGATGAGAAGTAGAGAATGAAGTTACATACCTTAAATTTCTCTTCAACCGATTATATGTGTCCTACGCGATTGCTTATGATTTTTTCTCTGCAAAAATTCTCCCCTCCAATATTTTCTTTGGTAAAAATGTATTGCATAAGTCTCCCTTTTACTTTTGACACAACAATTGTAACATCCCACTATAATCCCTAGTTTGATTAATGTATATGGTAGATATGAATGTGGCTATGGCCAAGTGATGTAATATGATAAATTTATTTTCTGATTTTAATAAAAGTAATGTGGTGCTAGCTGCTGGGAATATGGATAGAGATGGGGGATGATTAATCCACAAGCTAGGGGAAATGCCTAGGGAGTGTCTAAGAGGGACCCAAGGGGGAAATGGTTTATGGGTATTAATCCAAACCCTTTTTTATGAATTTATTATCATTTGGGGATAACTTATATTTATGTTTGAGTGTATGAGAGCTCAATCATTAAACTCATGTAAGAGGGTGGGTGTGAGAGTTGTTGATCAAAACATTTGATCACCTGAGTTTCCATCTTTTGGAAAAATATTTTTTTTTGATGTCAAAAGAAATAAATTTTGAACGACCATCATTTCATGGCATAGCCCTCAATCTCAACTTCATCACTCATTTTGCAGATTCAAAATCCAAGTCCGTATGCTCAATATATTCACATTTTTTTCCAACCACCCAACGAGCATTTTTTTTTATGTGAAACAAAACTATTTCTTCTTGGAACCACACTTATGTGCTTGGAATTATTGGAACCATGATTATTGTCTTGGAACCACACTTCTGTTCTTGGAAATCTTGGACCAAAGCCCATTTTTTTGTAACTATGTTCATTTTCTTGGAACCTTATCATTTTCTTGGAACTACAATACTCTACACTTAGTCTTATTTTTATTTCTCGTTTACTCTCATTTCCATAATCTACACTTAGTATTACTCTTCCTCTCACGCCCCTTTCACTTCACTCACCCATAATTAGATTTTTTTTTAGTTTATCATGGGTTCATATGCACCCTCATTATCCCTCCATTCTCATGACCTCCTCTACATCTGCTCTTCTCTCCTACGTCATCATTCATCTACGAGCTCAGATGCATCCTCCTTATCCCCCCATCCTTGCGACCTCCTCATTCGCTTCTCTCTCCTCAACTGACCTGCCATTAGTCTCCCTCTCTTATCATCCTCTCGTTCCAAGACATATTTCAACCAATCAAATCAGACATGTGGTAGACATGACAACCAATGACACTAAGACACGTGGAAATGAAAAAAATCATGAAATGTGGCAGCCTATGGTATCCAATGACATCGTGACACAAGAAAACTGACTAAGTGTTGACTAGGCTATGACTTAGTGCTGACTAGGATATGACAAATATGCTTATTGGGCAAGTGGTCAATCAATTTTTTTTATTAAGTCATGATTTTCCTAAGGCTTGATCTCCATAGTCTCCTTTGTTCCACATTAAGGGTATATAATGTTTTACTATATAAACACTTAAAAATGTATTACCACAATGCATGTGGAATGGAGAATTTTAAATAGGTGGATTTATATCAAAATCCAAGATTAATCCACAAGAGTGATGGATGACTGATGAGCAACGAACTTCTAGAGGTCATAACTTGAGATTTGGGCGACAGTTTTGGACAACCTATACCTCGTTGGAAAGAAAATTCAATGAGGAAGATGATGAAACAGGTTTAAAGAGGTGAAATTGGACATAATTCCCTCAAAAATTAAAATAATGATCATCTATATTTTCATGGTTTACTAATAAATTTTCTTGGAACCTCAACTTCCCGAGCTTATAACTTGAGATCCAGAAATCCAAATTGTGCTCAGAGGACTCGTTGGAATAAATAATGATGAATATTACTTTTATCATGGTTAAAAAGGTTGCAAAATCAAGTATCATGCTCAAAAAATTAAAATACAGTCCATTTTTTAAAAGACAGTCAGTTTAAAAATTGGGAAATAAAAGTTTATTAAAATACTTTTATTAAAGAAGAAATGGGCCCCACTTCAAGGCACAAATTCCAATGAATTAAAATCATTAATGAGATTTCAATGAAGAATTAATTAAAGTGGTTATTTCAAGAAGAAAAGTGTTTGAAAAATTCTAGAAGTTGAGGTTTTTGGTGTAGTCTGAGAAATTTGAGGTTTGATTTTTAGCATTCACCCTTTGCATTTATTTTAGAATCATATAGATAATATTTCAACATTTCATCCAAAGAGGAATACCACCTCTATAAAAACGCAGGGGGATTCATATCCTAGAGAGGTTGTTGTTTGGATGTTGTTCAATCTAAACATAAACAATTTTTGGTAACCATACTAGGGAGCTATTTGATTTCAAGAAATATGATACTTTAGAGGATCATATATTATTGGAAAACTAGAAGTTGTCTGGTTGAAATTTTTAAAAACGATCTAGAGATCAATTCAAGATGAATTGAGTTCCTGAAAAACTTGGTCAAGGATCACTAAATGGCCTTGAACATATATTGTTGAAGTTTCAGTCACAAATCAGTTTGAACTTTTCCATAGAAATAAAGAACCATCCAAGATTCTGGAGGAGGATCTCCTTGGTGACTCCATCATTGAGACTCAAGATCTTGAAGAAATATTCCCTAGTAACTTTAGTAAAAATATTTCAGAGTTTCAAGAAGATCTATATGAAGAATCCTTCGAAGAATTTCTTTCATGCTATGAAGATACTTTGTCTTCTGCACCAAGCCCAACAAGAGTTGTTCAAGATATAATAAAGGGAGAAGGTATCCAAAGAAAGAAACAGTTGCATATAAGTCCACTCAATTTGCAAGGAGAATTCCATCCATTTCCAGATATTACCATGGAAAAGTTTCTCGTGTTCTTTGGGAATACTTCAGAGGATGCAAAGAAACATTTTATTAAGTTTGAGGGTGCTTGTTAGATTTATAATGTATCTCAAAATGATGTTGTATGAGGGTTATTTATCTTGACTCTAAAGGAAAATGCTAGTGAATGGTTTTATTGATTGCTACCTAGAACCATCAAAAGTTGGGATGTATTAGAAAATTTATTCGTTCAAAAATATTTTTCAAGAAAGGATCCATTTTTTCTTTTCTTGAAATTGGTTGAAATACATATGAATGAGGAAGAGATAGTCAAAGATTTCACTTTCATATTTATGAAAATTCTTCATGAAATTCCTCAAGAAATGTTTCCAAACGATGTCATCATTTTCAGTTGTTATGAAAATGCATTTCTTGTGAATCTGACATTTCTATCGAAGCAAGAGGGAAAGTGCAGTTGGAAAGAGTTAATGTAGCGAACTCAAGTCATTGAAATAAATGTTCATGAAACTAGTGCTAATATATTAAACTTCCCAATATTTTTTTAAGACAATAGAGGAATGGATTTAGAAGAAAATTTTGATGAAAGACGTGAGTATTTTTTTTAGATCTTGTTTTTGAAACTGAAAATGAGAACTATAATGTTTCAATTCAAAGAAGATATCATCTTCTACATGCTCCATTGGAGGAAAACTTTGACCTCTCAAGTGTTCAATTTTAGAGTAACAATCATGATGAAAATGTTGCAACGGATTCTCAATTGGTGCAACTAGTTTATATCAAGCCACAAGAACAATGTCTACATTAGATGAACATAAATACTGGTAAGAGTCATTACTTTATATCGAACTTTTTTGATGTTTATTGATCATCTGAAACAAAGTTTAACGAAGAAGATATCCTCCAATCATCAAAATGAGGGAATTTGCAACTAAGAGGATCCATGGGTGATATGTTTTGTAATACCCCAAGGACGTGCCCCAATTATGTTATGAATTTCAATTATGTTTATAGGATGGTGAGAAAAGTGTATATAAGTTGGTGGGCTTATGTGTTTATTAGGCTAGAGATCCTAGGTGTTAAAGGCCAGGAACCTGATTTTGTATATGTAATTATGCAGATCATTAATAAAAATATAAACATCGCTGTGTGTAGAGCGACCACGAAGAAAGAGTGATGGGGACTAAGATTCCACAAAGTTGGGTAAGGGAGGAGGCTAAGTGTTTGGGCCTAGGGGCTAAGATAGGGGGCTTACCTCTAAAGGGGATAATAATTTATTATTATTTCCTAAAAGACTAAGGTGGTCAATTGACCAAGTGTTGTTCTAAGTTCCTGGAAAATGGATGTATGATAAGTGGAGTGCATGCAGCTCCAAGAAGACAGGTGTTGACCTGGGTGCATGCAGTTAAAGCTGAAGAAGTCATCCATGTTGGGGTTTCTCTCTTCCATTCTTTCATCTTCCGCCTGAGTTTTCTGGGATCTGGGGTGTCTGAACCATTTTGCCTTTGTGTCTGCATCTGCATACCTGTGCATAGTGAAGGAAACCCTCACGGGAAGGTTGTTCATCCTGTCCATTCTTCCATCCACAGTCTGAACCCGAAACCTCCATGATCTACCTCTATGTTTATTCCTTTTCACACCCCCTGAAACCAGTTACAAACCTGTGGACTGAGCCGTGTCTCCTGTGAAGTCCGAGCACCCTGTAAATGTCTGAGCCGTGTTGTGTCATAAATGTTGGTTGTTGCGGCCACGCAGTTCCTTGACTGAGTGTGGATTGTTGTCTTCAGTTGTTTCTTACTGAACTGTGTTGTGTCTTAGTTTGGACTATTGCTTGTTTTGGATGTCCATACCCAAATTCATGTTGTTTTTGTCACCCGTGAGTTAACCGAATTTCTATTGTTGTTGTTGTTATCCTCACCTTGCGGGAATTGAGTTGAAATTGGTTGAAGAAGCGGGTTGTCAGGACCATGGTAGAAGAGGAGTGTTTTTAGGCCCGTGAGAAACTCTCTCCAAGTGAGAGAGTTTGCTGGGAAGTTCCTTTCTCCCAGAGAGAGTCCAGCACCAACTACGGAGCTCTGAGAATTCCTGATCTGACATGTTACCGAGACCTTGAGAGGGAGGTGAAGCAGCCGATGGATTGTGTGACAATGAAGGTGTATACTCCTGGGTGGAACATGCATGTGGGGAATGAGAGTCTGTGAGTAGTGGGCGTAAGAAGGCTCCTGGAGAGAATCCTTCCAGTTTCACTGTGCAGTTTCCTGTAACCTCAGCCTAGTCTAGGATTCCCTTGCTCTGGGTGGAACTTAGTCCCAGTTCGGGGGTGACCCACTGTGGATCATGATGAGAAGTGCGGTCTATGGCTGGGAGGTTCGTGGAAGGTCTTCACGCAGTTGGTGGTCTTCTAATAAGAGATAAGTACCACTTTTATGTTTATTTACATGCTCTGTAATGGTACATGTGTTGTAATTGATGAGTATTGTGTGTGTATGTTGTATATGCTCCATGTGTAGGCTTACTGTTATTTATGTATTATTATGTTATATATATGTAGAATAGTCATTCTATGTTTATATGGATGTGTATGTTTTTACAAAAGTATCTCTGTGTGGCATAGCCCAGTAGTTTAAGGCTGGAGCTGTCACAAATCAGAACATAGCAGTAGAGCTGCAAGAGTAGTGGCATTGCCTAACCTGTTGGTCACTGGGGATGTTACAAATTGGTATCAAAGCATGGTTTCAATGCTGATCCTGGATGGGCTATGTTAGTGGAAATTGAAGCAAGAGTTTCAGAAGGAGTTGTTTTCAAAATGGACAAAAATCAAGTTCTGACCCATGGTTTCAACACTGAGCCTAGATGGGTTGGATAAGTGGTCATTGGAATTAAGGTTTCAAGAGGAAATTGTGTTAAGAGGAACCAATTTTGGAGCTCAAAAACATCCCTGAGTGCCAAGAGGATTACCTTGGCCATGTTAAGAATCTCAAGAGGAGTAGCGATATCGTAAAACCACAACAGAAATGGTGTTGGACTGCAGAGTAATGGGAACCGTAGGACCTGTTCAGAAGAAAAGGGAAAACCCTTATAACGATTAGATCTAGAGAGTGTGTAGAAGACCCTTCTAAATGTTGAATTTAGGAGAAAGAGAACAAAGATCTTAAGTCTTTCAGAGCTTTCAAAGTTCAGGAAGAGTAGCGAGGTCGAAGTATCGAAAGAGAAGGTCCCTTTGTTTGGAAGGAGAACGGATGAAAATCTGTTCTGAAAGAGCCACAGTCTGTTATGACCGTCGGATATGGGAAAGAGTGTGGGAGTTAACCCTTGGAGCCATTCAGACTTTGTGATTTCGGTGAATTGAACGAGTTCGGCGTAAGGGAGGTAAAATCCCCGAAGTTCTGAAGTCTCAAATTTAACTCTGAGCCTTAGATCTGAGGATGCCCGGGAAACATCCTGACCGTCAGATCTAGGAAGTAGATGATATTCAAGTTACCCAAATTATCGATGACTTAAGAGCCATTGCAAGATGGATTTTCGTGAGCCCCTTAGGAAATATGTAGAGTAACGAAGTCCTTCGGTATCGTCGGTCTGAGAGAATCGAAAATCTCAAAAGAGATAATGTTTTCAAGAGCAAAGGCGAGATCCAAGATATCCGGGCTCGCAGGAGGAATGAAGGCTGAGGCCTTTGAACATATAAAAAACTCTTCCAAGTCTGAAGAAGTTAAAAGCTCAAGAGGAGGAGCGACAACAACCATCAAATCGATTGTGGGGAGGATCCTGGACCGTTATATCAACGTCCAAAATAACAAAGGAAGCACTGAGGAGAGGAACAGATCCCGTCCACTGGGTCTGAGCGTGAAGGACCAACAACTGTTGGATTTGGAGGTAAGCACACGAGACTTAACCCTTGTGTGCGCACGAGAGTGGACTTGTCAAAGTCCTGAAGTCCCGAAGTGAGTTGGGACCGTCCATCATCAAGGAGGATAGGTGGTGTAAGATCTACAACTTCGAAAGTTTGTGGACAAGGAGGAGGAGAAACATACGAAGTAAATCTTGGCTGTTGATCGCTAGAGGTACATGTCAACAGATCCAAGGCTCCAGGAAAAATCACTTCGAAGGTTTCAGTTGAGAGTTGAAACTCCCGAAGCCCGAAGTCTGTAGTGAATATGGATCGTCAAATGCAGAGAGATGTGTGGAGACAGATCGTGAGCTTCAGGAGGGAGCAAAGGTTGAGAGTTGAGATTTCCAAACCTCGTAAACCCGAAGTGAATTTCAGTCGCCCGATTGAGAGGGACATGTGTCAGCAGATCTTCCACTTTGGAAGATAGTTACTGAGGAGGAAGCGAGAGTTGAGAATTGAAACTCCCGAATACCAAAAAGCCATAATCAATCATAGCCGTTGATTTGGAAGAGAGATACATGCCGACAGATCATGGAGGTATGGGAAGGCACGTGAAAGATAAGAAAGGAGGATAGATAGCAGCCGTTGATCACAGATCATCACCGAAAGTGAGAGATCGAAAGTCAAGAAGAATTGCGGGGCCAAAACATACTTGGATCTTAATTTTTCTTGAGTGGGTCGCAATTGAAACCACGGTATTACCGAAGGCATACGTGGCGCTTTGTAGTGAAGTGCGGGGAGAAAAGAGGGTTGGACTAAAACCATCCTTGGGCGTGCCTGCAATCGCATATTTTCGTAAGGTCACAGCCCAGGGCCATATGAAGGAAGGGGCTAATGAAAAAGGAGCTAGCACCTAAAACTTGATGTTTCAGAAGTGCACATACAGAGTTTGCGGGTATCACAGGACCTGCGCCTTAGGAGAAAAGGGGACCTGTGTATAATTGTTTTGGGTTCAATAAGGAGCCCAAAGGGTCGATCCGACTCAGAAGGAATAAAGATCATAGACCGGGAGGTCGTGCATCCCTGAGGAGAGCAGGGGGGGTCTGCATCAATATGGATGTGTAATTTTGCATATGCATATAACATGCCGGTGAACTTAGAGTAGTCTGTTATTATGAAATAATGTTTGAGTATGACTAAAGGATGGATTATGTATTTAATATATATATATATATGATACAACAGGGTTAAATATGTGGATGTTTTTGTTGATTATAATTTCCATTGAGGTGAAGACCCATGAGGATGGCAGGAATGGTGATCAAAATGATGAAGGGGGAAATCTGTGAGCTTCTACAAATATCAGTTTGTCAGACAACAACAAGTAGGTTGGTAACAACCAGGCAGGTATGCATTTAGTTTCTGTTGATGCATACATGTTGAAGGGGATCGAGGTAAGATTTCCCTAGTTAATTTTTCAGTATTTAAATTGATATGTAATGGCCGAAGGCCTAGAGTGTAAAAGAAGGACTTTCAATTAATTCTATGCAGCTAGCAAAAGAGAAGCGAAGAGTACAAGAAAACCTCAAGTACTAAAGTATTTTGTCGGGAAAGTGATCCATATTTTATGAGCAGAATGAAATGAATACAAATTATTAATGGGTGCTTAACAAAAAATAACAGAGATATAGTAAAACTGGTTTTCTATTCAATAAAAAATAAGATGGAAACTGTAAAATGCAATGGAAACAAGCTTGTTGGAATGGTGGCGGCTTATCTCTGAGAAGAGATGTGACGACTGCACTCATTCACAAGAAGATGATTACAATGAGGCTCTGAAGGCCCTTTTACAATAAGCAAGAATGTCAAAAATCCTATACATCCAAAAACCTAACCCTAGGAGATGAAGTGCCAAAAGTCATGTGGGCCCCGTTTGGGTAAGTTAGTACATCAACTTCCTGGGGTTGTAACTTTTGCATACGATCTCCGTTTTAGGTGTATGATAGACCATTAGAAAGGTATCATCGAGGAGATTCATTTCAGGCACAATATTGAAGGAACTTGCATATTTCAAACCTAGTTTCCCAAAAAACATCGTTTAGGGCCTCAAAAAGGCTCCGAAAGTGAAAACTGCTAAAAATAGTAAATTACCAAAATTGCTAGAAATCTGTTTTGAGCCAGTTGGAAAAGGTGGGTGGCCACCGATATCCATATGGATCAATAATCCCTCCTTAGGAAGCATTGGTCTCCATTGCGTTGAGGTCCCCCATCAGATGAGGAAATTTATGCTGAATTTGGCCTCGGGTGAGCCACTTGCCTTGGTGCAGGAGCTGCCCTGCTTTGATGATTCGATAAAGTTGGATCCTTTGCTATCGAGTGCCCTTGATATGTGTGTCCACAATATGATCATTAGATGCATGTTTTATGCATTCATGGTTGAGCTCTGTTGGTGTCAGTTGTTCTTCTACTTCTGAGGTGTCCAATAATGGTGGAAAATAAGGGCGAAGGAGATCCACGTTGAACACTAGGTGTAGGCCAAGGAAAGGAGGAATGTTGAGCTCAAAAGAATTATCCCCCACGGCCTTGGTGATAGTGTACGACCCATAACAGAGTGGGTGAAGCTTTCTATGGGGTCCTGTAAGATGTTCTTTTTGCAAATGCAACCAAACTTTGTCGCCCACCTGAAACTTATGTGGCACCTGATGTTGATCATGGCGCTATTTGTACTTGTCATTCGACTTCTGTAGGATATCCTAAACTTGTTGGCGGATGTGCTGGATTCATTCAATGAACCGAGTGGCTTTGTTAGCTTCAGTTGGAGCAAGAGATGAGTTGGTCAAGGTGACCGCAAGGGGAAGTGCAACATCTATGGGACCCAATGGTTGGAATCCCAACCCCACCTGAAAGGGGCTATGACCGGTTGAGCTATGCAGGGCTCGGTTGTAGCTATGATGGACATAGGGAAGGCTCTAATCCCATGTGAGGGGGTGATTTGAATTATACATGTGAAGGATATGAACAATCATTTGATTTACAACTTTGGTTTGGCCATCTGTCTGGGGGTGGAAGGCCGTGGATTTGGTGAGCTTGGTGTCTAGCAATGACCAGAGGCTCGACCATAATGTGCTGAGAAATCGACTATCCCGATCTGAGACAATGGTTTGTGGGATTCCAAAATGTACCCAGACTCGTTCAAAGAAGAGCTTGGTAGTGGCCTCTGCTGTGATGCTCTTCT
>JZKD02S2160640.1:32138-43204 GCA_000966675.3 Picea glauca
GAAAGGAGGCCCGACATGTAGTCCATTGAGATGGATTCCCATGGCTTGTCAGGAGTAGGAAGAGGGGTGTACAGGCCCTGTTTCTTAGTGGTCGGTTTGGCAATAGCGTAAGCTGTGCAGGACCTGATATACATGCTGACCTCCTGTTGAAGTTTTGATCAGTAGAAATGTTTATGTAGCATCTCCACTATCTTTTCGAGACTGGAGTGTCCTGCCACCCGACTGTAGTGGGCTTCCAAGATCAGCTTTGCTCGCTCACTTGATGGAACACAGATATGGCCTAGATGACACAACAACCCATCCTGAAGATGGAAATTATCGACAACTGCGTTTTCACCCAACATTTGGTAGGTGGTGGAGAAGTCGGGGTCTATCTCATAGAGTTGGGGCCATCCATAGGTCTCATGGGCACAAGAGTCTAGCATTGTGGTGAGTGCCATGACTGGCAGTATTCTGAGGCAATCAATGACATGATTGGTGCTTCATGTTTTATACTTGATGTTGAGGTGGAATTGTTGCAAGTATGTGGACCACTTTTGATGGCAGTCATTCTGCAATTTTCCCTGTGTCTACATGAATTGCAGTGGCTTATGATCAGTGTGGATGACTGTCTCCTTCCCAAGAATGTAATGTCTCCACTGGTGACAGACTTTCACAACGGAGTACATTTATTTGTCGTAAGTAGGGTACTTACAGATAGTATCTGACAGTGTCTCACTATGACAGGCCACAGGGTGGTCGTGTTGAGTGAGAACGACGCCCACGACATAGTTTGAAGCATCTGTCTCGATCTCAAAGGGATGTTGCAGGCTTGGTAGTGAAAGTACTAGGGTTGAGCATAAGTGTTGCTTCAAATCATCAAATGCTTGTTGTTGGGACCGACCCCATGCAAATTTTGCCTTACCACCACCCCTATTTATTTGGCTGAGGGCCCATGCAATATGCGAGAATCCCAGCACAAACCTGCAGTAGAAATTGGCAAGGCCTAAGAAGCTCTAAAGCTTAGTGAGTGTGGTTGGGGTTGGCCAGTCACAGATGACTTGGATCTTGGCTGGATCTACATGTACGCCATGCTGATCAATGATGTAGCCCAGGTAATGGACCCTGTCCATGCTGAAGGAGCATTTTTCCAAGTTGGCATATAGCTTGTGCTGCTGCAGGGTGTGCAAAATCTGCTGAATATGCTGCAAGTGTTCGACCCAAGTCTCGATGTAAATTAGAATGTCATCCAGATACACCACTACAAAAGTATTGGTGA
Source organism: Picea glauca (assembly GCA_000966675.3). Classification (NCBI taxonomy): domain Eukaryota; kingdom Viridiplantae; phylum Streptophyta; class Pinopsida; order Pinales; family Pinaceae; genus Picea; species Picea glauca. The sequence continues at coordinate 33,397 of JZKD02S2160640.1, forward strand.
ATGGTCATTGGATATCATCCATCATCCTCATGAAAGTGGCTGGAGCATTTGTCAAACCAAAGGGCATGACCAACCATTCAAAATGGCCTTCCTTTGACTTGAAGGCAATCTTCCATACATCTGTATGTTCTATCGAGACCTGGTGGTAGCCAGAATTCAGATCAATCTTACTGAAGTATTTAGCCCCCATGATTTGATCAAGGAGGTTGTCGATTCGGGGAATCAGGTACCGATTTCTAACTGTGATTTTATTCAGATCTCGGTAATCAATACAGAGTCACCAGGTTCCATCTTTCTTCTGTACCAGCACGATTGGGCTCCTGGAAGGTGATGAGCTGGGACAGATGTGCCCCTTGTGGATCAGTTCTTGGATTTGTTGCTTGATCTCCTCATTCTCTAACAAAGAGCGGTGATAGACTGGCCCATTGGAAAACGGTGCGCCAGGGGTCAGATCAATGGGGTGCTTGACCTGACAGTGCAGAGGTACCCCTGTAGGTGAGGAGATGATATCCGAGTATTCTTCCATGACCTTATCTACTTGCTTCTACTATGTGGAGAGGTCGGCCGCAGAGACCCTAGATGTGGTTGTGATCTTTCACTTATTCTGAGAGAGAATCACGAAGAAGACAAACTTCCCCATCTGAGAGATGACCTTCCTGCATTGCTTAGCAGAGATCAAGGAAATAACACTAGGTGGGACTACCTCGGGTATCCTGTATAATTTCCTGTTCAAAGTAATAATAACATTGTGAGGCCTAGACTCATATACATGACGTTTCCATAAATAAGGTTGGCCCAAAAGAACATCACAAACTTCGAGAGGAGAAACATCACACAATACCTCATCTTTGAAGGGCTTGATGTCGTACGACAGTCGACACTGTTGGCTGACACAGAGATCGCTTCCTTGGCAGAGCCATCCAATGGTGTAGGGTTGTGGGTGCAGCATTGTTAGTAGGGCCAACCGCTTGACAACCTCTGCTGAGATGAGGTTCTTCTAGATACCCCTATCAACGATGAAGTGCAACGGGGTTCCTTTTACCCACATCTGTGAATGGAAGAGGTGCTCTCCTTCTTCTGGCTCATCTGGTTCACTAGGCTAGAGCTTGGTGGTAGCAACGGTGGCACTAGGTTCTGTGTCAATGATTTGTCTTCTCCTTTCTGGTTCTGGCTCAGAGTCAGAATTTTCATCTAATTCAGAGGCTTTCACTTCGGCCACCAGCGACTGCGTTGAGCGACAGCCAACAGTGTTATGCCAAGGGCTCTTATGTAAGTCGCACCACTTCCCGATGTCTTTCTTTCTCTTTCCGGTGTCCTTATTTGCTTGCAACTTGGACTGGTTGTCCTAATACTATCCATATTTGCTCTGTCCTCCATTCTGTGGGTTGGGGCTGCCCTTTCTTGGATTTTGTTATGAGGGGTTCCCAGGCCCAAATAGCCGCATCTTTTGTTTGAGCTTCTACTCGATTTTGATGACATATCTGTAGGTCGTGCCCAAGGATGAGATGTCCAGAAATTCCATTTCAGTCTAGATGCATCTATGTAGAGCACCGTGATACTTGAGCACCAGATGTCACTCCGAATCTTTGATACCCAGCTTGGTGCCTAGGGTATGGAAGATATTTGTGAAATCTGGTATTGCTTGGTCTCTTTCTTGCTACAGTGTGGTCCATTTGGTATACAGGTTGTCATAACTTCCGACATGGTAGTATTGTTCCTTAATAGAATCCATGAAGGATTCCTAGGTGGATATGACTGAAAATAGTGAGGGTTCCTCTGTTTCCTTTTGATCACAAAAAGTTTCCCACCAATCTTTGACATGGGGAATGGCTTTGAGGAGCAAAAAAGTAATCTTTTCTCTATTTGAAAAGTTATGGACAGAAAAATACCCTTCTAGTAGATTCAACCACTTGTCTACAACATCTGCGTCTATCTGACCTTCAAATATAGAAATATAGAAGTTTATTTGTACCTTGAAGGGGCGACACCTTCGTTCGAAGAAGATGCGTCGCCTGTTGGTAGCCGCCGAAGGATTTGCGTGAAACTATCCATCATCTCGTTCCTCTGTTGCGTGAGGGCTTCCTCAATCAATAGTTTGAAAGGATCTCTTATCCCATTGTCTTTCTTTTCGCCTGCCATGAGAGGTCGTTTGGGCGTGCAAGAGCTTTTTTCCTCAAGAGAAACAAGCTCGAGACCCAACTCTTTGTACTCCGGCCTCGCTGGGGACATGCATTAAGACGACAAGGAGCAGACCACTTTGATACCACTGATCCAAATTTTATGAGCAGAATGAAATGAATACAGATTATTAATAGGTGCTTAACAAAAAATAATAGAGATACAGTAAAAAATTTTCTATTCAATAAATAAATAAATAAGTTGGAAATTGTAAAATGCAGCAGAAACAAGCTTTCTAGAATGGTGGCGGCTTATCTCTGATAAGAGATGTGATGGTTGCGCTCATTTGCAAGAAGATGATTACAATGAGGCTTTGAAGGCATTTTTACAATAATCAGGAATGTCAAAAACCCTAGACATCCAAAAACCTAACCCTAGGAGATGAAGTGCCAAAAGTCACGTGGGCCCCGTTTGGGTAAGTTAGTACATCAACTTCTCAGGGTCGTAACTTTTGCATACGATCTCCATTTTAGGCGTATGATAGCCTATTGGAAAGGTATCATCGAGGAGATTCATTTTAGGCACAATATTGAAGGAACTTACATATTTCAAACTTATTTTCCTAAAAAACATCGTTTAGGGCCTCAAAAAGGCTCCGGAAGTGAAAACTGCTAAAAATAGTAAATTACCAAAATTTCTAGAAAACTGTTTTGAGCCAGTTTGAAAAGGTGGGTGGCCACCGATATCCATCTGGATCAGAAAGGGATGAAGAAGTTTAGTCCTGAAGAGTAACTGGATGTTGAAGAATCCAAAGTCTATAAAACAACTTGGTGTGGAATTTGATTCATCTAAGTACGAGATTGGGTTAGTTGGACCCAGGAAATTAATGAAAGTTGAAGGTTAATATCAGCTTAGTTTGGGACTATAAATTCAAAGGCAACCAAGAGTGATTTGGGTAGAAAGTGATTAGGACAAAAATATTCATGTACAATGAATACAATGAGAGCATAAGAAGATCCAGTAATCGAGGAAGAATTGTAGACTTCTAGGATCAACAAGGAAAAGTTTTGTAGGGAGAAAAAAGTTGTTGCAATTTTTGTGGTAGCAAGTATGTTATGGCTTGTTGGGTCAGCTAGAGGAAAGAATGATTGCATGTTTGCAAGTGTTGTTGGTGATTTTTTTGCATAAGGAAAGAAGCAACAGAGAGATGAAGTGTTGCTCTTGGATGGAGATGAAGGAAGCATGAAAGCTTCTACTGCCATCAGACATTCAGGTAGTATAAAATTTATTAATGGCAGTCATGCAGGTATGCGTTTTTATTATTCTTTTTGCATAATTACTTAAGGAATTTAGGTAAGAATTTCCTCAGCCAAAGTTATTTTATAAAATCACATGATTATATTATTGAATGCATACCACTATATGTGGTAAAGGTTGGAGGCCTGTATTAATTGAAATCTTTTTAGCTTCTGAAAGCACACACTGACATAGTAGAATGTCATGTTAATTTGGTTATGGAGTAATAACCAAAGAATTAAAAGATAAGAACTTGTTATAGGAATGAATGCCACTATGCTAGTCATGTATGAGACTAGGACATGGTTGGATATGGAAAGGTATGGATATGGAAAGGTTATGAGCCACACAGGTACTAAAAGCTTCCTACCTTTAAATAAAAGTTGGACTGCAACCTTTTTTCTAACACTAATGAACACCACATAATTATATTCTTGGTGTAGTGTTCGGGTCAAAAAGGAAGGCATTCGATTCATTGGGAAGACAATAGGAAGTGTGTGGAGAATGTGTCAACACATTGGCCAGAATTCCAACTTATGGATGGTGAGATACCTGACTGAGATGAAGAGCATTATGTAATTTGATGCAAGGTGCATTGAATAAGTATGCATTGAGAATTGCACTCATGCATAGTAAGTGATAGAATTGTATATTAAAAGTAATAGTTGAATGAGTTTTGTAAGTACATGCATATATATTATTGCATGGAAATAATTGTTACTAACAACTGAAATGTTGTGAACTCATGAAGCTGAGGACATTTTAGGAGTTGCTAGACATTGCAACAGGAAAGTTATAAGTCAAGTAGTCACTTGAGCATTGACTACAGGAAATTTTATTGTTAAGAAAAAAGAAGTAATGAACTTACATATATTACTGTGAACATGCATATGCATAGAATGACGAGTCGTTCTAGTTTATTAAATTGTTGGGTAATTGTGATTGAATTGCTAGGTGCAGGAAATTCTAAGATCAATGCATAAGATTTTGTACATATTGCAATTGAATATGATGTACAACAAATACTGACAATTGTTAGATATATGCAAGATGAAGCATTACATGAAAAATGGTATGCAGTTTGGTGCCCGTGGAAAACCATAAGGGTGGCTACATTCATAATATGGCAACAACCAAGATGAATTATGAAATAGAATTTCATGTTTTGGGGGAAAAGTTGAATTTACTTTTGAACTAGTTGGAGTTCCTAAATAAATTCTTTTATGTTTTCTCATGATAAATGCATGTGGGTGATGCAGATGAGATGATGTTGATTAAAGTTGGAATGTTGATTACAAAGAGTAGCTCAAGGAAGATGCTGATTGGAGACAACATATCTTACCTTGTGGATCCCCAGTGGATCTGAGTGTGTGTACACTTCTCCTTGGGTTGCCTTGGAGAAGGCTGGAGCCCTGGAGGGAGAAGTGTGGGGATAGGTTCCCCGGTATGAGGCCTGGAGGGTACCTGGAAACCTTTGAGGGTAGTTGGAACTCTGGGAGCCATGATGGTCTCAGAATTCCTGAGCCGACCCATTGCTGAAGCCCAAGGAAAGGGAGGTGTAGCAGTCGATGGACTTTGTGACAATGAAGGTGTACACTCCTAGGGTGGGACAAAAATGTGGAGAATGAGAGACCGTTGGTTGGAGTGCTGCCGAGGTTTGGTACATTAGCCTAGACCATGTGGATATGGATTGTGGACCATGGATATCTTGGGAAGCCATTGACCCAATGGAGTCATGACCCTGCTCAGGGGTGGAAGGTCTTCTCAATCAAAAGATAAGTACCAGTTCTATATTCATCGTATGTTGTCTATCTTGTATACAAGTTATAATGTTATTAGAATTGCCTATATATACATATATATACATTGCATATATTCTTGCATTATCTACATCCATGAATGTACATAATGTGTTTCATGTTTCATTGCTTAATAAATTTATACCTGATGCTAATCATGTTATTGATTGGAATGTGATTCAGGTGGAATAAGAAGGCGTCTTGCAAGTGCATCCTGTGCGCATATTGGACCCGAAAGAGAAAATAGTTCTGGAATCAAGCCATAGGAATTGTAAAGGTCTAGTGGAATGGGTACAGTCCTGAAGACACGACATGGAAGCATGGAGATGTTATGCGGGAAGAATACTCGCATCTTTTTGAATATTTTGGAAAAATCTTGCTGATATTGTGTAAAGAGTTGCACTGAGGGCAGGGAAAAAATAAGGGGAGGAGATTGTAATACCCCAAGGACATGCCCCAATTATATTATGAATTGTAATTATGTTTATAGGCTGGTGAGCCAAGTGTATATAAGTTGGTGGGATTATGTGTTTATTAGGCCAGAGAGCCTAGGTGTTAAAGGCCAAGAGCATAATTTTGTATATGTAATTATGCAGATCATTAATAAAAATATAAACATCGTTGTGCATAGACCGAACACGAAGAAAGAGTCATGGGGGATTAAGGTTACACAAGGTTGGGTAAGGGAGGAGGCTAAGTGTTTGGGCCTAGGGGCTAAGCTAGGGGGATTACCTCTAAAGGGGATAATAATTTATTATTATTTCCTAAAAGGCTAAGGTGGTAAATTGACCAAGTGTTTTCCTAAGTTTCTGGAAAAGGGACGTATGCTAAGTGGAGTGCATGCAGCTCTAGGAAGATAGGTGTCGACATGGGCACATGCAGTTAAAGCTGTAGAAGTTAGCCATGTTGGAGGTTCGCTCTTCCATTCTGTCATCCTCTGCCTGAGTTTGCTGGGATCTGGGGTGTCTGAATTGTTTTGCCTCTGCATCTGCATCTGCATACCCATGCATAGTGAAGGAAAACCTCACGAGAAGGTTGTACATCCTTTCTAATCTTTCATCCGCAGTCTGAACCTGAAACCTCCATGATCGAAATCTGCGTTGATTCCTTGTCACGCACCCTGAAACCAATGGAAAACCCATGGATCGAGTCGTGTCTCCTATGAAGTCTGAGCACCCTGTAAATGTTTGAGCCGTCTTGTCTCATAACTGTTGGCTATTGTGACCATTCAGTTCCTTGACTGAGTGTGGCTTGCTGTCGTCGACTGTTTCTTACTGAATCGTGTTGTGTCTTAGTGTGGATTGTTACCATTTTTGGATGTCCATACCCAAATTCATGTTGCTTCTCTCACCCGTGAGTTAACCAAATTTATATTGCTATTGTTGTTATCCTCACCTTGTTGTTGTTGTGAGTAGTGGGCGTAAGAAGGCTCCTGGAGAGAATCCTTCAAGTTGCACTGTGCAGTTTCCAATAGCCTCAACCTAGTCTAGGATTCCCTTGCCCTGGGTGGAGCTTAGTCCTAGCTCGGGGGTGACCCACTGCTGAGCACGATGAGAAGTGTGGTCTATGGCTAGCAGGTTCATGGAAGGTCTGCACACAGTTGGTGATCTTCTAATAAAATATAAGTACCACTTTTATGTTCATTTACATGCTGTGTAACGGTACATATTTTGTAATTTATGCGTATTGCTTGTATATGTTGTATATGTTGCATGTGTAGGCTTACTATTATTTCCGCATTAATATGTTATATATATATGTAGAATAGTCATTCTATGTTTATATGGATGTGTATGTTTTTCTGCAAGTATCTCTGTGTGGCATAGCCCAATAGTTTAAGGCTGGAGTTGTCACAGATCAAAATAGAGCAGTAGAGGTGTAGGAGTAGTGGAATTGCCTAGCATGTTGGTGGTTGGGGATGTTACATGTTTTATTTCTGAAGATAATGAAGTTGTTAATGAACAACAAAAGACAACCTTACAGTTCCCCACAAATTTTCAAAAAATATTCATGTTTCCAACCTCACCATGGAAACACAGTGATTGTATAGAGGAAGAATGCTTTCAAGACATTGTTGACGAATCAAGAATATTGGATGTGGTCAGTCATAAGGAGAAGGTTGAGAACATTTTCAAACTAGAAATTTCTTATCCAACCAAAGATATCAACAATCATGAGCAACCAAGAATTGATTTTATCTAATCTTGGTTCCAAAGTATTGTTGGCCAATCAATGCAATCATATTTCGAGCACATCTTGCTTAATTTCACTTCAATATACTTTGGACGTGCTCTTGATTCCTGGATAGCATCCCTAATTTTGGAGCTCATTCTAAAGATTAGTTGGATGCTTGAGGGGATCCATTTCAAATATACCTACACCTAAAGATTCCCTTTCCTCCAACTAAGTTAGGGTAGGTAGATATTCTTTGTACACATTTTTTTCTTCAGTCCAAGTTTTGCATAATAAAGCGATTGATAGATTGATATAGTATTTGAATATGAATCCATAGCCCAATGGAAAAGGAAGTTGAACCAGGATTCTGTATTCTCAGCAACCCACAGGGGGTGATTGTCCCACATTTGGAGCGAGTTGGTGATCAAAATAACTGCCCAAACCCAAAATCTTTCTGTTTGTATGAAAATATATGAAAGATTTGGGTTTGAGTAGTTCTTTCTCTAAGTTCTTCAATCATATTGTAATATTTTGAGTTCAAAGGAGCAAGATCCTTCCTTGTAAAAAGGAAATTGTTATTTCATTTAGTATATTTGTTGTCATTGAGATTTTGGAGAGGTTGTTGCAGCCCTCTTATTTTTGACATTATTAAACTTGTCATATTTGGGACATTGTTATAAATTTCTTCTGCAAAGAACTACTTCAAGGCACTACATTAGTGATTTCTCATAATTTGATTTGAAAGAATGTGATTTCAAATGTATTGTCTATCAAATCTATTTTGAATTCCAAAGAAATACTCATTTAAATTTCTTTGAAGACTTGTCCATTTCTATTTCTTCATCTTCCAAACCTCATAGCAAATTCCAAGTTCATTTTATTTTAAAAGAAAGACAGAATGTCTGTTGAAAGGAGTCTCTAAAACCTCATGGATACAAAACTTTGTTGACACACTTTATCCTTTATTTATTCAAATGATATGATTCATGTAATATTTCAGGTCCATAGGATCAAGATCCATCCTTGTAAAAAGGATATTGTTATTTCATTCAGATTATTAGTTGTCATTGAAATTTTGTAGAGGATTTTTCAGCCCTCTTGTTTATGAAATTATTTAACTTGTCATATTTGGGACATTGTTATAAATTTATTCTACAAAGAACTACTTCGGGGAACTACATTAGTGATTTATGAGACTTTGAGTTGAAAGAATGTGATTTCAAATGTATTTTCTATCAAAACCTCTTTTGAATTCCAAAGAAACACTCATTTAAAGTTCTTTGAAGAACTATCCATTTCTATTTCTTCATCTTCCAAAATTCATAGTAGATTCCTGGTTCATTTTATTTTACGAGAAAGGAAGAATGTTTGTTGAAAGGAGACTCCAAAACCTTGTGGATACAAATATCTACTGACACACTTTGTCCTTTCTTTCTTCAAATGATATGATATATATTTGTATAATTGTATAGAAGGATTGTACATTTGTATATAAATCGTTTTGTTGGGAGATCTTTCGGGGTTTTATTTTTATCATTCACCCTTTGCATTTATTGTAGAAACATATAAATAATCTTTCAACATTTCAGCCAAAGAGGACTACCACCTCTATAAAAACGCAGGGGGATTCATATCCTCGAGAGGTTGTTGTTTGGATGTTGACCAATCTAAAAATCAACATTTTTTGGTGACCATACTAGGGAACTATTTGATTTCAATAAATATGGTACTTTATAGGATCATATATTATTTGAAAAATAGAAGTTTTCTGGTTGAAGTTTTTAAAAATGATCTAGAGATTGATTCAAGTTGAACTGGGTTCCTGAAAACCTTGTTCAAGGATCACTAAATGGCCTTGAACATATATTGTTGAAGTTTTAGTCACAAATCAGTTGTGAAAATTTCCATAGAACTAAAGAACCATCCAAGATTTTGGAGGAGGATCTCCCTTGTGACTCCATCATTGAGACTCAAGATCTTGAAGAAATATTCCCTAGTAACTTCACTTAAAAGATTTCAGAGTTTCAAGAAGATCTATATGAAGACTCCTCCGAGGAATTTCTTTCATGCTATGAAGATAGTTTTTCTTCTCCACTAGGCCCAACAAGAGTTGTTCAAGATACAATTAAGGGAGAAGGTATCCAAAGAAAGAAACAATTTCATAGAAGTCCACTCAATTTGCAAGGAGAATTTCATCCCTTGCTAGATATTACCATGGAAAAGTTTCCCATGTTCTTTGGGAATACTTTAGAGGATGCAAATAAACATTTTATTAAGTTTGACAGTGCTTGTGAGATTTATAATGTGGCTCAAAATGATGTTGTATAACGGTTATTTATCTTGACTCTAAAGGAAAATGATAGTGAATGGTTTTATTCATTGTTGCCCGGAACCATCACTAGTTGGGATGTTTTAGAAAA
>JZKD02S2160684.1:0-24901 GCA_000966675.3 Picea glauca
GCACACACACTTTAACAAACAAAAAAAATTTGCACCTATTTTCAGAGTTGTTGTCGTAACCAGGAGGGGTGTTATAGGTCCACAGGGAAAAAGGTTTAAAATGATAGGTACCACTGTGATCAGGGTGAAGAGAAGAATCCAACAGGATAGGTCTCAAATAATGGGGCGGGAAATAATATTGCAGTGGTGGAACGCCCAAATTATTAAAAGGAAAAGGCAGTGTTGAAAGAACCCAATGTTGAACAAGAGAAATCTTGTCGGATATGTTTATGTGTTGTTTGTGTCCTAGAGTTAAGGTTTCTACAGACAAGGATTTTTCCTATGCTATATCTCTCTGATATATGTGGGGGGTCAAACAATAGTACTCGGTCCAATACCTCAGGGAACCAACTAAGGAGGATAGATAGTAACCTTAGTTGTATTATCCAATTACCCAAGTACTAGAGAGTATCTTCCCAAGTGTTGTTCTCGGTGGAACAATATCAGTCAGGCGGTCGACCAGTTTATATATGAAGGGATTGAGGATATTTAGGCCAATCCATATATAGAAGTTGTTTGATGCACTACCACTCGAAGGGGCACCAAAAATGTTTGCAAGGGTGACCAACAATGTGTGCTTAAGTACCACCTATATTTCTTGCATGTATGCTTCCCTAACCGTGGATTTATGCACTGAGTGACAAATATCTGTAGTTTTAAGACATCGTAATACGTCTCTACCCAGAAAAAAAAAAAAATTACCCACAGTTTCTTCCAAGAAAGGTTCTTTGATACCACTTGTTAGGTACCATATATATTGTAATAGCATTGACATAAATATTGAAATGAATAACAGTGAATTCAATAACATAAAATATAAATACTGCTGAGAATAACAACGAAACAACAAAATAGATGAATCCACAACACCAGAAGAATACCTTTATTTATAGGAAACAATGTTCACTTGCCTCTTTAAGGGGACAACCTCCAACAAACAAGAGCTATATTACAATAATTCTCAAGAAAATACCCTCTCATACCTTCTACTCTTAATTATACTAATTCTATATTCTAAAGAACATTCTAGAGGAATATCTTTCTAGAAGAGGAAACTTATATTAGGTCTTCTTACATTGACTTGTTCATGTTTATTAAATATACCTTATTAACTAGTATCGACCTTTATTACATGGAAATATATTATTCTACCTACATGAGAGGTTATGGGGTTAGGTCCCTAACAGGGGTAGGCATCCATGCTAGTTATCTCTTGGGTTCATTGAACTATTCTGGGTATTTCTCGGCATATGAACCATTACAAACATCTATGTATGTTTTGTCAATATTAATATAGTTTCTTCTTACTTACAAAAAAAAAATATGTTTGAACACTATACCAAACATTTATTAGAAACATGGAATTGTTTTTCCCAATAATAAACATGAAACCAACCACTTTATAAAAAAAATGTTGAATTAAGAAATCCATTTACATTAGTTCCATTGAAAATTCAAAAGTAAAATTACTCAATCATATTTTTCTTATGCCCCAAGGTGACTTCTAAAAGTATACCAAATCCAAAGTGTTTCTAATGAGAGATTGGTGGTCTACAAAAGTTATAGTTTATTAACAACTTGTTACCATGAAATAAACTATGTATTTCACACACAACAACAAATCTAGATGCCTTCCTTTTCATAAAGAACTATGTGTCATTGGAGTGTTACTCAAATGAAAAATTTCCACTAAATAATGAGTACCTATAACTATTTGTGAATCCTACAATGTTCCCATGAGTTTGTGGAAAACCATTGATATATAATAGTTTTAGTTTCCTATTACAGCTTCTAAAACCATAACCATTCATGAACATATTATAAATGGAAATGTTACATTCATATTAAGAATATTCAAGTGATCATACTAGCTACAAGGAGGACCAATAAATGGAATAAGTGCTACAAATTGTTTGGGAGGAACAGATACATGTGAAAGGATGAACAACCCAAGATTTTCAACATCTATTTTAGATCTAGAAATCATATAACCATTACCACAAAAAGAGAATTTGGTTTCAACATTGGGAACAAGAATGGAACATGACCAAGCACCAGAAAAATCTTGGTTGTAGAAGGTTTGGTATTTAATTTATAGATGGATATGAAGAGGGAAGTCACTTCTATCTTCAAATAATTGAAAAAACTTTGGTGTGCAATCAGACATTTTTTCTCTCAGCTGATACAACTTTTTGGATCTCCCAGTAGAAATGTTTTGGATCGGATTGATATCATACATTGGCTCATTAGACCTATCTATTGAATCAACATAAGGAGATGGTTTTGTTAATTTAGGATAAAACTTACTTGATATGGCTTCCAAATTTTTGAGAAATGAGCATATGGAATTGCTTGTATGTGTCTTTTCTATATCACCTATTAGATTCTTGATCATATTAGGACGTATTAAGTCATCCACTTTGGGTAGTTGATCATTAATATAATGGGAAAATGTGACACATCGAGGGTTCTCCTTCAACCCTTTACCTTTTGGACAACCACATACTACCAGGGTGTCATAAAATAGATCCAATTCACGCTGTAATACCATTCACCCAAGCTACTTTCTGGAGATGGCTTTCTACAATTGGTAGGGTAAGGAAACTATCCATTTTCATCAAACATCTACCTGCAATATCTTTCTCTTGATAAGAGATTGCAACATTTTTGTATTGGTGGAATATCTTGCGCATCCAAACTCAATCTTGAATCATGATCCTGAAAAATTCAATGAACAATTATTGAAATGCAAATGCATACATAACATAAATTCAATTAGATAAATGAATTATAAACACATTATAGACTTACTACAAACAATGTGGGATAACTTGAAGAACTTCCAATGATATAGAATGAGTTGGAATCTGAATAATTTTCCCTTTGATATTATAACCTTTTTTTTATGCATTTGAATGAACATCATAATCAATACGTAAATAAATCCTTAAAATAAAGCTTGGGAAGCATAGAAAAATCTAAATTCAAATAGAATTTCAAATGGATTTTAAAATTTAATGGTGCACTTAATTATTTTATGATTCTCTAATGTGTAAGTATATACAAAATGAACCAATGCGCTAAATTATGAAAGGCACCGAAGAGTGACCTTCGTTTTTTCCTCCACGAAGGAAAACCTCTACAAATTTAACTACAGAGGTTTGCATTTTTATTTTGTCAGTTAGATTATTTTTTGGCTCATTTTTACATAATAAAGATAGTCATGGAATTTAAACTATAGAGTGCACCAAAATATATAGTGAAAAAATGAACAAGAATTTACTTTTTCTAAATGTATGTGTTTACAAATCAGAGGCACTGAAGAGTGACCTCTATTTTTTCCTCTGCAAAGCAAAAGAATACAAATGAGAGATTTCCATTCCTCGACTTACAGAGTCGTGATCCCACAGAGATATAAAAATGGAGATAGTAGAAAATTCAAGAGATTGGACGAAAGGTCACATAGATTTGGAACCCATGCATCAATGAACACTTACTCCAAGAACTAAATGAAGAAATCAACAAGAATATCAGGGAAAAGGGGCATTGGTCAAATCATATTGTAGATCATGATGGTCTTAATTACACCAAAGTAGGGGCCACTATGACAAAATTGGAAGGGAACAAGGTTGATGTGCATGGTGTCACTACCGACAAACTAGGTTACATATGGTTTGAAACTGCAAAATGCCTCCCTAGTGTCAAATGGCTATCTAATAGGCCCCCAAGGACAAAGAAAAGGAGGTCTAGATATAATATTTACAAGCAAATTGATAATATATTTTATTTCTACGAGGATGATGAGAATGATATCCCAGAGAAATTTGAGAAACCCATGGAGGAGGAGATATGGGCCAAAGTGCTAAGGGAGTGGCAGAGGATCAAGTATATCAATATTTATAAGACACCTCCACCCTTCATCAATTTCCATGTTTAAATTTGGTGATTCTAGGTTGTGGTTTGGTGTGCCTTCCTATGGTGGTGTTAGTTTTTGGTTTTATTCAGGCTTCATGTTAATTACGTTTGCTAGAATTTAGGAAAAAATTAATAAATCTAAGAAAAAATTAATTGCATCCAAATTGATACCTGGAATCAACCGAAGATTGTCCTAGGAGAGTTTGGATGCCAATTCAGCAAATTCAGGATAGGAATTTGCTCAATATCCCTTGAGAATGTACATTGTGGTCAGTCTATTGGTGAAATAGACCAATCACACCCCTATTTTTGTCTCGTATGCATAGGAATGCACATGCATTCCTAGAGCATGTGCATGTTCCTAGGAAAACATGCACACTCTAGAATGCATGCACATTTCTAAGAACATGCACATGCTCTTAAGAATATGTGTGTGATTTTGTGTAGTGGATAACATGGCCTCCTCCATGGTGGTTCGAGGGATGTTGAGCCTATCATATCAAGAATGCATGCAAATTATTAGGAGTGCATAAACATTCTTGTGTCAGTGAGTTCATGAACACCACATTCCCACTTTTTTTTCCACCAACTTCATGCAGAAAGCCTCTACGTTTTATAAAAAAAATTGAAATATGAAAATGAAAGAACACCATCCACACAAATAAACACAAGATTTACCCTAGGAAACTCAATACAAGATAAACCTAGCTAGAATGTGAGGCCTATGCTCTACTCTCTTTGTTTTAGTTATCAAAATGCAATTACAAAGGCATGGGCACTCACTATGGATTTTCATACAATGTTATGGCCTGAAAGGCTATTATAGAGTCTTCCTTTTCCTCTGTCATGCTCTCAATATACCACTCCTAGATGTTTTTCTCTGCTATGGAACAAGCACAATAATAAATAATGGAACCCATTTGCCTCCTAGAATCCCAATATTTAGCATAGCATGATAATCATCTAGGATTAGGGTTTTGACTTCCTCAACCCTCAATTAGTGATAAAGTTTTTGACCTTTTAGAATATTCTAGAAAGTCCATATGTGGTTATCCCCACATGTGTTAGTAATGGGCATCAACATGGCATACACTCGTACCATGGTGATAAAAAGGGTATGTCAACCTCCGAGAGGCATAACTTTCACATACAATGTATGATTGAAGTTATTTGTGCACTATTGGAAAGGTCTCGGTATGTATATTATTGCATCTTCCTCCAAATGACACTTTGGAAAAAAAAAATTCATTTGATGACCCAAAATGGATCTGGATTATTTAATGGTCGAATTTTCCAAACTGTAACCTACCACTAAAATGACCCTGCAACACGATTCGTCCAATTTCTTCCACCGAGAAAGAAACTTGAGATAGATGAAAAATTGTATGATGATCCAATATTAATCATTAATAAAATCAATGACTAATTGGAAATGTTAATCACACCTAGTATTTGTGTTATTTCTACAATTGTATATGTAGATCTTATGTATTGGTATTTATACTTTCTAATATTTATCTTTCCTAGAGTTATTACATGGGAGAGTATTTTAATGATAGGTAGGAAACATTATAATTTTTTTATTTAGTGCCTTCATGAGATGGAGTATGGAAATGGTATGTACCTATATCTATGTATGTAACACTTAAAGGGAATGTCATTGTAATACATTTGTAGGCTTGCATACTCCTTTTCAGTTATCTTTGACATTTTGATAACATATTTGATATATTGAAAAACCTATGTTATGTAGTTATTAACACCATGAAAAGTTGGTTGTGTGTTCATTGAGTTGGTTGTAACTGTAAGGGGAGTGGAAGGGATAGAAACATAGATATTTTTGTAGATTTTAATGAACCATGTGCATAAAGAACATCTTACTAAAATAAAAATTGTAGTGGTGAGATACCTATATAGTCCAATGGATGGTTCTTCATTTATATGGTTTGACAAATTGATAATACTTATATGATTGAAATATGAGACGCAAGTGTTAGGTTGGACCAAAAATAGATTTTTCTAATCAGGAGGGTTTTTCAATTTTTAGTGGAGCATTTATGACTATTGAAAGATGTCGATTAAGACACGACATGATATTTTTCACTTCGCCTGTCATTTAATATTTATTACTAAATTATTTCCACTTTCATTTAATATGAAATAATTAGTGCATAGCTTGTGTTGGGGAGTTTTATGTGCACAAAGCGACAGATTAAAAAGAAAAAAGTGGTTTGGTTCAAAATCTTGTCAAGATAATGTGTTTTTTTAGCTATACACGTTGCATTATAAATCTACATTTATTTATAAATTCATGATGGAAAAGAAGGACACGAGAAACAACGAATATTTCAATGAATGACCAACAATATTGATTAAATGAATTAGATTACTCAAATATCAATTTCTTGTTCTTCAAATCGGTAACTCTATGACAAAAATAACATTCCCTTTATTAGATCCATGAAATCCCATGAATGTAATTAATTCTCAAATATTGTGCTATCTGCGCAAGACTAGGACTAGTGACTATTTTTTTGGGGCATATTTGGCCAATGTCCATCCCCTTCACCACACGACATCCATGTAGCTCCACCTCTCTCATTTCATATGTCATGGCACAGTCGTGACTTGGGTTTTCATCCCCTAGTAATGATGTGGCTTCTAGTTGCAGGGAAAATCTCCTGGTCTTTGCGAATACTAGGCCTTCAACCCTTTGTCGTTCTTGTGCAGGCCTACAAAATCTGCAGAGACCTCAAATACTGAATTATTCTCTCACTCCAAAATATATGGTGGGGATTGATCCATATTTAGATCAGACAGTCCTGATCAAAAGTGCACAACCTTTTGATAAATAACGCCCTTACAAATTCAAATTGCACTTGTGCTCTCCTCCATTGATATAGATTAATGGATTCATCATGGATATAAGTCATATTTCTTCTTCATACCTTCCATGAAATTACCACCAACACTTATTTTCTTTTTTCTTCGTGGAATCGTGGACTCATAAACTTGTAACCTTATTTCATAAGTATGTCTGAAAACTCTCATCATTCAACCATTTTTCCACTTCTTCGCGAACTCGTGGACTCGCAGACTCATAATCTTGTAACTTGCCTTTCATAAGTCTCTCTGAAAAGTCTCAACAATTAACCATTTTTCCACTTCTTCATGGACTCGCGGACTCACAAACTCATAATATTGTAACCTTCCTTTCATAATTCTGTCCAAAAAGTCTCAACACTTAACCATTTTTCCACTTCTTCATGGACTCAGAATAAGTCCCAACACTTAGATATTTTTCTATCTTCGCCAACTCGTGGACTCACAAACTCATAATATTGTATCCTATTTTGCATAAGTATATTCGAGAAGTCCCAAAAATTAGTCATTTTTTTGTCTTTGCGGACTCGTGGACTCACGAAATCATAATCTTGTATTCTTATTTTCATAAGTCTATCTGAGAAGTCTCAACACTTAGCTATTTTTCTATCTTCACGGACTCATAGACTTACTAAGTCATAATATTGTATCCTTATTTTCACAAGTCTATCTGAGAAGTCCAAACACTTAGTCATTTTTCCATATTTGCAGACTCGCGGACTCATGTAATCTCAAACTCTTAGACAAGTTTCCAAGATCTTACCACGGTTTGGTCGGATTGACACTTAGACAAACTTCCAATATCTTACCGCAGTTTCATGGGTTTGACAGTTGGTCTTCCACATGGCTCCACATCATATGTCAATTATAATCTTGTCCAACATGTACATACCACCATGGAAGCACACGACTTTCTTCTACCACGTTAGCTGACACATGGCCTCCATGCCATCTCAACATCATCATACAAAAAATTACCCAAAATTTTCCGATTTGCTTATGTTCAATTTTTTTTTCAAAGAGGCTCAATTATTCACATTACCCATGAAATTTATCTCAATCTTACTGCCATAATTTCAACAAATGAATTTCATACATCCTTTTTCCATCATTTTGTCAAACATTTTTCCAACATAGTCTGTAATTTTCACTTCTGTGTTCCACTAATTGTCCCATCTAGGCTCAGTGCTGAAAATTGGGCTATGATATAACTTTGTAACGTACCCATCCACCCAAGTTGGGCTACATCATGAAAAAACTCTCTCTTTATCAGATATGATACCATTTTAGTAACATACCTAGCCTCCAACTAAGAAACAATATGTGTGGAACACACATAACATGAAACTTCTGCTAATTAAATCAATTATTTTACTGTTATTCGATTTCTTGTAGCTTACAACTACAATTTATAACAAATTTAGCTATGGGTTATCACCAAAAAATAGACGCATATGAAGCATACTAATAATCAACATGAGATACAACTAAACCATTCATTACAAGAACATATAAGTCATTCTCATTCATGTAGAGTTCATGCACAACAATAACACATGTAAATAACTTAGTACAAGATAAAAAAATCTTATCTTTAAATAAGAATCATGTAACCAACTGCTTGTGATGGACGTTCCACCATACCATAGATTACAAATATCAACATCCAATCACCCCAGAGCTGAGGCTAGCAATCCAAAAAAAGAGGGTGGTCTCTCATAGTCCACTCATAGCTCATAAATCTCTCAACCCAACTGATATTCTCCTACATCTATCCTGATTTTCCACCATCTCTCTTCCTCTTGACCTGACCAACCCAAGGAATCTACCCCTTCACTGATCTCAATCCCTCAGGTGTCCCATTCATTTATCAGGGTCTCTCTGGCACAAGTAGCTAGGAATCCCTCAGCTGGGATCTCAGGGGAAACTGGTTCTAGGAAAACTATCAGCAAACCAACAACAACCACTTGTTGTTTCAGTGCAACTCACCCAATATTTCACTCTTCAATCCTGACAAACTGACTCTTTAGTCTTCCAACTCCAATTTTTTCTAGTTACGCCCCAAATTTATCTAGAATTCACCCTCCACAGTTTCATCAACTTTAGGATCTATTTCTTGTTCTCCCCTTGGATCTCGTGCACCCACTTAACTAACTACAAATTGCTTCTCTCTTACCCCCATAAATTTCCTCTCTTTGACTTTCCTTTCTTGAATCACACTTCCCCAAGATAATTGTGCTCAACCCCCATGTGCCCAACAACTTTGGGATGTGACCACTCACACCGACCCTCTTATATGTATTCAATGATTGGATTTTGGAAACACTCAATACAAAATGGGAAGGTTCATATACAAATAGCAATTTAGGAAAATGGTTTAAATAATTATACATGGGTAATTCCCCCTTGGATCCCTCTTGGCCATTATTGTAGACACTCCCCTCTCTTGTGGATTAATTCAGCCTCCATCTCTTTTCCATGTCCCCTTAGTAGTTGGCTTCACATTTTATTAATAAAAAAATTAAATACAATTCACATATTACATCGCTTGGTCGTAGCCACATATTATATCTACATAACCATTAATTAAACTCAGGATTACAATGGGGATGTTACAATAAGTAGACATCATTATAAATTGTGTACTTAGTACCTTCATGAGATGGATTATGGAAATGGTATGTACCTATATGTATGTATGTAACATTTAAAGGGCATATCATTGTAAGATGTGCTTAGGCATGCCCCTTCTCAATTGTCATTGAGATTTTGATAAGATATTTGATATAGTGAAAATATATATGTTATGTAGCTCTTAAAACCATCAGGAGTGGGTTGTGTGTTCCTTGTTTTGGTTGGAACTCTAAGGAACGTTGAAGGCATAGAAACATTTTTTTTTTTTGTATATTTAGGGGGAGTTCACTAATGAACCATGTACATAAAAGACGTGTTACTAGAATAACAATTGGAATGGTCATGTACCTATATAGTCAAGTGGATGATTATTCCTTTATATGATTTGAAAAATTGATAATGCTTATATGATTGAGGTATGAGATGCAATTGTTAGGTTATACCAGAAATAAACTTTGCTCATCGAAAGGTTTTTCAATTTGTAGTGGAGAATTCATTACACTGGACTATTAAAAGATGTTGATTAGGACATGACGTGATATTCTCCACTTTTCCCATCATTAAATTATTTAATATTTATTGCTAAATTATTTACAGTTTTATTAAATATTAAAGGATTAGTGCATAGTTTGTGTTGGGGAGTTTTATGTGCACATAGCAACACATTAAAAACCAAAGAGAGGTTCAAACTCTTGTCTAGAGACTATGTATGTTTAGCCAAACACTTCATTTATTTATAAATTGACGATGGAAAAGAATGACATGAGAAACGATGAATATTTCAAGTGAATGACCAACGATATTGAGTGAATTCCTCACATCACTCACATAGCAATTTATTTTTCTTCAAATTGGTAATTCTGTGCCGAAAATATCATGCCCTCTATTCGATCCATGAACTCCCATCAAGTTAATTAATGCTCAATTGTTGTGCTACCTGCACAGTACTAGTGACTTTATGGGACCACAAAATGTGTTCATTTGCTACTAATCCGGGTCTGGAACAATTGAACTCATTATACATAATTGTCTTGAGGATGAAAATAAATAATATTAGATGGATATAATTCATGTTCAAGTTAGTCTACTATTATTTTTTATTTATAATTTTCGATAATTTCTTACTTTTTCTTTTGAGTCTCCCCACTCTGCAGGACATTCCATTTTGTCCATCCTTCTCGGAAGATAATTTCATCCATGTAAGGGTTAGAAAACACTACTTTGGAGTAAGGTTCCCATGGTTTTCCCAGGTAATTTAATACTTTTCCTGCCAACTTGCATTGCACAAAGACGAAGCTCGAGTTGTCTGATGGAGAGAATCTCTTCTGAGCACAATGTATAACCTCATGAGTGAGCACAATATCCAAGCCATTACATGAAGGAGTTTCTACAAGGTAGGAATATGGATGCTACTTCTCCTCTCCCAATAGTACAAATGTCACACCTCCTCCATACAACCCTTACCCATGTGTCGCTTAATTAGAAATACTCATCCTTGCACGATGGATTCACCTTGCTGACAAATATATTTTAATGTTGATTCACAAAGGGCAGTTTTAAAATATGAAAAATAGATTCAATATATTATAGATATTTTGGGGATGATGTGGGGAACATGGAATTTTATAGGTATTAGGGGGGATATATTTTAAATACATGGGTTTTCTTATTGAAAATATGTATTGGTAGGGAGATTCAATATGTATGGGTTTTCTTATTTACACTTGCATTTAATATTAAATCATTAAATCACTAAGATCAATGGTGCACATGCTTCAGGAACCCTACGCACGACCCTGCATTTTCCTGATATTCATGTCCAGGAGATTTAATGAAGACATGCTATGCTTGGATTTAGTAGGTGTTATGATCAAGGTGAGGTTAAATTTCTTGGTAAAGGCCATAGATGCTTTTGTGCTTTGGATATGTTCCTTGTTGTGGTATGTTGTGGTTCTTAGTTGGTCTGTCTCTATGAATTCTAGTTTTTTTCCTCAAGATTATTCCGTGATGGCTCCCTGTATATGGAAACCTCATCCCTCGCCTGCTATCTCATCACGTTATGCTAAAGTATCCATAGTCACGATGAATTTTACTAGGACTTTGTCCCTATGGAAGACCATGTGAACATGCCTATGCTAGAATAAGAGGTTAAGTTAGTTAGAAAATTCATGGAGGATGAGGAGGTTGAACAATAGGTGGAGGGTATAATTCCCTATTTGGGATGAACTAGGACCTACAATTTAAATTTTTACAATACGTTAAAATTGTCTTGGCACACTAAAAGAATGGTGTCTTTGGGAATTCTTCCTAAAGATGAATATTCCTGTCGACTGAAAGATGAATATTCATGTCGACTGAAGCATCATATGGGCATAACCTTCTCTACAACCGCTCACCTGAATGTTGTGGTTCCACCAACCTCTTAGGTTCCTCATGTAATGGAATAACATGTATTTTAGTATTTTAGATACATTGTTTCTTCAGGTTTTGTGTGTTCAGGTCATAGGGAGTTTCGTAACTGTCATTATAGACTATTGGTTAATTAGGCTTAAGGTTTTAAGACTAGTTATTTTAAAATTTTGGCCTGATTTTCCCACTAGGGAAGGCATACCTTCTATTTATCTCTTGGTTTAATAGAACTATTATGGGTATTTATTGGCATCTTAACCATTACAAACATCTATGTATGTTTTGTGAATACCAATATAGTTTCTTCTTACTTACAAAAAAAAAAATGTCTGAACACTATACCAAACATTTATTAGAAGCGTGGAATTTTTTTCCCTAATAATAAACATGCAACCAAGCAATTTATAAAAAAATGTTGAATTAAGAAATGCATTTACATTAGTTCCATTGAAAATAAAAAAGTACAATGAATCAATCATATTTTTATTATTCCCCAAGGCGACGTATAAACATATACCCAATCCAAGGTGTTTCTGGTGAGATATTGATGTTCTACGAAAGTTATGGTTTATTAACAACTTGTCACCAGGAAACAAACTACATATTGCATGAACAAAATAAAATCTAGATGTCTTCCTGTTCAATTAAATTCTTTGTTGGCACATTTTTACGTAATAAGTGTAGAGATTCACTTTAAACTATATAGTACACCAAAATATACAGTGAAAAAATGAACGAGAATTTCATTTTTCTAAATGTCTGTATTTATAAATGAGAGGCACCAAAGAGTGACCTCTATTTTTTCCTCTACAAAGAAAAAGAAGACCAATGAGAGGTGATTCAGATATATGAGCAGAACGAAATAAATAACAGACTGAATACAATAACACAGATATATGGAGAACAAAAACAGATATCCAGTAAGCAATAACTTCTATTGAATAAATAAAAGAGGTTGAATCTGTAAAACTGCGGAACTGAAAACAACTTGCTCGAATGGTGCTGGCCATCTCTAAGAAGAGATGTGGCTGCTATGTGCATCCATATGAATAGAATGATTAAAATGAGGCTCCAGAAGAATTTTTAACATTACTCATGATTTCCAAAACCCTAGACATCCAAAAACCTAACCCTAGGAGATGAAATGCCAAAAGTTATATCGATCCCGATGGGTAAGTTGGTACCTCAACTTCCCGAGGTCGTAAGTTTTTCATACGACCTTCGTTTTAGGCATGTGATATCCCATTGGAAATGTATTTTTGAGAACTACACATTATTTCATAAAACTATGACTCTGTCTATAGTTTGACTATGGCAAGCCAAAAAAATATTGTTTAGGGCCTCAAAACAAACCTGGAAGTACAGAAAGATGCACTGACATGAAACCCTCCAAAATAGTCTAGTTGGATTAGGTGGGAAACCACTAATATCCACCTAGAAGATGTGTAGGGATTCAAACATCCCCGAATGTATGGAACCCATAATTACAAAGAATTGAATAAAAACACGTTGAACTAAAACTGGAAAAAGGATCCAATTGAAATAGGTGGGTGGCCACCAATATCCACCTATATTAAGAGATGTNGAGATTCAATATGTATGGGTTTTATTATTTACACTTGCATTTAATATTAAATCATTAAATCACTAAGATTGATGGTGCACATGCTTCAGGAACCCTACGCACGACCCTGCATTTTCCTGATATTCATGTCCAGGAGATTTAATGAAGATATGCTATGCTTGGATTTAGTAGGTGTTATGATCAAGGTGAGGTTAAATTTCTTGGTAAAGGCCAGGGATGATTTTGTGCTTTGGATATGTTCCTTGTTGTGGTATGTTGTGGTTCTTAGTTGGTCTCTCTCTATGAATTCTAGTTTTTTTCCTCAATATTATTCCGTGATGGCTCACTGTATATGGAAACCTCGTCCCTCGCCTGCTATCTCATCACGTTATGCTAAGGTATCCATAGTCACGATGAATTTTACTAGGACTTTGTCCCTATGGAAGACCATGTGAACATGCCTATGCTAGAAGAAGAGGTTAAGTTAGTTAGAAAATTCATGGAGGATGAGGAGGTTGAACAATAGGTGGAGGGTATAATTCCCTATTTGGGATGAACTAGGACCTACAATTTAAATTTTTACAATACCTTAAAATTGTCTTGGCACACTAAAAGAATGGTGTCTTTGGGAATTCTTCCTAAAGATGAATATTCCTGTCGACTGAAATATGAATATTCCTGTCGACTGAAGCATCACATGGGCATAACCTTCTCTACAACCTCTCACCTGAACGTTGTGGTTCCACCAACCTCTTAGGTTCCTCATGTAATGGAATAACATGTATTTTAGTATTTTAGATACATTGTTTCTTCAGGTTTTGTGTGTTCAGGTCATAGGGAGTTTTGTAACTGTCATTATAGACTATTGGTTAATTGGGCTTAAGGTTTTAAGACTAGTTATTTTAAAATTTTGGCCTGATTTTCCCACTAGGGAAGGCATACCTTGTATTTATCTCTTGGTTTAATAGAACTATTATGGGTATTTATTGGCATCTTAACCATTACAAACATCTATGTATGTTTTGTGAATACCAATATAGTTTCTTCTTACTTACAAAATTTTTTTTTCTGAACACTATACCAAACATTTATTAGAAGCGTGGAATTTTTTTCTCTAATAATAAACATGCAACCAACCAATTTATAAAAAAATGTTGAATTAAGAAATGCATTTACATTAGTTCCATTGAAAATAAAAAAGTACAATGAATCAATCATATTTTTCTTATTCCCCAAGGCGACGTATAAACATATACCCAATCCAAGGTGTTTCTGGTGAGATATTGATGTTCTACGAAAGTTATGGTTTATTAACAACTTGTCACCAGGAAACAAACTACATATTGCATGAACAAAATAAAATCTAGATGTCTTCCTGTTCAATTAAATTCTTTGTTGGCACATTTTTACGTAATAAGTGTAGAGATTCACTTTAAACTATATAGTACACCAAAATATACAGTGAAAAAATGAACGAGAATTTCATTTTTCTAAATGTCTGTATTTATAAATGAGAGGCACCAAAGAGTGACCTCTATTTTTTCCTCTACAAAGAAAAAGAAGACCAATGAGAGGTGATTCAGATATATGAGCAGAACGAAATAAATAACAGACTGAATACAATAACACAGATATATGGAGAACAAAAACAGATATCCAGTAAGCAATAACTTCTATTGAATAAATAAAAGAGGTTGAATCTGTAAAACTGCGGAACTGAAAACAACTTGCTCGAATGGTGCTGGCCATCTCTAAGAAGAGATGTGGCTGCTATGTGCATCCATATGAATAGAATGATTAAAATGAGGCTCCAGAAGAATTTTTAACATTACTCATGATTTCCAAAACCCTAGACATCCAAAAACCTAACCCTAGGAGATGAAATGCCAAAAGTTATATCGATCCCGATGGGTAAGTTGGTACCTCAACTTCCCGAGGTCGTAAGTTTTTCATACGACCTTCGTTTTAGGCATGTGATATCCCATTGGAAATGTATTTTTGAGAACTACACATTATTTCATAAAACTATGACTCTGTCTATAGTTTGACTATGGCAAGCCAAAAAAATATTGTTTAGGGCCTCAAAACAAACCTGGAAGTACAGAAAGATGCACTGACATGAAACCCTCCAAAATAGTCTAGTTGGATTAGGTGGGAAACCACTAATATCCACCTAGAAGATGTGTAGGGATTCAAACATCCCCGAATGTATGGAACCCATAATTACAAAGAATTGAATAAAAACACGTTGAACTAAAACTGGAAAAAGGATCCAATTGAAATAGGTGGGTGGCCACCAATATCCACCTATATTAAGAGATGTCCATTCCTGGCCTTAGAGAGTCGTGATCTTGCAGAGGAAGCAAAATGGAGGCAACATAAAATTCAATATATTGAATGGAAGGAAACAAAGATTTGGAACCTGGGCCTCAATGAATACTTCCTCCAAGATCTTAATGAATAAATCAACAAGATGACCAGAGAAAAGGGGCACTGGAAAGCTTAGATTATAGAGATTGATGGTCTTAATTATAAAGTATGGGTTAGGATGAAAAACTTGGAAGGGAATAAGGCTGATGTGTACGGTTCCACCAAAAATAGACTTGGTTACAAATGATTTAGGGCTATGAAATTCCTCCCTAGTGTCAAAGATATATTTGATAAGCCCTTGTAGGAAAAGAAGAGGAGGTGTTGATATGGGATTTACAAGTGAATTGATGCTAGTTTTTATGGATAAGAGGATGAAAAGAATGATATCTTGGATAAATTTGAGAGACCCATGGAGGAGGATATGTGAGTTAGATTGTTGAAGGAGTGGCGGAGGATCAATTCTATCAATAGATATAAGAGACCTCAACCCTTCATCAATTTCTATGTTTATAGTTGTTGATTGTGGGTTGGGGTTTGGTGTTCCTTCCTGTGGGGGTGTGAGGTTTGGGTTTTCTCCATGCTCCATGTTAATTAAGTATTCTATAATTTTTTAATGGAAAATATAGTTTAGATTTATTTTTTAAACATTTTAAAAAATTAGGAAATTTAAGAAAAAGTAAGTTGCATCCAAATTGATACCTAGAATCAACTCGAGATTATGGCATGAGAGTGTGGATGCCAAGTCAGCAAATTCATGGCAGGAATTTTCTCAATATCCCTTGAGAATGTGCATTGTGGTCATTCTATTAGTGAAATAGACCAATCATGCCCCTCTTTTTGGATCATATGCATAGGAATGTGTATGTGTTCCTAGAGCATGTGTGTGTTCCTAGGAAACATGTGCACTCTAGAATGCATGAACATTCCTAAGAACATGCACATTCTCTTAAGAGTGTGTATGTTCTTTTGTTGAGGGGATAACATGGGCTCCTCCATGGATGATAGAGGGATGTTGAGCCTATCACATCAAGAATGCATGCACATTTCTAGGAATTTATACACATTGCTATGTGAGTGAGTTCATGATCACCATGTTTCCACTTTTTTTCCACCAAGTTCGTGTAGACACCCTCTACGTTTTATCAAAAATAATTGAAATATGAAAATAAAAGAATAGGGAAATGAAAGAACACTACCCACACAAATAAACACAAGATTTACCCTAGGAAACCCAATATAGGAGAAAACCGATCTTGAAGGTGATTCCTATGCTCTACTCTCTTTGTTTCAATTATGAAAATGCAAATGCAGAGGCATGGGAACCCACTATGGAGTTTCGTACGACATTGTGACATGAAAGGATGTTATAGAATATTCCTTCTCCTTTGTCATTCTCTCAATATAGCACTCCTATATTTTTTTCTTAGTTATGGAACAAATACAATACTAAATGATGGAACCCCTTCACCTCCTAGTGGATGAATATTTAACATGGCCGGATAATCATCTAGGATTAGGGTTTTGAAATTATTAACCCTGAATCAATGATAAGGTTTTGTATTTTCTGTTGGGCACATGCCGATTTTCAGGAAAATTCCGTTTTTGGAAAGTGAAGCATAATTTGGAAAAAGACAACTGGCAGGAAAAGCAACACATGCAGGGAAACACCACATGAAAAGGAGGAAAGCATGCAAGGCGTACATGGAGGAAAACCTAACCATGTTAGGGTTAGGGTTTTTGTAAAATATTGCAATGGCTAATAAGTTGTAATTTAGTATAAATAAGAACCTAGGAGGTCTAGGTAGAGGTTCTCGAACTTTGTTTTGTTCGGTTAGAAAAACTATTGTAAGATATGATACTATTTTGTAAGTTGTTGAGTTGTAGGAGAGTCAAGTAGCTAGATCTTGAGGTTTACATCACATGCTGAGGATCCTGGTGCAATCTAGTCATCCTCACATAGGTTTTGGAACCTGTTTTGTGATTGTATGATCAGAATTGTAGTGTGTGTGCCACCATATATTGCAAAAATCTAAATAAAAGAGAATAAGAATCCAAATCTTTGTGGACGTAGCCCAGGAGGTGGTTAACCACAGTAACACTTGTGTTATGTGTCGTGCTTATTGCATATTTACCTTATGTAAGTAGTTAGAATATGAATGGATGAATGGATAATTATGTGATATATGTTATAGGTCAGATCTATTAGAATGCATGCATAGACTTAATAGATGAATGGACCTTAATACTAATAAATTGAGTAATCAGTTTAAGGCTTGAGAAATATCAGTTACAATCCCAGATCCCCACTCTTTCCTAGAATGCAAGCACCTGAGAATTGTAGTCACCCATAGAACTATCTTGGGTGAGACTATGTTGTACATTCTGTGTGTTGTGTTTCCTTCTAGTTTACCAGGAGGGTCGATGGTTTTAGAGGGTTTTGTTGGAAACCTGTTCAAATATGAGCCTGGGTCAGACAAGAAGTATATAGAAAAAGTAGTAACCAACAAATGGTTATGTTTATTACTGGAGTTGCATGATATTGAGTGAATGGGATCCATCGAAGAAGCTTGTGGAGAATGAAGCATAGGAGAATGAAGGTATAAAAAGGAAATGTTTAGACCGTGGAACCCAAGGAAGGAAGAGATCAAAAGATGGTTGAAAACAAAGGAAATTTAATTTGTGTAGAAAGATAATAGAAACCCTAAGTAAACATTGTGAAAATACCTAGACAAATACATGTTTAGCGACTTGCATGAGGTATTTTTCTATGATTTCTCGCATGTGTTGTAGGAGTGGATATTGAGGATGAAATACAACCACACTACAAATTGAATCAGACAAATCGATTGGAATCATGTGGAGATCGCGTAGTTACAAAAAGTTAACAACAAATTCACACGTGTAGTAGATTTCTCGTTAGACAATATTGTTGCAGGGTTTATCACAAAATTTGCAGCAGATACCGTGAAGTCTTATAGTGCAGTAGAGAAGGAGTTTCTAAAAGTATTGATAGGTAGGTGTATTAGATCGATGTATACTTCAATCGAGATTTTACTATATAACAACGATGTTATGCCTATGGAAGTAGACAACTAAACTTACTTACGTGCATGGGGGAAGGGGGGAAGCACTTACAAGAGGTGGAAAAATGGAGGAAGATGTGGATAAGGGAAAGAAGGAGGAGGCCATGGACCTAATCATGATGGAGCAAGATTATATCAAACAGATCATGGAAGCAGCTAGAAAGACATGCAGTGGAGTACCCTACCAATATAAGATGAATAATAAGAAGAGAGCCATAGCTGATAGAGAGGGCTTGGAAAGTGATGAAGAAGAGGTAGAGGATCTCTGAGCTATGGATAAGATTGAATAAATCCTACGTTCAACATATGAAAGGAAGACAAGAGGTCCAATGGCATAAACAAAAGGAAAAATTCCCATCCATGTCAGTGTCAGTGTGGAACCCATAATCCCATGTATGACTAGTACACCAAAAAGAACACCACCATTTAGACAATTGAATTTTAGTGGAATAAATACAACACAAAACACATCCAAGAAAGGAGAAACAATTGGAGGAGCCAGTTCAAGAAGTAGTAGTCAAATACTTACACTATGTGGAGGTAGTAGTTCATCACAGTTCAAGATGGTAGGACATGATCCCACCATTAGGTTACCAGAATTTCAGGGAGAGGCATCTGAAGACCTTGAAAATGATTTTTTCACCTGTGAGAAGATATGGGAAGAAAATAAGATCAAATATGATGAAACAAAACTTGCGTAGTTAGCTATCACATTGAGAGACCGTGCACTGGATTGGTACATGAGCCTAGTTGTAAACAATCCACCAGGAACAACGAGGACAATTGCAGATGTCAATAAGCTACTGATAAATGAATTTCAAAATCCTAGCTCAGAATATCAATACATGAATGAGATGATTGAAATCAGACAAAAACCAGGTGATTCTGCGTAGGAGATTGTGATCCGAATTATTTTCGGCACGAAATGAGAGAGGAGATATAATAAAGAAATGCACAGAGATATCTCGGATATACAATAATATAAAATAAATGTATCAAATATGAAACCATAAACACAGAGATACATTAATACACAATTTTCTATTAATGAGCGAAAATGTACAAACACTGTAAAAATATAGAGTGAAAGACTCACTAGAATGGTGGCAGCTTATCTCCGAGAAGAGACGTGTCTGCTACTCGCATTCGCATGAAGATGATTATTAAAATGAAGCTCTAAGGGAATTTTTAACATAAGGAAAATCCAAAACCGTAACCCTGGAAGATGAAAAGCCAAAAGGTTTGTGGGCCCCAATGGGGGTAGTTGATACGTCAACTTCCAGGAGGCGTAACTTTTGCATACGATCTCTGTTTGGGGAACTCGGTACACTGTTTGAAAGGAATAACCGAGAAGAATGAATTTTGAATGTCCCAAGAGAGTGCCTTTGAAAGTTACTTGGGCCCCAAATCCCCAAAAAGTGTTGTTTAGGAACTTAAAACGGCTCCAAAAGTTTGGAACCCGAAAAACTGCCAAGATGGAAAACTATTTTTTGAGCTCACAGAATAGGTGGGTGGCCACTGATATCCACCTGGATAAATACTCCATCCTTAGGAAGCAATGGTATCCATTTCATCGAGGTCACGGGGGAGAGGGGGAGCGTTTGTTGAATCTGAACCTTTGTGAGCTACTATACTTGTTGGAGAAGACTCATTGCTTAGCTTGTTGAAGACTGTCATGAACCTGTTGTTGGGGAGGTTAGACATTTTTAACCAACCAAGCTATCTGAGATGACTCTGTGTAGAATGAATCTTTGTGATTTTCTACAATCTTGTCAACCTGTTTTCGTTGGATAGAAGGTGCTTGTACCAAAGATGCAGTGGTTGCAGTGTCCTTCTGGGCACCTTTTGAACAAATTGCGAAGAAGCTAAATTTTATAGTATGAGATACTACATTACAAAATTGTTTAGGTGGGATAGAATTCAGTAATACCTCTGGTATTATGTACAGATGAAACCATGAAGAAACAATGACATTGTGGGGTCAAGACTCATAAACAACATGGTGTTTCCACATGTATGGTTGGACCAAGAGAACATCACAAACATCTAGTGGAGTGTTGGCCCTTGACCAAGTTATGAGGATCCTTGGTCATGTTTGACCTATTTAGGGACTTTAACAGGATTTCAAAGGTGGAGCGCAAGTCGAGGTGGAGATCGAGGGATCTCATCCCCTTGTTTATGGATTTTTGGTCTTTGGGCTTATGTAACGTGTATGGGGATGTCGGCCCATGGGTTTACCCATGTTTAGGCCCACCTTGTAATGTATAAATATATGTCTACGTGATGTAAGAAGGGGGCATGAAGGATGATATAGGAATCTGTGTGATGATATGCTAAGTGCAAGTGGTAGTTGTACATGATTTTTGCATACTGTGAGAAGCTTGCAAGGCTAAGTGAAAGTGGCAATAAGAGACTATGTAAAGGATTTGTGTTGTGACCTAGATCAAGGAAGGAGGATCTAGCAGAGTGCGCACAGATATCCTATCCTATGGGAAGTAGGATCTCATGGCTCTATGCATGTAGAAGATTGACAAAAGATAATAAAAGAGAATAAGAGTTGGTGGACGTAGTCCCGGGCTGGGGGTGAACCATGTATATCCTATGTTTCTATGATTTGTGTGATGTATTGATGTTTTTATATGTTTAATGGCTTAGATATTTGATATAGATGAATGATAGATAGTTTTGTTGATGCTTTGTGCTTAATAATATGGGTTTATGCTAGATATAATCTATGTGAATGTGGTTAGTACTTGAATATACTAGATCTGGATGAATACTGTGTTGATCTCTTGTTAAGATTTATCTGCGTTGTGAATTAAGGTTGAATACTAATTCTCTATAACTGTTAAGTTCTCTGTTAAGGTGTTATAATCACAAATCTGTGTCCCAGTTAAGGTTGCAGACATTGGAGTCCTGCAACCACCCCTGCCTTTACCTCATGTGAGATTTCATCTGCTTCGCAGGTGTTGTCAAAAGGGCCAGTAGCTAGGGTTTTTTTGGTGTGTTGTTGAAGAATTGAACCCCAGGTCTGCCCCTATGCCAACAAATGGTTCTTTTGTCGGGATTGAAACTATGATTGCTGGGAACTGAGGAAAAGAGAAAGCTCTGTGCATAGATCTTTTTCCTTAGTGCGTAGTATTATACTTGAGTTTTGAAGCTCTATGCTAAGAAGAGAAGTCATATCTGAAGAAAAGAGGTAAGATATGAACGCCTTGTGCTTTGATAGAGGTAAGAACAGTGAAAATTTTTAAGATTTGAAAGATTTGTGCTCTGAGAAAAGAAAGATAAGTGGAAATTTTTGTTTTGACAATATGAACCTAGGTATATTTGATAAATTTTGTCCTAGCTTGAAAACTAGGGCACAAATAGAAGAAAGAAGATTTAATATGAGTAGATCTGATAGAAATAAAGGTGTGTTATTCCTATGCATAGAAATAATGTTTGGACTAACAAATGGATGGAGGATCCTAGAAATAATTTTTTGCAGGTTAGTCACTATGATCCTAGTGCACATTACAGAAAAGGTTGGGGATCGTTTAAGAGAAAGCGAGGATTAATTCTTTGTTATAAATTAAGAAGACCAGAAAATATTTCTAGGGAATGCCTTGATAGAATACCTAGTTGTCTTTGCTGTAAAGATATGGACCATGAAGTTTTGGATTTCCCTAGAATGATTGCTAAGGTTGAAAGGATGAATATGAGATCAAAAAACCCTGAGGAAGATCAAGAAACCAAGACCATGGTAGAACCCTAGAAAGAATCAGAGAATGTATTACTATGAATGAAAGAAACCCTGAATGGTCACATAAATGACAAATTATCAAAGATCTTCAAAGAAAAAGAGTGCATAGAAACAAGAATAGGAGACTTCGACCTTGACTGTGTTCTAGATGAGGAAACACAGGTGAATATCATGAAAAAAAGAACCTAGGAAATTTTAGGAAATCCTGTTATGATTCCTTCATTGGGAGGCATAGGATTATTTAGAGAAAAGCCGATAACCCTATGTGGAAGACTCACTCAAATATCTATGAGTGCTCATGGAAATTCGACAGAGGAAGAATTTGAGGTTGTTAAATTCATTGAGAAAAATGCCCCATTCTCTATGTTGTTAGGAAAACCCTGGATCAAGAGAGATCAGATCCAGAGAAAAGAAGAAGAGGCCCTAGAACAAATAAAACAAGAGTTAAAAGATTTGATGAGTAGGAGAATAGCGTGCTTGGTAGAAGAACATGAGGACAAGTAGAAGCAACGTAGGACCAAATATCAGGTTTTCGAAGTTGGAAGAACACAAGAAGACTCACAGAAGAGTGGAGCACCTACCTCAGACAAAGAAGAAGTATTTCCCTTGAATCCTACAAAAGAATATCAACAACGTGAAGTTACTATGCCAAAAGGAGATAAGAATCAGAATGGAAAGAAGAATATCGAGACGAAGAACACAGGGAAGAAGGCTAGAAAAATCAGTAAGAAGAAAGCAAGGATAGAAAAGTTGTAGAAGGTTCCAGAGGGGAATTCCCATAAGGAAGGCTTGCAAAACTTGAACTTTGTTGGGATATCAGAACAACACAACATGGCACTTCACCATGGTGAAGCGATATGACCATTGGAAGCATTATAACCATTAGACTGATGCCTGAACAATTAGAACAACAATTATGATCAGAAAGATCGTCATCAGACCATTAGGGATGTGCCGCAACAAATAGACTTGCATTGATGAAGGCTTCTTGCCCGTTGGAGAGACATGTTACCTCGTTGTCTACTTAGTTCATCGACTATTGCACCAAGAACACTTTTGCAAATTGTATCCACACCAATGAGAGAATTCATTTCTACCGCATTTTTTTTACTGAGATTTCACCACCTGTTCTATTGCATTGAGCATTCATTCATCGACCTAAGTTATTCTATCAAGAGCGTGTATGTCGGATGAACTCAGTGAAGATGAAAAGTGTGTAGAAGAAGTCTTAATCTATCTAATGGATGAAAAATTAATGTCCGTAGGGATTCAATCTTCATTGACGAGAGGAGTGCAAGCCTCTCCGTCAAATGCTCGTGGATCTAGACTATCCCGAGCCACGGCTAGAAAATAACCAACCATCGACATGACTTGGTGAATGCAAAGTTAATCTTGACTATCCTACCTAACTACATCCCACCTTTGGCTAGCGTGGTGAGTCATGACAGTGTCCCTAGAGATTTTGATTACACCCTAGTTACTACGTAACTCCTGAAGGGGATATGTGAAGTTAGAACACAACAGGATAAGATCGCGACATTAAAATTCAATGACTTCAACCTAGGGGACTGCAAGAACCATAGTATGATTTCCCCTCATAGGTACTTGACTAGGAAAAAGGGGAATAACTCGAGGATAATCCCCCAACCATGG
This sequence comes from Picea glauca, assembly GCA_000966675.3. NCBI lineage: Eukaryota > Viridiplantae > Streptophyta > Pinopsida > Pinales > Pinaceae > Picea > Picea glauca. Next base: position 24,296 of record JZKD02S2160684.1, read on the forward strand.
ACTATGAACCTGACGCAGTCCACCATCTTGAATGTGATGAAGATTACACATTTTGGAAGGCACCAGGAGGTTAACGCCTGTGTTAATATTCTGCTATCGTGCTACCATGGTGGATATATATGGCTCGATAGATGCATCACAGTCAATCTGACATTGATCCATAGGATCATCGGATTGAGCATGCAGGGACCAAACCCACAAGACTTCTACCCAGGGACGACTGTAGATCGTGACCTGGCACAGAGGATTAAGGATACCTATGGTGATGTAGAAAAGGGGATGTGAGGCTACAAGGTAGCTTCCATATAGAATGGCATAGTGTGTTTGGAATTCCAGCTAATTGTAGGAAAGCTAGTGAGAAAGAACAGGCCTACATAGGTCACAAGGTTCGTTGTTGACCTCGTCGGAAAATTTGTAGGACTCCAGATGAACTGGGTGAAGTACTTAGTCAACCAACTTGAATTGGATAGTCGCGAAGATCAGGATCAGGGATAAGAGTTCCATTTCAGTTGGTTGTTGATCCTCATAGCATTTACTTCCTGGGATATGATAGAAGGCATGACCTTCTCGGACATTGATCCATTCGAGCCGCTCGTCATGAAGTTC
>JZKD02S2160706.1:20481-43200 GCA_000966675.3 Picea glauca
TTAGGAAATCAAAGGCTCTTCCTGTCCATTTTTCTCGACTTTCGTTTCTTGACTTTTCTCGGCAAAGATATACTCTCTGATTTTGGAATCTGAGTGTGCTTGTTTGGTTAAGAACCAGCGATCGGTTGAAAGTTGAGATTCTTTGTCTTTATCATTTTCTCATTATTTGGAAGATTACTTTTCTCACGCAATTGAAAAGGCTAGTTTGGTCTGCTTGTTATTTTTGTTTCCATTGAATGATTGGTTTGGGTTTTTGTCTATTGCTTGTTCATTAGTTTTTGGTTTTCTTCACTCTCACCATCATGGTGTAGGTCCTTTTTGAAAAGTGAACATCGTTTTTCTTTCAAAAGCATTTTTGTTTTCGAAAAAATTGAAAATCAATTGTTGAAATTATTGGAAAAAGAAACAATAGAGAATTGTTATTATTGCGTGATTCGTTACAATTGCATTTTAAAGGAAATTGTGTATCGTAGTTCAAGATTGATCCAAAAAAATTCTCTTTCCCTCCCGTACATAGGATTCATTGAACGAAAATTGATATATTTCATTCTCATCTATGCATCGTTGGGTCAGAGTCTCATACAACATCAGTTTCATCCCTGCTTCCTTTGAGTAACAACAACTCTTAATAACATTGTGAAATTGTAAAATTTAACTAGTAACTCTTTTCTAGGGCTCTATTACACCAACATTTAGCTAGGCTAGTGTTTTGGAATAGGTAGAGAGATACACTCTCCAAAGCACAAAACAAACAATAGCATCTTGTGTTAAGGAGTGTCAAATTCCATTTGCAACATTTTGTCTTGGGAAGCCCTTCTCACACAAGGGTCAAACACGAGGTTGCATTGATATTGACAGAGTTACTCACCCTGCTTTGTTGATATTGGTGTAGAGATTGCACGTATTACAGGGGTCACTTGGAGGTATACCCACAATGATGAGTGGAAGCCTCTTGAGTTGATTTTGAGCTAGATACCCTTCCCTTGCATGTGGATTGGACTGTCGACTGTCCCCCCAAGCGTTATTGTTGTCGGTGGTAACCTTAGCGACCTATCTTTCTAGGGTCTTACACGACATGACTGTGAAGGGGAAAGTATTCATTGTACCTGGAATTGACGTTGGCCAAACTCACTCGAGCTCCTTGGAGGGTATACCCATGATTATGTGTGGGAGCTTGCACCAGGGTGTAAGTCTGTTAAGCAGGTCATCAGCGTAACTTTTCCACCCTAGCCCAGCCCCTTCTCGTCTCATTGTTGTGACGTTGGATTTCATCACCAACTAGTGACTTCAGAATTAGAAGGTCTTGTTTGCTTGGTATTGTTTCCTAGATTTTGTTTACTAACGCGTGTTGTTTGTTTACCCAAGTTGACCATAAGATTTTCTTTGTAAGTTTGTCACTCGTTCACAATAGATCCTCCACGTCATTCGCGTAGAATGCAGGGTTTATATCCAGAGCATCTGGAAGGTTCTCGACCCCTGCCTACAAGCTCACCTGAGGGCTCTCCTCAATAGAGTGAAGTCCAAGACATTTCCACGCCACAAGTGGAATGCACTGACTCTTTAGAACATTTCTGAATTACCAATACTCGAGAGGACTTTTGACTTCACCCCAATTCTGAGTGACCATTTATGCGACTGAATTCTTCTAGAGACTTAGTTGTTGTATCTTCTGGATCATCGGTTGGACCCTTTCCAAGCATAGAAGGCCAAGATCCTTTTTAGTCTACAGGCGTTTTTATATGGGACCTTTTTGGTACAGGATCAGGCATTGAAACCATCATCTCACCTGTGATTTTCGAAACCTCTACCCCAGAGACAGTACCGTTTGCTACTGCCTATTATTTTTCTGGTACGGACGCCCCGCGATCTGACCACATCTTGACCATCCCTATAGAAATGGCCCATCACATAGATACTATGAGTATTCACACCGGTATTACCACAGTTAGTCAAGCCCCCATCGACACACTGCTCACGCCCAGTGTCACCCCGACACTACTGCCCGGATACCGTGCGTTGAATGCTTCCATTTCAACTCCTTCGCAAAACCCATCTGACACTCCTGGTGGTCCCTCTTCTTCTAGGCACTCTCTTCCCGGTTTCATTCCGACACTTCCTCAACCCCCTTTTGGAGGACTTTTCTCATCCTCTACTGGTAGTATTAATCCTAGTGGCACTATTCTGTCATTCACACCAAATTACCAGATTCTTGTTGGTGGACAATTTCACCAGGGAGGTTTGACTCCACCCCCTCTAAGTGGGAAAATTCCTATTGGAACGCAAATCCCAATTGGAACACAACCCCCAATTGGAACATTGCCCCCAATTGGAACACAACCCCCGTTTGGAGGACAGACCCTGCCAACCCCACCCTATGGACAAAACATACCTCCATCCTTGGACCATTATTGGAATCAGTTGATACAAAATCCTCCTCAATCGACTAGGGGGAAACAACTTCCCGTTGTATCCATTATACCCCCTAATATAGGCCAACCATATCCAGGTACGTCCAATCCTATTTGGGGCTCAAATGCTCAAACTCATGTTCCTATTCCAGGATCCAATCCCATGAACTACTATCCTCTCCAACCACCACCGAATCTGCCTGGGTCTCCACATTATATGCAGACTACTTATGGTCCGTTATACTGGTTTTCTGATGGGGCTTCCTCCCCAAAGCCACCAGTACCTGCATGTGAATCGACAATTACCCTTCTTGGCCACTTTGGATCTCTCGGACTTGTCGAGTATTTTAAATGATCCCATTCGTCAATCTCCTTACTGGCCTGCTATACCAACCAAGATACCATTGGACATCCCTAAATTCAATGGCAAAGGGGGAGAGGAAACAAATAATCATGTCATGAATTTTCACCTCTGGTGCTCATCCAACTCATTGATGGATGACTCTATTCATTTACGTCTTTTTCAACGGACCCTCATAGGTTCTGCTGCGAAGTGGTATATAGAATTACCACAAGGTTTGTTCGCTGACTTCAACACCCTAGCTATGGCTTTCCTCACCCACTACCAGTTACCGATCTGTTATGAAATGGGGATCGAGATTTTGAGTTCTTTCAAACAAAACAAGGCCACTCATATATCCAATCACATTCATGAGTGGCAACAGAGACGACGTCTCATTAAAATCGAACTCCCTGATCAATTGTTGGCAGAGTGGTTCACAAAATCATTTGTGAATGACATCGATCATGACATCACCATGGGTGGAGTGGTCACAAAAGAGCAGGCCATAATTCGTGCTCAATACCTTGACCTCATTTACTCACAAATGGGTACCCTTTACGACTTACTACCTCACACACCTCATCCTTCCACTTCCGCCACTTAAAATACTCCAGCTGCTTCTCATGCAGCCGACGATGTGATTGGTACTTTCCAGGCCCAACCACATTCTGCCTCAAGAACCAATCACAAACCTGCTTCTTCTAATGTTCATAATGCTCCGTCTCCTGCCCCTCCCACCGACAAGACTTCTGAGGTAAATGCAGTTCAATCTACCCCAGCCGGTAAAAACAAATCCAAAAAGGGAAGGGGTAAGAATAAGGAGGACAAAAATACTCTAGAGCGAACCAAAACTCCACCTGTTGATTATCGGGATAAGCACAAACCTCGATACCCTTGTTTTATCTGTGGTGACGATCACTACACAAAGGATTTTCCACGATGTGCCGAGGTCACTAAGTTCCTTCAAGGAGCCCCAAAACCACCTGCTCCAGTCGTTCTGTCCCAACCCTTCTCGTCTCAACAACAAGCTCAATTGGTCATTCATGACCAACCCTCACCTTCTACTACATCTTATGTATTGATGTGTATTGGCGATTCAAAGCAAAACGACATTGCATTCACCACTCGAGCCAAATATTAATCTCCCTCTAAAGAGAAGGTTGATGAACTACCTCCTTCATTGGTACAACCCTCTCCCGTGACTCCACCTACCAATGGTCCTCTTCATCTCGAACAACCGAGCCTTAACACAGTTCTTCGACCCCCCACAAAGGGCGTCATTTGAAAATCGGCTTTCAATTCTCATGCTCATGTTGCCCAGAACTACAACATTGTAGAAGATCTAGCCCAAGCACCTTCTGCGATGTCAGCCCTCGAAGTCCTTCAAAGTTTTCCCACACAACAGAAGGCATTGTTGAAAGATATCAGTGGAATTGACCTGACGGATACAAATTTAATAATTTTTGACTTGGAAGATCACATTCCAAGGTTACCCCCTCAACTCGCATTCCAAATCCAAGTGATTGTCTCTGACAAAAAAATTTGTCGAACCATTTTCAACGAGGGTGCCTCAACGTGTGTCATGTCTCTTACTTGTTGGAAAGCCATTGGCTCTCCCTCTTTGAATGAATCCCAGAACACTCTCAAAGCCTTCAATGGCTCCAGTTTTAAGCCCTACGGTGTCCTTCCTTCATTGCCAATTATGTTAGAAGGAAAAATGGTCCAAGTCAAAGTGAAAGTCTTTGATGCTCCTCTTGATTACAATCTTCTTCTTGGCCGCAGCTAGATCAATTCCATGCGGGCAGTTGTGTCGACCCTTTTTTGTGTGGTACATTTCCCACATCAAGGGAAGACAGTCACTGTCAACCAATTATCCTTCTTTCACTCTGATACCTGTACTATAAATGTATCGTTCATCGCTAAAACCCCACCAGGTTATGAGAACATCAGTGTCGACCTTCTCAAGGACTCTTCGTTAATGGGTACTTTCCCCATTCCACCACCCGATGTTCCATGCTTGTCTGTTTCTTCAATCAACATGATATCTACCTCTCTTCATGGAATTCCTGCATATCACGACCCATGGATAGTACCTGATCCTGGAGATCGTCTTCATTATGATGACAAAAATTCATTAAGTCCAGTCGAATCTTCCTATCAGTCCATTCAATCCGCAACCCCTTCTACCCCCTCTCTTGGTGAGTTATCTCCAGATCCTTTCCGTGTCATTTTTTCCACTGACGAGATGATCATGTCTGTCATGGAGGACACCCCTTGGGATGATGGACATCATCGTTCCATCCTCTTTCTGGAGCAACATACCATTGAGAACTACCAATGGATCTCAACCCTGTCGGCCGTTGTCGTCATCTCAACCATTCTCGGGTCCACACACGATGTGTTTTCTGAAGGGAACTTAAGCAATATCTCACCCACTATTCCCCTTGACATATCGATCAAACCTGGAACCGTCAAAAATGTCCATATCGTAGCTTCATGTTCCCCTGACGAAATCGTCACCTATACGTCCCTTTTCAAATAATTTTGTGACATCTTCGCTTGGAGCTACGAAGAAATGCCAGGTATCGACCCCGACATTGTGATACATGAGATCAAGACATACCCCAACGCTAAACCCATCCGGAAATGCCTTCGTCCAGTTCACCCACATAAAGCGACTGCTATCAAGCTCGAAGTCAAGAAACTTCTCAAAGATAGATTTATTTACCTAGTGGCCCTCACTGACTGGGTTTCCAATCTTGTCTCGATCAACAAGAAACAAGGCACAATCCGTGTATGCGTTGATTATAGGGATATCAACAACACTTGTCCCAAAGACAACTTTCCTACCCCTTTCGTCGATCAGATTGTCAACGATTGCGTCGGAAGTGAAATATTCTCTCTGATGGATGGTTTCTCTGGGTATAATCAAATCAACATTGTTTCCGAGGATCAACATAAGACTGCTTTTATTTGTCCTTGGGGTACTTTTTCCTATCGGAAACTCCCTTTTGGTCTCAAGAACGCTGGCACAACTTTTCAACACGCTATGTCTTATGCTTTCCATGATATCAAGCACATCGTTCAACCATATCTGGATGATTTACCTGGTCACTCAATGCGCCGAGTCGATCATCCAACCCACCTCCGAGCCATTTTCATCCACTGTTGATTTTACCGTATACGTTTGAATCCTCATAAGTGTGTTTTCTACATGGAATCTAGCCGCCTTCTAGGATTTATTGTTTTGTGTCAAGGGATCAGGGTAGATCCTTTAAATGTTGAGGCAATCCTTAATCTCCCTCCTCCTTCTACACTTCGCCAGTTGCAAAGTTTGCAAGGGAAAGCAAACTTTCTTCATCGTTTTATCCCAAATTACGCCGAGATAACTCATGGATTTACGCAGCTCCTAAAAAAGGGGTATGATTTCGTCTGGGATACCATCACAAACAAAGCTTTCGAAGCTTTGAAATTGTCCCTAACACGTGCTCCGCTTCTCTTTTCCCCCGATTACAGTCGTGATTATTTCCTCTACCTTGCAGCATCTAATTACACCATTGGCATGGTTCTCATCCAAGAGAATGATGCTAACGATGAACATGTTATTTATTACTTGAGTCGAAGTCTAATGCCTACTGAAACCAAGTATTTACATGTCGAAAAACTGGCCTTGGAAGTTGTCCAAGCCATCCAATGCTTCCAGCACTATATACTCTCGCGCAAGACTACAGTGATTTCTAACTACAACCCCATGCAACACATTCTCACATGTCAATTGCTAGGGTGAAAATACTCCAAATGGATCGTCATACTCCAGGATTTTGACTTGGAATTCGAATGCGCCAAGTCCAAGAAGTCCTTAGTGTTTGCTGAGTTGACATGTGACTTTCCCTATTCTGAAACGAAAAATGTAGCAGCTGATTCATAACCCGATGAATCCCTTTTCCTCATCAGCACTGATGATATTTGGTATGGTGATATCATAATATATCTCCAAACCCATACTTTCTGGCCAACTTTGTCTAGTACTAACCGACATCGAATACGTTACCAAGCCCGTCAATATATTATCCTTGGGGATACTCTTTATCGTCAGGGGATTGACTCAGTTTTTCGACGCTGCTTCACGTTCGATGAAGCCGAGAAAGCTCTGAATGAATGCCATTATGGATCCTATGGTGGTCATATGTCTGGGTATGCTACTGTGCAGAAGATCTTACGAGCAGGGTATTTTTGTCCTTCTTTATTTAACGATTGCATTATCACCGTTCAAAAATGCCATGCTTTCCATACCTATAATCATAAGATACGGTCACATCCCGCTCCTCTTCACCTTATGGTCTCCATTGGTCCCTTTGTGAAATGGGGCATCAATTTCATGACATGTCACCCCCACTCGGTCGGGGGGCATGGATACATTATTGTAGCCATAAATTACTTTACGAAATGGGTCGAGGCGATGCCGACATTTGACAACACTAAAAAGACCGCAACATTATTCATTTTTAATCACATCATAGCCCGTTTTGGTGTTCCTCAGGCTATCGTCATTGATCATGGTATCCACTTTCAAAACTTCATTATGTCCAAACTTACTGAAAAGTTGGGTCTTCACCATGAAAACTCAATGCCCTATTATCCATAAGCCAACGGCCAAGTCGAAGCAATTAACAAATTTCTCATAATTATGCTCCAACGAATGATAGGGATTCACAAAACAAGTTGGTACACAATGTTTTTCTCAAAATTATGGGCTTACCGGACATCTGTCAAGTCCGCTACTGGGTTTACACCTTTCCGGTTAGTCTATGGTTTGGAAGCCATTCTCCCGATTGAATGCGAGATACACTCTTTGAAACTAGTTGTTGAACTCCTACCAAACACTTCCACTGACGAAGAATGTCTATTGTATCTTCTGTGATTAGACAAAACTCGATGCGATGCTACCCTAGTCATAGAAGCTCAGAACAAAAGTGTCAAGGCCCAATACGAAAAACATGTCAAGCCTCATGTTTTCTCCGAAGGAGATCTAGTTCTCCTCTATGAACAAGATCGAGATGTGCTAGGAGATAGAAAATTTGAAGCCATGTGGCGAGGTCCTTACATCGTTAGACAAGTTTTGGCAAAAGGGGCTTATGAGTTAGTAGATTACGATGGTATCCCTTTAAGTGAACCTAAAAATGGGTTGTACTTGAAGAAGTACTATGCATAAGATCACATGTGCACGAGTACCTGTATTTTTATTGTATCATACTTCTTGTGTGTTACTGTAGCTTGCTTTTGTCATTATCTAGTCTTTGCCCTTATGTGATGATTGTGTTTGATTTCCAGATGTCGGAGTCTTCGCTACCCTACATTGGCTTCGCTGATGGTGCTAGCCATAGTACTCAGAACCTTGCTTCCACTGCATGGGCAATTTACGCCCCTACAAACAAACTTGTCTCCTTACAAGGTGTGTGCCTTGGCCATGCAACCAACAATATTGCAGAGTATAACGTCATTATCAAATTTTTGATTGATTTTATCTTGCTTGGAATTCATCATTTGGTTGTGCGACTCGATTTGCAGCTCCTAGTACTACAGTTAAGTAATGTCTATACTATTTGAAGTCCTACTTTGTTACGGGTGTATTTGTGAATTCACCTCTTGGAACGTTATTTTGATTATATTGAATATCAACATATTCCTAGATGTATAAATACATTAACTGATGCATTGGCTAACTATGTATTAGACAAACATTTGGATCATTTATAAATCAATCACATCAATTTTCACACAACACAAGATAAACCGGTAGAAGTCGTATGTATATATAACGATCAAAAGAGTTTTTACAAAAAAGTTCTATCCGAGGACAAAAATTTTAAAATATGAAGCTCATAGCTTCTACAAAGTGACGTCATGGATGACGTTCATAGTAACACATGACTGCCCGGGCAACCCTACGAAGCAGTCGACCAATGGACTCTGACACTCCTACTGTATGATGCTGATAACGTCGTGGAACCTCTCCAAGAGGCATGTCCGAAATATCTGTTGTCAAACCCTCTAGGTTTTTTTCCACTGCTTCATAATCCTCGGCATCCCATCGTGGCACTGGCACTACCTTTCCTTGTCACTGAATTGGAGAAGTACTAGGAGGTCGGTAAGGTCCCACATCTGTGTCATCAAAAATAATTTTGTATTTAGACCTTCGACGAACATTAAAAAAAAACATTTGCATATGATAAATTCACAAAAACATTTAAAAAGAAAAAAAATTGTGTACTTCTTACCAAGTTCTACCCACTGAGCACCCTCGGGCAGGACCAAGTCTGGATCTCCTCGGAAATCCAACCCAACATAAGCATAATTGTCGACCATCAGCATCTGTGGTCGCAACCAGTCGAAGAAGGTATCATCATATTTGATAATTGGTCCAGCTACGTGCCGGGCCATGAGATGACACCATCTTAGCATTCTTGGATCTATTGGAGCTGGTAAATCCCACTCAACCTGCAGCCTCAGTAAAGGAACCCTCTCAAGAAAGAAGGACACTAACAAATACCCGTACCCAAATTGCTTCAGGTCGCCTCGTCTGCATTTGGTCAACTGCCTCTTCATGCTATGAAGCACTGCATCTGCCCAGTTAAAAACCCGAGGCTCAGTACACTCTATGGCATACTAAAAGTATCTCTGGAGAGCCATGTGAGGAGTGGAGCTCCCAGCCATACAAGAAATGGTGAAAAAAATAGTGTGGAGGGTCAAATCCCTCACTCCCCAAATAAAAACTTTCCTTTTGCTCCTCTTTGTCTCTGGAACACAGTGCAAGCGACAGTACTCACTCATGGGAAACCCACCACCTCTGCTACTAGTCAGGCTCACATGATACCCATGCCATGACAGTCCTATCAAGAAGTAAATGTCCTCAATATCCAAGGACAATGTGTGGACCCCTACATGAAATACTTGTTGATCGGGATCCCACATATGCACAAGGTACTCCAATAACCTGACTTGGGCCCTCATGCCCGGGATACGAAAGAACTTCATAAGACCACAGTCTCATAAAGAGGCAATGGTGGCCGGATGATTTCCAGCAATGACATTATCTTCTTCATGCTCCCTTTCACGCCATTCTAGAACCATGGTGATGGCCAAACACCTACATAAGAAACATAAGAAGAAGATTAGTAACTCTATTCAACACTTGATATATTTTCATTTGAGAAAAACTTTAAAACTTTTTACACTTGGTGGTTCTCGAAGGTGCCCTTTAGGCACAGTGCGAGGTTCTCGCAGGCACCTTTGGGCTCACCTGTGAGAATGACCCATTCTCGCAGGTCCCATGTGGCTGGCCTACAAAAATGGCTGAGCGCGACTAAAACGCCCAAAACAAAATCAAAACTGTGTCTTTTGCCAATGAAAATGAAAAATTAAACCATGAAAAGGTAGAGGACAAAGCGCCTACCTCACTGTTGCAAATGGTTCGTCGAATGGATGCTCATAACTCCCGCAATCAAACATCGAAGTTCAAGGGTAAAAGAGGGTTTTTTTGGGCTCAAATAGTGGTAAAGTCAAAATGGTTATGGTAAAAAGGACTTTTACCTCTTTTATATTTACTTTTACCATTTGTTTGGATTTTATAAATTGTTTATTTATTAAAACCTAATGCCTAATGCCCTTTTGAGTATGACTTTTGCAGGAGTAATGACTTTGATGTTCAGACACAGGGATGTGGATATATTTTTTCTTCATTGCATGTTTCGATTATTTTTTATGGTTTTTGTACAAAACTTTGAGCTTAGTCTTTGTCCGTTCTCACGCTCGAAAATACATGAGAATGCGATCGAGCACACTTTTATCACTTTTTTGGGCTCAACAAGGATATATGAAAAAGGAACCCCCTTGGAGTCTCCTTTAATCTCTTTTCAAACTCTCTAAACATGAAAAGATAGTCGAGCGACCTTGCTATTTTCATGCTTGATAAAGTATTTGAAGAAAGCATCTATTGGGCGATAATTTATCTCTTTTTTTGTCTCATCAGACTATTTTATGAAAAAGGAACTGAGAGAGTTCTCTTTTAAGTGTTTTTCCAGACTCTATAATCATGAAAAACCTTCGAGTTTTCTATCTTTGGACTCATTAAACAAACATCGATAGACCTGTAATGGGACCAAACCACTCCTTCCTAGGGTTCGTTAAACATACTCTGAAGGACTTATCCGAAGGATAATCTTATATCAATAAGCATATGTTATCCTCCTCAAGCTTGCGTAAAAATAAAGAGGTACTTGCCAGAAATGGTGGGGGAAAATTTGGGAAAGGGATGTGTTCTCGTATCCATATTAATTGGCAGTAAGTGTCACTCTTGAACATGACACCTCCCTATTCATTATTTGAAGCCGGTTTGGGAAATCCATTTATCTCTCATTTGATTTGCTACAAGGTCATACCCTATGTCATCTTTGAGTCAATGTTTCCAAATCATCGATCATGTCATTCATATGTTCAAGAGAAGTTCATCTGAAACCTCTATTGAGTCGGCCATCTGCAGTTGTCCATTCTCTCTGTGTCGGCCTTCCCTGTGTCCAATCCAACTTACATCATACTCTGTTTCACCTTAAAAATTTGTTACTCATTTCGTGTCATTGATGGGGGATACATCAAGGCCCTCCTGTGATGAGTTTTGTTCCATCAACTTCAGCTCATTATTTGGAGCCAAGACTTAGAAATTCTTTGGTACCTTGGAACTTGCATGCCTCAATGGCAGGTTTCCTCACTTTCGACAGTGGGTTTACATCATTGACCCTTGATCGAAAGATTTCGTTAGATGTTCCACTTCAACTCATTCATTCACATTCGATGGATTGTACTAGTGTACCTTGGGAGTCATTGACATTAATGGTGATTTCCCTCAAACTTGTTAACGGTTTCATCAGTGACCGGTAATCAAGTGGTTTATACCATGTTCGACTTCAACACATGTAATCACATGGTTAGATTCGTACTTTTGGGCGCCGACATTGAAGACCCTGGATATTATCTCTTTGTCCAGGTTGCAATGGAATATGTACAATCTATGACACATAGATCCACTTTGTATGTCTCGTGGCTATGTCGTCTCAATTTGAATTTTCTCGCATAGATCCACAATGTATTCCTGGTGGCTATGCTATATTTTGACGGTGGATCCACARTGTATKATTGSTGGCCATGACCTATGTMTATAATGTCATCCGTCTGTGATCTGAGTATGGGAATKCCTACCTCAGAACCAGTATGATATTCTRCAGATGCTTGGTTGTTCGCAGGTTTCTAATTAGGTGCGCTCCTGGTTTCCRACATACACACACACGCAGTTTACAAAGTATTTCGACTGTCACTGATTCTGGCCTCCTAMTTTGGGGAGCATTCTGTTACCCATGATTTTGGTCATATTGATGATGTATTGATGATGGTGTACTCAGGCTCCTAATAAGAACTTTCTCCTGAGAAAAGTGACATTCATCTCTTCCCAGAAAACATACTTTTGAAGAGAGTTCATAGGTTKCTTATATCCTAGGGTGMGAGAATGACCCATTCTTGYAGGCTGCCTTYAGCTAGGGTGYGAACTTCTCACACTGTGCTACATAGATAGGGTGTGAAMTTTCTCTCAAGCTTGGAAAAAGATGAAGTCTCGATGGTTCTAGAAGGGAATCTTCTAGAAGAATGGGTTGGCATTCGAATGGTTATMCTTTGAATGGTTTCCCTGATATTGTGGGATCATTCTTATCCAAGTAACCATCTCATCCTCTCCTATAAATTGATAGGATTCTCATGGAAAATTTTAAGCAAGATTAATTGGAGAATTGGTGAAAGAATTGTGTGAATAACCTAGCTTGAAAAGGAGCTTGGAGACTCTATCAAGTCTATCAAGAGGAATTGGATTTTCTTCATACAAGGATTGAGCAAGTGTGTGTGTTGGAGCCAAGATCCACCGAAAGGAATCTTGTGACATCAAGGTGATCAGGTTGTATCTTCTAATTTTGATTAATATGATACAGTGGCATGTCCTTTTCCCATAAAATCATTCTTACTTTATTGTGTAATTATTTGATCATACACATAAGCTGACGATTGAATATATTTTTCTATCTTCACTTTGGTTGGTTTTTGTTGTCTTGGTCTTGACCTCATGAGAACACTGGAGCGAAGTGGGAGAAACAGAGACCCTAGGAAGCGATACAAAGGTATGTTACTTGTTCCTCCCTAGTAGCTAATTCAATGGTCATAACTTAGGGAAAGAGTCATGTCCTGTCCTATTTTGTTCTAGATCCAAGTGGATCTAGGGAGATCTATTAGTGTCCACACCTACCGATTAGTCCGATAATAGGATAGCAACATACTTGGTCATAAGTATTAGAGCATCCACTGATGACGCAAACCCCCTTTCCCTCGGGTCGAGAGCTGCTCAAGATCGTTCTAATTCTTCTCAAGCCGAAGTGGCTCCTTTGGTTCCCTGTTGAAACCTTCAATAAATCCATAGGTCTTTTATGAAAACCCCCACCCTGTGTAACTTAACACCAAGCACGAGCCTTATATCACCTTACGACCACAACCGGGCCTTAGCGCAAGCACTTTTCACAACTCGTAACTCGTGAGTTCGTGAGTTGAAGACCCTCAATCTTTTCCAAACCTCCGATACCCGAGGTGAGGATACAGGTATGGCTCCTTCCTCGTTAGCGCTTCTTCAAGTGACCACTGGCTAGAGCCTAACTCTAGCACCTCTCACAACTCATAGCTTCGTGAGTTGAAGTGTTGATTCCTCCTACTCCTCATTTGCGAATCCACGACTCGTGATAATTCAACGATGGGTTGACCCTTTCCAAATGACACATGTCCACCACCTGTCACCACTTCCACCTTTCTCTGGGTTTTTTATTGTCACACCACCTATCAGCCACGGTATCCCCACTTATGGATGGGCCACATGTTTGCACGAGCCCTCGACACTCGAAACTTCACAACTTCTACAGTCAAAAAGAAACTCTCTCAAGTTCTAAACCCCCAATAGGTGATAACCACGAAAGTTTTCATCCCATTGTTCTCCCGTGGCCTGGATCCAACGGCCTGGATATTCTTCCCTATTCCTCACAACTCGGGACTTCGCGAAACCAAAGATATTTGGTCTTCCCTCCAAACTCACGATCCCAGAATTCACGATATGATCCAATGACGTGGGTTGAGATGAGAACGATGGCTCATGTTGATTTGTAATGCTAGGGTGGTGAGTTCTTCCAACTCCTAACTGCCTTGCAGCTTCACTAGATCTTATAGTCCTCGCAACTTCATGAGTTCTCCACAGAGAATTCTGACCGCTTGATTCATTCTTCTCAAGGATCTCTGGCCAAAATGACTCGTTGTTCTTCCACCTGAACTTAACCTCTATATGACGGCTTTTATTTTCGTCTCCCTTTGAAGTGTTTTGATATTCGTCTTCCTTTGAAGTGTTCAAAGGTGTTATCCCTCCTGAGATTTTACTTGCAACTCAAGTCTTCCCAAAAAGGTTTCATACTCGCACTCCTTGCGGAAAACCTTCAAATAACTTCTGGTTATTTGAGTCTTTGACTTTGTGCACTCTTTGCAACATCAGTCCTTCCACCTTCACCTTAGTTGATAACTTCCAAGGTTTCAACTAGCCTGTGCACACCTTGCATGGCTCTATGCTTCACCTGCACTTTTGTTGGTATGAGAACAACGGTATCCCTCCTGAGCTTTCTAACATAAAACTTAGACCCTTGTCAATGCACACCTTGTGGACGTTCACTGCACTCCTTGCGGGAATTATCAGAGAGAGAAATAATTGAAATTCATTCTACCCTTCTTACACACTATATACATTCAACATGAAATCATACATCCAACACTACATTGAAACAAATGCATAATAGAGAAACAAAGAAACTGTAAACATACCATTTAACAAAGGTAAACAATAAACATCATAACACCATGAAAGTGAGTCAAAGATTCATATATTAACTCAATTGCTCCTATACATGGGTTCTTCTCTACAACTCTCTGCTACAGCTCTCCAGCTTATCAATTCTGAATGATAATAATAATCTTTGTTACAATGATACAAGGTTGAGTGTGTCTGTATCTGTTTTCCCCCCTATCTTCTAACTGTCTAATATATTAAATTAAATCTACCTACTTTACATTTATCAAACTTAAATGCCTATTACATCCGACAGATGAGAGTAATCTCTGCAAATATGTTCCTATCTCCAAGACATAAATGCAAGCACGCTCCTCCTAACTATTACATTAATGCTTTTGGTTTCAAAATTCAAAATGATCTCATAAAAAAAAGCGTGCCCTTTTTCCATCTGCACGTCTAGTTGTTCCCTTGGCTAGGTGTGTGCTTCGGCTTTGTTTGATGCTCCTGCATCATAATCCCTTGCTTGAAAATTTTCATGAACTCCTATTCATGAGCTCTTGCACGGTCTGTCCATGCTTTTGAATTTCTTCTTCATCCTCCCAACTGGCTTCTTCAACTGGATGTCCCTTCCACTTGACCAAGTATTCAAAATACTCCTTTCTCCTGGTCTTTCTTCTAATCCTTTTGTCAATTATGTTTTCCATCTGCGGCTTTTCAGCTATAGGCATTTTTCTTATCCAATGAACTTCTTTATGCTCCTCTTCTTCTCTTTCTTCTTTAGCTCTGTAAGGGTACAAATCCGCAACATTGAATATCGGTGAGATTCCTACCCCATTGGGTAATTCAATCTCATATGCGTTTGCCCCAAATTTCCTTATGACCTTGCATGGTCCAATCTTTTTCACCTTTAGTTTATTATATGTTCCCCTTGGGAACCTCTTCTTCTTTAGATGTGAAAGAATCAGATCACCAACTTCAAATTGAAGTTCTCACCTGTGTTGATCTACTCTCTGCTTGTATTCTTGACTTGAACTCTACAATCGCTCCTTAATTTGGTTGTGAAGCTCCTTCATTCCTTCTGCAAAGTCCTCTGCACTGGCACTCTTGAATTCATTTTGTTCTGAATCTTTCAATTCAGAAACTCCCCTTGGCTGCATTCCATATACAATCTAGAATTGACTCTTCCCTGTTCTTCTATTAAGCGAATCATCATAAGAAAATTCTGCCTGTGGAAGAATGTGATCCCACTGACTGTGGTGTCCAGTCACTAAGCTTCTCATAAAATCTCTCAAACTCCTATTTACGACCTCTGCCTGTCCATCCATCTAAGGATGATATGCTAAGATAAAAGACAAACTTGTCCCCAAATTCTTCCATAAGGTCCTCTAGAAATGTCCCACGAACTTGGTATCTCGATCAGAAACGATACTCTTTGGCAAGCCATTAAGTCTGACGACTTCTTTGAAAAATAGGTTCACAATATGATTTGCGTCGCTGGTTTTCTTGCATGGTATGAAATGTGCCATCTTTGAAAATATGTCGACTACCACAAAGATTGAATCACATCCTCTTTGTGTCCTTGGCAGTCCCAATATGAAATCCATGCTCACTGCGTCCCATGGCCTTTCAGGTATGGGTAATGGTTGATATAACCCTGTGTTCTGCCTTTTCCCTTTCGTGTGCTGACAAATTCTGCATCTGTCCACAAATTTCTTAACATTTGTTCTCATCCCTGGCCAAAAATATGAGCCATCCAACTTTGAGAATGTTTTATCATGACGGAAGTGTCTGACCAATCCTCCACTGTGTTTTTCCTTCAGTAGGTTCTCCCTCATGGATCATTTTGGAATACATAATTGATTTCCCCTGAACAATAATCCATCCTAGATCATGTATTCATTCCATTGGCTTCTGTCTCTGAGAATTGGATTCTCAGATGCCTCATGTACTTCCTTGAAGTCTAGGTCATCTCTGTACATTTATTTGAGGTTATCAAAACCCAAATTTTTGACTCTGAATTCCTGCATAAGCAAACATTTCCTGCTCAAAGCATCAACAACTTTGTTAGCAGTTCCAGAAATATGCTTAATCACAAAAGTAAAATTATGCATGTATTCAACCCATTTAGCATGTTTTTGGTTCAACTTCTCTTGTCGAGACACATATTGTAAAGCGTGCTTATCATTGTACAAAACAAACTCCTTGGGAACCAAATAGTGTCTCCATTTCTTTGCTTGTATGATTGCGTATAATTCCTTGTCATATGTGGAGTACTTAATCTTCGCTTCATTCAGTTTTTCACTGAAATATGTGACCGGCCTATCATCTTGGCTCAAGACCACTCCAATTTTAAATCCACTCACGTCACATTTGACTTGGAACGTATTGTTGAAATCTAGTAAAACCAGAATTGGTTTCTCAGTGATCTTCTTTTCCAGCAGCCTGAAACTCTTCTCTACCTTCTCTGTCCAGTGAAAAGATTTATGTCTTTTCTTCACCGTATCCATCATTGTTGCACTAATTCCACTAAATTTTCGGATAAATTTCCTATAGAAGCTATCCAAACCATGGAAGCTTTGAACTTCAAACACGCTCTTCGGCGATGGCCAATCCTTAATTGCCTTTACCTTTTCTGGATCCATTTTCAGCTCATTTGTAGAGATAACAAAACACAAATAAATGAGTTATGTTTTCATAAATGATGATTTCTTCACATTGATTAGCAATTTCTCTTGTTGTAATCTCCTCATCACTGCAGTTAAATGCTTTAGGTGCTCTGCTTTTGTTTTGCTAAAAATTAATATATCGTCAAGATATACAGTGATGAATTTCCCTATGAAATCCTTCAAGACTTCGTTCATCAATATCATGAAAGTACTGGGCACATTCATTAAGCCAAATGGCATGACAAGCCATTCATATAGCCCTTCATTTGTCTTGAATGTTGTTTTCCATTCATCACCTTCTCTCATTCGAATTTGATGATATCCTCTTTGAAAAACAATCTTTGAAAAAAAAATTGCTCCACTTAAGAAATCCATCAAATCATCCATCCTTGGCAATGGAAATATGTATTTGATGGTAATATTATTGATTTCCCTTGAGTCTATACACATTCTCCAGCCTCCATATTTCTTTGGGCTCAACACTGTTGGAGTAGCGCATGGACTCAAGCTCTCTCTAATCAATCCCTTGTCCATTAAGTCCTAGACTTGTCTCTTGACTTCTTCATTTTTTTGCGTCATCAATATGTACGCGGATTTGTTCGGTAAACTGGCTCCAGGTTTAAGATTGATATGATGGATTATACTCCTGATAGGTGGCAACGAACAAGGTAGTTCATCCACTACTATATCAACAAACTCTCCCAACAACTCCTGGATTTCTTCTGGTAAATCATCTATTCTTGTACTGGTCAAAACAATTATGGGCTTCCTAACCACAATAAATTATGTGTCTTCCTTCTTCTTAACCTCATTAAGAAGTTCCTTCCCACTCATGAGAAGTACAGTGTTGCTCATTTATGTTTTCACCTCTTGGTTCTTAATCAGCAACAACATGTGAGTCCTACCATTTTTCTCCAGGGTGTACGTGTTCTTTCTCCCATCATGAACTACGTTTTTGTCATATTTCCATGGTCTACCCAGCAATAGATGACAAACATCCATGGGAATGACAACACATAATATTTCATCTTTATATCCTCCTATTTTAAATTCAACTAAACATTGTTTAGTGACATTTACTTGATGTCCTTTTTGTAGCCACGAAACTCTGTATGGGCTTGGATGTACAACAGTCTCCAGCTCCATATTTTTTTCCATCTTTTTAGATACGATATTTCCTGTGCTACCATTGTCCACTATGACTTTGCATACCCTATCCTTAGTTTTTCAAGCAGTCTGAAACAGACTGTTTCTTTCAGCTAGGTTCTTTGCCTCCTTCTCTGGCTTTAAGAGAACTTTCCTCATCATTAAAGATTTTATGCCCTCAATGTATTCTACCTCAACATTCCATCCTTGAGCTTTGGCAATGTGAGTTTCACCACCATATTTCTTTTTATCTGGACACTCATAGGATTTATGTCCGATTTTTCCACAGACAAAGAGTTTTACTTCACCACCTCTGCCCCTTCCTCTTCCTTTGGCTCGAGGAAAAGTGTTTCTATCAGCATACTACCTTCCTTGTGAGCTTCCTCCTCTCTCAGGTTGAGTTTGAGGTTTCTTCCCCCCTTCCTTAGGTTTCTGAGTTCTATCTTGGAAAATTGTTTTGCCTCTGCTTTGAATTCTACCTCGTCCTCTTTGACCTTGATTCCGGCTCAGCTTTTCTTCATCTTTCAGAGCCATCTGATAAGAATCTTCAACATTTCAAATGGTCATCATGCTCTTCTCATCTTGAATTTCATATCACAGACCATTCATGTACCTGACAACTTTTTCATCATCGCTTTCCCGATGACCTACCCTAATGTTTATCCTATAGAATTCTTCATTGTATTCTTTCACTGACATCAGCTTCTGTCTCAAATTCTGCATCCTCCGAAAGCGAGTGATTTGATAATCCCTGGGTATGAATTTGGATTTCATCTTTGCAACCATTCTATCCCAGTTTTTTATTTTCTGCTTGCCCTTGCAATTTATGTCAGCCTGCAATTCATCCCACCACAGTGTTGCATGCCCTTTAAGTTTGGTAATGACATGTTTGACCTTCTTGTCTTCCTCGACATCCTCATAGTCGAAGTATTTATCCAGAGCTCTAATCCAGTCTAGAAGCTCTTCAACATCCAAGTTTCCCTCATACATGGGACTCTGCATTTTTGCTCTGGCACCTATCCTTGCAACAGCCCTGAATAGGCATTCGTCTACATCATCTTCGACTACTACTTATTCTCCTTCATTTCTAGCTTCATTTTCACTTTCAGCTTCACTAATATCCCCAGCATCAACTGTGCACCTTTGTGTTGTCTCCATGGCATCAAGCCTGGCACGTAATTCACGCATTTCGCTTTCCACTGTTGGATCATGCATTGGCCTATCTTTTCTTCTCAGTGGCATGGATATAGAATTTCTCCCTTCTCTTTGCTATAGAAAGAAAAGAAATTGTTCTGAGCTCTGATACCACAACTGGTGCGTATCAGACTATTCCTTTTCCTCTAGCTCCCTCTGCCTGAAATATACAGACACAATCAAGCTCTGATACCACAAATGATGTGTATCAGACTATTCCTTTTCCTCTATCTCCCTCTGCCTGAAATATACAAACACAATCAGGCTCTGATACCACAACTGACGCAGATCCCCTTGCCCTCGGGCCAAGATCTGGTCAGGATCGTTCTAATTCTTCTCGAGCTGAAGCAGCTCCTTTGGTTCCCTACTGAAACCTTCAAAAAATCCATAGGTATTTTATGAAAACCCCCACCCTGTGTAACTTAACACCAGGCACGAGCCTTATATCACCTTACGACCACAACCGGGCCTTAGCGCAAGCAATTTTCGCAACTCGCAACTCGCAAGTTCGTGAGTCGAAGACCCTTGACTCCTCTTTTCCAAACCTCTGATACCCGAGGTGACGATACATGTATGGCTCCTTCCTCGTTAGCGCTTCTTCAAGTGACCACCGGCTAGAGCCTAACTCTAGCACCTCTCGCAACTCGCAGCTTCGTGAGTTGAAGTGTTGATTCCTCCTGCTCATCCTTTGCGAATCTACAACTCATGATAATTCAACGATGGGTTGACCCTTTCCAAATGACATGTGTCCACCACTTGTCACCACTTCCACCTTTCTCCAGGCATTTTATTGTCACACCACCTGTCAGACACACAATCCCCACTTACGGATGGGCCACGTGTTTGCACAAGCCCTCGACACTCGTCACTTCACGACTTCTACAGTAGAAAATAAACTCTCTCAAGTTCTGAACCCTCTATAGACAATAACCATGAAAATTTTGATCCCATGGTTCTCCCGTGGCCTGGATCCAACAGCCTAGATCTTCTTCCCTATTCCTCGCAACTCGGGACTTCGCAAAACCAAAGATATTTGGTCTGTTCTCCAAACTCACGATCCCCAAATGCACGATATGATCCAATGACATGGGTTGAGATGAGATCGATGGCTCATGTTGATTTGTAATGCTAGGGTGGTGATTTCTTCCAACTCCTAACCGCTTTGCAGCTTCACTGGATCCTACGGTCCTCGCAACTTCGTGAGTTCTCCACAAAGAATTCTGACTACTTGATTCATTCTTCTCAAGGATCTCTGGCCAAAATGGCTTGGTGTTCTTCCACCTGAACTTAACCTCTATACAATGGATTTGATTTTTATCTCCCTTTGAAGTGTTTTGATCTCCGTCTTCCTTTAAAGTGTTTAAAGGTGTTATCCCTCCTGATATTTTACTTGCAACTCAAGTCTTCCCAAAAGGGTTTCCTGCTCGCACTCCTTGAGGAAAAACTTCAAATAAATTCATGTTATTTGAGTCTTCGACTCTGTGCACTCTTTGCAACAACAGTCCTTCCAACTTCACTTTAGTTGATAACTTTCAAGATTTCAACTAGCCTACGCACACCTTGCATGGCTTTGTGCTTCACCTGCACTTCTGCTGGTATGAGAATAATGGTATCCCTCTTGAGATTTCTGAGATAAAACTCAGACCCTCATCAACACACACCTTACGGACGTTCACTACACTCCTTGTAGGAATTCTCAGAGAGAGAAACAATGAAACTCATTCTACCCTTCTTGCAGACTTCATACATTCAACATAAAATCATACATCCACCACTACATTGAAACAAATGCATAACAGAGAAACAAAGAAACTGTAAACATACCATTTAACAAAGGTAAATAGTAAACATCATAACACCATGAAAGTGAGTCAAAGCCTCATATATTAACTCAATTGCTCTTGTACATGGGTTCTTCTCTACATCTCTCTGCTACAACTCTCCATCTTATCAATTCTGAATGATAATAATTATCTATGTTACAATGATACAAGGTTGAGGGTGTCTATATCCATTTTCACCCCTATCTTCTAACTGTCTAATCTATTAAATTAAATCTACCTACTTTACATTTATAAGACTTAAATGCCTATTACATCCGGTAGATGAGAGTAATCTCTCTAGATCTGTTCCTATCTCCAAGACATAAATGCAAGTTATCTACTCCTAACTATTACATTAATTATTTTGGTTTCAAAATTCAAAACGGTCTCATAAAAAAAAACGTGCCCTTTTTCCATCTGTGCATCCAGCTGTTCCCTTGGCTAGGCACGTGCTTTGGCTTTGTTCTATGCTCCTGCATCAACTGATCAACTAGAGCATAGGCTCTAGTAGGCCGAGAGGTATTCCAAGCACACAAGGGAGGAAGCACTCCTTACGCAAGCATGAAAGACACAAGAAGCACATACATGTCAGGATATTTAGACACTTAGGAGTTAGTTAAGATCTACTTGGTCTAATATGTCATTAGGTAAAATTTTGTTTCTTAGTGTGTTTCTTTAGTATGCATTAGTATGCATTTATTGTTAGGAAATCTGACGATCACAATATGTTCCTGACATAGAGTGATATGACGGTTCATACTCTCCTCGATATTAATGATCATTGATCCATGTGCTAAAAGGATACTTCGCTATGTTTTTGGTATAGTTCAGTTCGGGATACATTATAGTTCAGGGGGGACTCCTTGATTGGTTGGTTTCACTGATTCAGATTGGGCTGGAAACCTTGATGTTCGGAAATCTACTGCAGGTTACGTTTTCAGCCTTGGTTCAGGACCTGTCACTTGGGCCTATAAGAAACAACAGGTTGTTACACTTTCTTCAGCAAAAGAAGAATACTGAACAACGGTAAATGCAAATCAGGAAGCCCTGTGGCTTCGACAGATCCTTTCAGAGTTTGGATTCCAGCACCAACATTCGATCAACCTTTGGTATGAAAATCAGAGTGCCATCAAGTTTTCCAAAGACCCAGTTCAACATCAACGTAGAAAACACATCGAGCTACACATGCACTTGATCAGAAATCTAATTCATGATCAAGTTATTGAAGTTC
>JZKD02S2160717.1:0-18896 GCA_000966675.3 Picea glauca
CTATTTAGAGCTCAAGAAGGAGGAGACGTCCCAGGCCTAGGTTATCTACACTTAGGGCCGTTTTTCTTCTAGGGTTTGATGAAAGAGCCTTGTTGTAGCAACACTCTCCCTCATCAACTCTCTTGTCTCGATGCTTCATTCTTCAGCTAGCTGTTTTGTCAAATTGACCTAAGGAAGGAGGAGAGAGCACGAGGCCTTGCTATAGCAACACCGGAGTGAGCCTCTCTCCCCTAGGGTTCTGATTCTGTGGCCCTACCATAGCAGTACTTTAGAACTTTTCCCTCTAGTCCTTAGAAACTAAATTGACTCCATTTTACCCTAAAGGCACCGATCTAAAGTCATCCAATGTTGAAGTGAAACCAATCAAACAACTCTCAAAACTCTTTGGATCTCAAACCCTAACTACACTAACCCTAGCCTAGATTAACCTACTAACCCTAGTTGCTGATGTCATCATTGGTTATTACATCTTTATTGCAACAACGTTTTGTCTTTTGAGAAATTGAATGGTGATTTAGGCATAAGTGAATTGAAGTGTTGGTTTATTACATTGAATGCCACATCATTTTAATAATTATTGATGAAGTTATATGATTTTTATTGCTATTGATAAACATTGACTCCGTCAATATTTATGTTCAAATTGCTTATAAGTTCATCAGATAGTCTTATGAAGTACTAACCCATTGAAATATAACTTGCATATATCTGTTTGTTGTTGTCTTGTTCCAGGCATGTGTTCTTCACTGGGGATTTACTTTATTATTCGCTGTTTAGCTGGGACTTTCTGTTTGGGTGGTGACTTGTGAAGGGGGAAAACCTTATCTTGGTCTTATTAGCCTTTTTCCTCTTCAAAACCACAGGTCACCGGGGACATCTCCCTTGGGCCTAACCTCCCTAAAGAGAAAGAACCTTCCCATCGTGGTGACATTGGGTCGGATAGGTCTTGTTATGCCAGTTTGGCCTTCAATCTTATAGCCTTTTTCCTAGCTACAAACTGTGCGATAACACACCCAATTTGTCTGCTTTTTGACTTGTGGATATTTGGTAGCTGAATATTTTGAAAGAGAACTTTAAACTTCGAATTGACCAAAGTCAGAATTTTAACTTTTTTATTTTTTTATCTAACATTCTTTACTTATTTGCAGCGGAAATTTTTATTTTGAAGGTGGCAACGGAATGCATTTTCTGCATAAACTTTTAATTTTCTAATTTACTTTATTCTTCATTCACTATAATTTTTGATGATTTTAGTAATTGTTGGTAGTGGTCAAAGACCGGAGAACAAAGAAACTCTGATAAATTGTAGTGGTGTAATTCTTTCTTTCAACAAAACTTTTGAAATTTCTGATTTGTAAATGGCCAAGGGTCTGAGGCTGAGAAACTCTGCCAAATTAGTGTAGTGGCCAAAAAGGCTAATAGTTTTGCTGCCAAGGGCAACAAAATCTGACCAACAGTCTGGTGGCCAAAGGCCTGATTACGGTCAAAATGACTAGATCAAAGAAACTCTGAGAAATGGAGGTTGGCCAAAAACTGGTTCAGACAAGGTTTGATAAAGACACTTGCCAAAGGCCGGGATCAGAAAAACGAAGCTCTGATACCAAATGAGACTAACAAAGTTCGCTCACATAAGAATAATCCAGAATACTTGGAATATAACAAAGTAATCCATGTAGGAATAATGTATAAATAATGAATACAATTGAGAATGAGAGCTCGTTTATATACCCACGCAGGGGCGCCCTTAACTAATAGTCATGTCCTTTGAGACATGTCCTTTCATTATTAATAGTTATTATTTATTAATTAATTGTTATGTTATGAATATCTATTTATATATATATTTATGTTCATAACATTATCTTACTAGGATAACACAAATTAGAGATGAACTTGCAGCAGTGGGAGAAAAGACTGAAGATCTTGAGCTGGTGCTTATTGCACTAGATGGATTTACTAAGTCATGGGACGTTTTTGTTCGTGGTGTGATAGCTCGGGAGAAGCTCCTTGATTGGCATCGACTGTGGGATGATTTTTTGTAGGAAGAGATTAGAATTGGCTAAGCAGGACCATCATCTTCAACTCATGTAGAGGAGGAAGAAGGCTTGGCCCTTGCAGGCAAAGCAAAGGGAAAGAAGAAGAGGAAAGGTGGAAAGAAAAACATTAACTTCTCAAAATTCAAGTGTTTCCAGTGTCACAAGATGGGTCACTTTGCATCACAATGTCCAGAGAGAAAGAAGAAGAAGCCACAGATGGCAGCTTCAACAACAGTGGATGAGTTTGCCAAGTCATTTGAGGAGGATTTCTGCTTCATAGCATGTATGTCTAGTACAACTATTTCAAACATGTGGTTTGTAAATAGTGGTGCATCTTGTCATGTGACAGGGTGCAAAGAGTGGTTTACTAGGCTACAGAAGGGAGGCGTAAATCTAGTCGTGTTAAGTTAGGGGATGATAGGCGTTACAAGGCGCAAGGAGTTGGCACAATCTCATTTCAGAGGGAGTCTGGGAAGCCACTCCGTTTCAATGATGTGTTATATGTTCCAGGGTTAACCAAGAACCTCATCTCAGTCTCTACTCTTGACGATAAGGGATATGAGGTCACTTTTCGTAAAGGAAAGGTGTTCATCAGACTAGGTGGGTCAGGTGAGAAGATGGACAGGATGATTGGGGTTCAAGAGGAGAAGGTCTATAGGTTACAGGTTCAGCCAGAGAGAGCATTAACGAGTTTCACCATAGATATAGTTGAGTTGTGGCACAGGAAGATAACACATTCCTTCTGGTTCTTTGGGGCATTTGAGGGAGGTAGTCACTGGATTTCCTAAGATTACAGTTGAGAGACATGACCCTTGCAAGGGTTGTGCATTGGGCAAGTATGCCCGGAAACCCTTTCCATCTAGCGAGCACAGGTCCAAGGGAGTACTGGATCTGATACACTTTGACATATGTGGGTCGATGAGTGTGGAGTCGGTGAGTGGCTCCAGATACTTTGTGTTGTTTATTGATGACTACTCTAGGAAGTCCTGGATTTACTTTCTAAAGATCAAGGGTGAGGTCTTTGGGAGATTTCAGGAGTTTAGAGCTCTGGTGGAAAACCAGACTGGGAGGAAGATTGAGGTCTTAAGATCAAATAATGGGGGAGAATACACCTCCAAGGAGTTTGAGGATTATTGCACAGCAGCAGGGATTAAGAAGGAACTCACAGTTCCTTACAATCCTCAACAGAATGGAGTGGTCGAGAAAAAGAACGAGATTGTGGTTGGAGCAGCACGAGTAATGATTCATGATCAGGGACTGCCATTGTTCTTATGGGCATAGGTGAGCAATGTTGCAATATATTTGCAGAATAGGAGTCCCCACACAGTTTTGAGGAAGTAGACACCTGAGGAGACATTTTTAGGTACTAGGCCAGATGTGAGTCATATTCGCATTTGTGGAAGTGCATGTTACTGTCATGTCCCTTCAGAGAAGAGGACAAAGTTGGACCTTCTAATGGTGAAGGGGTTACCTGTTGGTTACAGTGAGGCTTCCAAAGCCTGCAGGATCTATGTACGTGCACGCATGAAGGTTATTGTGTGTAGAGATGTGCAGTTCGAGGAGGAACGTGCCTTGAGGAAATCGAAGGATTTGCCAGCAAGTGTAGAGAACCACCAGGGACAGAGCACAAGAGTCCAGGAGCAGGAGGCACAGAGTCAAAGACAAGATCACAAGAGCAGACACAAGATACAGTCGTTCAGAGGGAGACTGTTGGACAGGATCATCAAGAGCGAGTTGATGATGAGGAGAAGCAACATGATGCAGTTCCTCCAGAGCACATTACTAGGCCACGACCTAAGTGGTACAAGTCCATAGTCAATGGTTCTAGGTTGGCAAGGCTTCCAGAGAGGGACTTCAGACAAAGAAAACCACCAGAGAGACTTGGATATATGGCATTGATGACTCAACTCATTGATGCTGAGCCCTCCAGTTATGAGAAAGTTGCACGACATAAAGTGTGGCAGGAGGCCATGATGGAGAAATATGCCTCCATTATGAAAAATGATGTATGGGAGGTAGTTTCGAGGCTAGAGGATAAAAGGTGGTTGGATCCAAGTGGATCTACAAAGTTAAGCTTGCAGCAGATGGAAGTGTGGACAAGTACAAAGCCTGCTTCGTGGCCAAGGGGTTTTCACAGCGAGAGAGAGTTGACTATGAGGAGAATTCCACTCCTGTGGCCAGGTATTCTTCAATCTGTGCAGTCATTTGATTGGTAGCAGAGAAGGGTTGGAGCGTTCATCAAATGGACGTGAAGACCGCCTTCCTCAATGGAGTTGTTGAGGAGGAGATATATGTTGAGCAACCTAATAAGGGATTTGAGGTTGGCAACAGAGAGACACATGTGTGTAGACTGCAGAGAGCCTTGTATGGGCTTGGTACTCGAGGATTGACACTACGTGAGAGAGATGGGCTTCTAGGGGAGCGAGGAAGATTCAAACTTGTACTTTCTTGCAGGAGAGAAGCCTCTTATACTGGTACTTTATGTAGATGACCTATTTCTCCCTAGAGATGAGCAACTGATAGCAGATTGCAAGGTCAACCTTGTAGTAGAATTTGAAATGAATTACCTTGGGTTGATGCACTATTTTCTAGGGTTGGAGATTTGGCAGATGGATGGGTGCTTCTTCTTAGGACAGGGGAGGTAAGCAATAGAGATTTTGCACAAGTTCAAGATGATGGATTGTAGGCCCATGTTCACATCTCTAGTTACAAACTGGAGGAAGATTGATGCATCAGATTCAGAGACAGTAGACCCCTTTGTCTATCATCAATTGATTGGATCACTCATGTATTTGGTCAATACTCGACCAGATATCAGCTTTATAGTAAACTCTTTGAGTCAGTTCATGGTGGACCCTCAAAGAGTACATTGGATTGCTGCAAAGCATGTGCTTCGCTATCTCAGAGGGACATTGGAGTATGGGTTATTGTATGAGCGCAGTGGTTGAGTGACATTAGCAGGTTTTACAGATGTTGATTGGGAAGGATGTGCAGAGGACAAAAATAGTACTTCCGGTTGTTGCTTCAACATTGGATTGAGCATTGTTTCTTGGTTCAACATGAAGCATAAATCAGTGGCATTGAGCTCTGTCGAGGCAGAGTACATGGCAATCGGTTTGGCAGCATGTGAGGCACTATGGTTGAGGAAGTTACTATTGGGCTTGTTTAGGAAGGAGCTAGAAGCTACTGTGATTCATTGTGACAACCAGAGTTGCATCAAACTCTCTGAGCTGGGATTGTGTACAGAAAGGAGCCGTGAGGCTTGATTTCATACAGACTGATGAGTAGATGGCAAACATCTTTACCAAGGCACCGAGCAGACAAAAGTTTGAGAAGTTCAGAGATCAGATGGGGTTGAGAAAGAATCCCTTCCTTGTGATGTCCCATTCCCAAGAGTAGGCCACAGGGAGTGACTTACTAGTCTATTTGTTCCCGCAGACTATAGTCAGGCACAAACTGGGAACAAGAGGAGAAATAAGGGTGATTTGGTGGCTAAACGATGAATTAAGCCAAAAAGCATAGGAAAAGTCAATTAAGCCTAAGTCAACGAAGAAATAGAATGAAAAGGTGTTAAAGGGGGACTTAATTAATTAATTACTCACCTTAGGATGAAAAGCGCCTAACTTAAGTGATTTCAATAGTGAATTAGATCAAGAAGAGTATAAAGGGAGGAATTGGACCTAATTCCTCATTATGTTATGATTTGATGTTGAGAGAGTTTCCAGAGGACGAGGAGAATCGACCTTCTATTGTTTTGTGGATTTCTAGAGGAAACCACCACCTTGATCGGTTTCGGTGTTGAGAGACACACCCTAGCCTATCGGAGATACCATCCAGGTATTTCACCGTGCTTTTTAGGAGTATCCAATTTGTCGTGATTGCGCAACTCATCCCGTGAGGGCGCAAGGGTTAGAGAGGGTTTTGTGTAGTTGCACGAGACCAGAGATTATCTTGTAGATTCCTTCTAACCTAGTTGAGGACTAGCTAGGGCACATCTTTTGAGCCACTAGTCATCGGATTTCGACAGTGGACTATCCCAGGGCCAACAAACAGTTAGAAAGTGCGTAGCTCTTGAGGAAGCATAGTTGGGGTTCTAGGGGGTATTTCGGGGCAGATTCGAGGAAACCCTTGTGACCCTTTACAGAGGAGGCCAGGATGATTATTTCGAGACACATACTGTTAGATTCTGTCGGTGGGATCACTAGGGTGCACTCCCACAGTCCAGGAGGTCTGCAAACCCCCAGGGGGTGACATCCCGACCTTTAGAGGTCAGATCTTCTATCCGACAGTTACCAGGATCAACCTAGAGGCCAGGGCGCTTCTTTTGAGATAGTTTCCAGTCCATTCCGACGGGTATCGCCATTAGGGTGAGTTTTCCAATATCTGCAGCAACTGTCGTGAGCTTTCAGACTGCGTTTGTCGATCTATCCGTGCATGCACAGATCAACCTTCATTCTTCTGATTACGAGTATTTCTTGTTAGTTGATTTGTATTCCAGTGACGATCCATGAGATCTAACTGATGACTAGTATATTTGCTTCTAACTTATTATTGTATTTCCTGCTTTTTCCTCATTATATATATTAGTGAGCTGTGTTGTCCTTCTTTCACATGCATTATCTTTATACTTCTAAAACACTTAATGAATGAAACACACATGCGAAAATCACCAAGCATGTTCACACATTAACTCAAACGCATCCAGAAACCCCCAAAGTATCAGATCTCTGTGAGTAAACATTAGTTCAACAGTAGATATCCCATTCCCAAGAGTAGGCCAGCAGGGAGTGGCTTAGTAGTCTATTTGTTCCCGTAGACTATAGTCAGGCACAAACAAGGAACAAGAGGAGAAATAAGGGTGATTTGGTGGCTAAACGATGAATTAAGACAAAAAGCATAGGAAAAGTCACTTAAGCATAAGTCAACGAAGAAATAGAATGAAAAGGTGTTAAAGGGGGACTTAATTAATTAATTACTCACCTTAGGAGGAAAAACGCCTAGCTTAAGTGATGTCAATGGTGAATTAGATCGGGAAGAGTATAAAGGGAGGAATTCGACCTAATTCCTCATTATGTTATGATTTGATGTTGAGAGAGTTTTCAGAGGAGGAGGAGAATCAACCTTCTATTGTTTTGTGGATTTCTAGAGGAAACCACCACCTTGATCGGTTTTGGTGTTGAGAGACACACCCTAGCCTATCGGAGATACCATCTAGGTATTTCACCGTGTTGTTAAGGAGTATCCAGTTAGTAGTGATTGCGCAGCTTAGCCAGTGAGGGTGCAAGGGTTAGAGAGGGTTTTGTGTAGCTGCACGAGACAGAAGATTATCTTGCAGATTCCTTCCGACCCAGTTGTGGACTAGCCGGGAAGCATCTTTTGAGCCGCCAATCATCAGATTCTGATGGTGGAATCTCTCAGTGCGCAACAAACAACCAGAAAGTGCACAATTCTTGAGGAGAAACATTTGGGGTTCTAGAGGGAGTTTCGGATAAGATCTGAGGAAACCCTTCCGACCCAGTACAACATTGGCCAGGGTGCACATTTCGAGATATATAGCAGCAGATTTTGTCAATGGAATCACTAGGGCGCACTCATTGAGGTCAAGAGGTGCGCAACCCCCTAGGGGATGACATCTAGAGCTTCCAGGGTCCGATCTTCAGTCCGACGGTCATCAGAGCGCTCAGTTTGGGACAATTTCCAGGTGTTTTTGTCGAGTATAGCCACTAGGGCGAGCTTTCCAGAGTTGTAGTAGTTGCCGTGAGTTTCCGGAACTGCATATTTTTGTCGATCTATCCGTGCATGCGTAGATTTGCCTTCATCTTCTGATCATAGGTTTTTTATATTAGTTGGTTGTATTCCAGTGACGATCCACAAGATCTAGCTGATGATTTTATCTGCTTTCAACACATTATTGTATTTCCTGCTTTTTCCCTCTTAATACATATGAATGAGATGGTGTTTGTTCCTTATTCTTTATGCATCATATATTCTGCCTAAACATTAATTGAATGAAACACACTGCGGAAATCACCAAGCATGTTAAAACAATAACTCAAACGCATCCAGAAACCCCCAGAGTATCAGATCAGACAGTGGACTTGTCAGTTTAGCAATGTTTCCTAGACTAGTCGAGTCAGGAACATTACATTCCTTGCTAAGAGGGAGTGTTGAGATTATAGGAAGGAAGGTCTTTCATCATCATCATCACAACGCCCTAGCAAGATGGAGGACAATGAAACTTAGGCTAAGTCAATTAATTAAATGTTTTCCTCAGTCTAACTTAGGAAAAGAACTGTTGATGTGTTATAATCTTCAGTTGACTTTATTGAGTACTTTTTTCTAAAGTTAAAGTGAAAAATAATTTAAGTTGTGGTCTTTTAATCTTGACCATTGATCTCATCATGAAGGTGAGGGTTAATCTAAACCCTCCATCCTTTTGGAGATTAGGGTTTCACTTGCTCAATGAAGAATAAAGAGATCGACTGAGCTAAGAGGGGGCACAAGGAGAAGGAGAGATCGATCTAAAGAGAGTTTGATTGCAGATTTGAGTGTAAGGGTTTGCAGGGAGATAAAGGAGGACTTATCAAGCAGATTGACACACACATCTTCAACATTTGCAGAGGACTTTATCTCAGATATGAGGGTTGCCGTACCAAGTGATGCAACACCCACGCAAACAACCGTACGATATTGCGTAGAGGCTTACGCAGGGGTCTCATTAGGCACGTTTTGGTTCAGGGATTTTAAGAGAGGGGTCGTACAATTGTTGGGGAGGAGTTTGGCTGAGCATTTTGCTTGGTATTTAATTGGGCCAATTTGTACTGTAAGAGAACTCTATATTTCCTTGCTAAATAATAATAAAATCTCAGATCTGCTGCACCGGTTTTCCCACCTTGAGTTTTTTCGGGGACTATTGTCCAAAAATAAGTGTGTACTTGTGATGTGATTGCTATCTACTTTCCTTTCAGTTCCTGGACATTTATTTTCCGATGTGTATTTATTTTATTGTGAAGAAAACCTTGAATAATTAGTTAAAAGTAAATTAATTGGTTTAAAGTGTATTGGGTTTTGAGAAAATTCACATTAGGGCACATAGGAGGCTAAGAAAGAGGGTATGGAGCATGAGAGAAGGAGAGGGAGTAGGAGAAGGTCATGGGGAAGGGAGAGAGTTAACTCATGTGAAGAACAAGAGAGTTAACGCATGGGGGAATAAAATAGGAATTCAACGTATGTTTAACTTTAAACGCTAAATTTGGCCAAAATATGCATGAGTTAGCCAAAGAGGGAGAATGCAACACTTTTTTTAGGGATTTAGCCTTTCAGAGAAATTAAAGGGGAATTAATGAAATTAATTTGCATGGAAAGTGAGTTAATGACGAGTGAGAAAAATTAAGTGAGTGATTTAAACCCTGATTGCTTCAAGCCCTAAATTTTAGGGATTTAGCGTTTAAGAGGAATTAAAAGGGATTTTTATGAAATTAACTTGCATGGAAAGTGGAGTTATGGCGAGTGAGAGAAAAGTTAGTGAGTGATTTTCACCTTATTTTTTAGGAAATTAGCGTTTAAGAGCAAATTAAGGGGAATTTGGAGAAATTAATGCATGGAAAGTGAAGTTATGGCAAGTGAGGAAAAATTGGTGAGAAAATCAAGCCTTGATTGGCTAAATCATCTCCATGGATTGCCATCTCACCTATGTGCCATCTCTTTACTTGATTTAATTCTCATTTAATGGTTTTTCCTTGGAAAATGCGCTCCTCTTTAATTAATAGCATGTAGATGCCACATCATATTGAAACTCTCCCAAATGTCAGAATTTGACCCTTGCCACTTGTCACCTACGGAGCCGACCACCCTTGCTATAAATAGAAATTGCTAAAAATAGGGTTCGGCTCCTAAATTTTAAGAAAATGTCAAAAACATCCAGGATGACTAGGAGAGCATCGTCATGTGTCAAATGTCTAAAAATAGACACTGCTAAAATAGAATGTCCTTGCGTACAAACGATATCATACTTATCATATTCGATTTTTCGAGAGGATTCCAAATCCACAATCAAAATTGACATGCGAGCCATGGTGCTCCACCTGCTAAAAATAGAAAGTTCTTGCATGTCACCCGAAAAAATGGCATTGAGCTCAGAATCATGCAAGGACCAACCTTGTATGCTCAAAACTGCTCAAAACTGTCAATCGAGTCTCTCAATCATTTTCTCTTAAAAAGTAGGGACACCTACTGTATGTATACATCTCTCTCAAATGCATGGGAAACCAAGCTAGCTGTAACTCAAAAACTAAAACAACCATATATCGATCATGTACCTGCCTTTGATTGGAAGCAACCTCTGACTCACACAAGTGCTAAACTCTGGGAAAATCTCTG
This sequence comes from Picea glauca, assembly GCA_000966675.3. Taxonomy (NCBI): domain Eukaryota; kingdom Viridiplantae; phylum Streptophyta; class Pinopsida; order Pinales; family Pinaceae; genus Picea; species Picea glauca. The sequence continues at coordinate 10,416 of JZKD02S2160717.1, forward strand.
ATTGCCAGCCAACATAGTGCATGTTGGTTCTTAACCCTCAGGATTTTCAAGGGTGAAAATCTAGGGGTTACCAATGGCGACTCAAAGGGACAGGATGTCGAGAACCATATGAATCTCTGTCTGTAAAACTGAAATGATGCTCTGTGAGAACTCTGTAAGATGTATCAATGATGCTTTGTGAGAAATTGGAAAGATATGTACCAAAAATATCCCCCCTGTAAGTGTGTGGAAGAAGAGCAGGACTTGTAAGCTGATCAAGAAAATATTGTAAGCTGACCTGCGATACCAAAGCCTATCTAATGGGCCATGGAGTCAAATCAATATAAACCTTCCACTGTAACTTTGAAACACAAGTGGTCTCATCTAGATCCGCTACAAGCTACCACCCAATATGTACACTCGTCCCCGAGATAAATGTACCGATGTCGACGCAAGGGAGAGAGTTACTTAATCATATGTTAATAGTGAAAACACCTGTCAAGTGTGAAGGAACACCACCAATGATGACAATGGGTCTTAAGGTACGAGCACATCCAGTCACTGTGAAAGATGTTTTGAAGTCGAACAATGAGAAGGATCATCCAATCAAGGCCCAATGATACTAACCACCAATGAGGCTAACGACTTCCAAGGCGCTCTACTTCTTGGTCATCCATGGATTATATGTCGTAGTCAATACAGGATGACCTACTGAAAAGAAGAGCAATGATGTCTCTCTTCCCTCAGCGTGAAGTGATAACTCAAGAAGATCAAGCTAAAAGAACCAGGTACCAAATCCTTATTGTTGGATGGGGGGGCGACCGACTCAAATCAGAAGGCTCAATGATAAGAGATGACGAGACGAGCCATAAGATTACTCAAGACTCTCCTATGTCTCCTCAAACTACCCATCCAAAAGGTTCAATGCTTCAGAAACACTGACAAACGGGACCCCCATCTAGGCTCACTCTAATGATAGACACAAAGGCTCAGCATGTGAAATATAAGACACTCCGATTTTGACCCAGGAACAATAATAGTGGACAACCAGTTATTGTATGAAAGGAAAGACACAGAAGACACGACCACATGCTGATATAAATTGGCAAAAATCACCGACACCTTAAACAAGGGATGAAGATTAAACCACTGAATGGAAAGGCACTGCATAGTAAAGGTAAATTGTTGTCCTAAAAACTAAAAATCAACTAGGAGGAAAGACTGAAATAACACGCGGAAAGGAAATACAACTACCCTAGACCCAAAAGTTTTTACCTCCAAAGCTGCCATGATTAAATCATGATGCTCAAAGGAACAAAGTAACCATGCAGCCAAATGATGAATCCGACAGGAAAGATCAACAAAATCAACCTCCCAGAGGGATCAATCGTGAAATCTCATATGACGCAAAGATGCCTTAATATATTTGCTGGTGAAGGCATAATGGAAGGATGTTGATTGGGATCTAGAACATGGTATTTCAACAGTAATAAGCATGAATGCTTCACAACGAAAACTCTTAGAGTCTACTTGCTGAAATACCTCCATCATCCTGAGCTCAATTGGGTCATGATGAACCTTGATATCCAATCTTTGATCAGTCATAGGATCCTGCTGAGGAACAAGATCTGTTTGCTGGACCGTAGGTAAAGTGTAAGGGATATCATCCTTTGGTTGAATTAAAAGTGGCTCCTCCTTTTGTAATGGTAGTTGCTCAAGCTATTCCTAGACCACTATTGGGATGGGTACGAATGATGTCTCTTGCTGACTGATTTCTACTTGGTTAACCCGTGGTTCCTCTTGAGATTTTATATCATCACTAATGGGAGGAAACCATGAACACTTTTGAGTATTCAAATCTTTACCTTCATCTTCATGGAACTCTGCATATGGCTCAAGTGGTGCAGCTTCTGGTTCCTGATCATCTAAGCCTAAGGGACCATAATCCTGCTCATCTTTGGGAACCTGGCATGGTGCAAGTTTTGGTTCATCTTTAGTAACAAGGACTTCCCACATTGCTTTGACAACCAGTAATTGAAATTCACTGATCAGAATGAAATCGTAGGCTACGATAAAATTTCCTTCTAACTTAATAGCAACAACTTGGGCCTCCTCCAGATTCTAAGGTTCCTTAATCATGAGAAAAATACCAAAAATACCATAAAATGCCTCAAGATAATAATTTAAAGCATAAGCAACATTAGGCCTTATAGTAGTGGGGATTTTACAATAAGTATTTAAAAGGGGTGCAACATCCAAGATGTGGGCTTCCTGCCCCCTGAATGACACGTCAAGCTATATGTGCAACGTCTCATCTCATCAATGTAACGTCTCAAGTCCAGGAGGTGTTGGGGTGTCAAGATGCATGCCAAGTCATCATGTAACCCAATGCTCATCGTCAGGGCTCCAACGACCTTTATACATTGTGCAACGTTCTGAGAGAAGCATCATCAATGTCCTTCAAAGGACAATGTTAATAGTGCATCATCATCAAGCAAGACTCATAGAAGTCAAGTGAGACCAACAATCATGGATACAAGAATCGTTAGAATCATAAAAATCTAAGTTGCACGAAACGGGGAAACGTATGGAAGTTTCCAAAATGGGGACGACAGGAAACATGACCCTCCAAAAATGGAAACGCGGGGGGAAAAGCCGTGTATATATATATAGTAAATAACACAATATATTTCATTAGACAACATTAGATTGTTTTAAAAGGGGTAAAAAAACAATTTTTTTAAAAATAGTTAAAACGCATTCGACAACATTAGATTGTCTTAAAAAGGGGAAAAAATGATTTTTTTTTTCCCATTTGAGGGACTCGCGCCCTTCTTGGTTGCATGTATGGGCCCACAAACAAAAGAAATGATGCTGAAACGCCACCCATACGGGCCAAATCGTCGTAGGCTGTATTGTATGGTGTTTCGCAACCTCAAAACGCCGTATGGTACGGTCGTTGACATTTCGTACCCGTTTCAGCATTTCGGGCTGTGTCGAGGATTGGTACGCTGATTGGCTAGGCGTTTCTTGCAACTTAGACAAAAAGTAAGCCACGAGTTAATACAAAAGCTGTGTAAGAAATTCACATTAGGTATCTTCTTCAAATTTCAGATTAGCTCAAGACTTTATGCATTTTGCCAAGTTTAGGTCTGGAGGACCATCACAAGACCTTATTAGATGTGTAAGTACCCAAGTAGAGGAGTATTTCTCAAGAAACCAATCAAAGTGTAAGTGTGAATAAGTGGAATGACATGGAGTTTACTTCACGGACATGGAGTCATTAACATGCAAGACCACGTGTGATGTCTATCTCCATGAGCGCCTTTGTAGATGGTGTGCTTGGTGCATTGAGTTACCCCTTCCTTGGTACTGCGTCTTTCCAAACCCTTATTTTCCTTATGATATTCATTTATTGCTTTGCAGTCCCCTTTTTAGGTTTATGCATTTTATTACATTAGGATTCAATTAAGTCCTTTTCTTTAGATATGCATTCAATGCATTAGGACTGGGGGTGATGGCGTCATAGCGAGGGGGTAGAGTTCAGGCTAATCTTGGCTTTTGACTTATCATTCAATTCCCATTATTCTTTTTCTTTTTGAATTTATAACATGTTCTTTCCATTCTGTTTTACCAACTGCCTCAACCTGGGGCATTCAATCCCTTCTTCTCATAGGAGGATGAAGTACAAACCTTTTTGTGATACATGTAAAACCATTGCCAAAAGATAGGTCAACGAAAGAAAAATGGATGGAAGGGGTTAAGTATGGAAGGGTACGGGTACTCTACTCCCATCAAGGCCTCCCAATAGTACGTCTTTTCCCCAAGAGTGACAACACTTGACTAAGACACATAGGAGGGCCACCAAGGTGAAACAAGGCAAAAAGTGATGAGATTTGGGTACCTTGGAAAGTGGTCCCCTTGTGTTTGTGAGCTTCTAAACATATGTGGGAAGTACTTTGTACCATGTACCATGTACTTTATGTCTAATTTCACTTTTACTAGGAAGATTTAAATCAAAAGTGAAATTTGGTCATTTAAGCCTAAAATGATTATTAATTCACTTTGTGGGTGAATTGAGGGACATAAAGTGAAACTATGGAAACTTAAGTAAAGTGGGTTTTGAGTTGAGATTTTTTTGAGATGATATCAACCATTGATTAGGGATGAGATGCGATGATCTCATCCACACATACTTTAGGTTTTCTCATGTTTCCTTAAGAGGGGCGCATAGGGAAAAGGAGGCTTATTATTCCTTGTTATGTTCACCAAGAGAGTTGGGAGAGGAGCATGAGGATGAGGTTGGAGGCATTAAGTGAGGAAAGCTTGGGCACCCCCATTCATGGAGGTAGCCAGGAGGCTTAGTTCTTCATTTATTTGTGGAGCTTGTTCTTGCTAGGAGGAGGGCGCACTTGAGGAGGAGGGTGCACAACTAGCAGGGAGGACTTACAGTGCTTAGATTGCAATGAGGGCAGTTTCAGTGGAGAGCTACATCATAGATTCCGAGTTTGGTGCAAGGGTTTCTCCATCAGAGCTTCCAGTTGGCAGAGAGCTTCAGTTCAATGGTTTTGGCAACTTGTGAGGAGGGCACACAATCCTAGGGCGCGTCTCTACCATTTGGGCTTGTGTTTCAGCTTGGTTCAAGCTGCTATTGTATTAGTTTCATTTGTTTATTGTGCTTGTTGTATTGCATAGGAAAAGGAGGCTTATTATTCCTTGTTATATTCACCAAGAGATTTGGGAGAGGAGCATGAGGATGAGGTTGGAGGCATTAAGTGAGGAAAGCTTGGACACCCCCATTCATGGAGGTAGCCAGGAGGCTTAGTCCTTCATTTATTTGTGGAGCTTGTTCTTGCTAGGAGGAGGGCGCACTTGAGGAGGAGGGCACACAACTAGCAGGGAGAACTTACAGTGCTTAGATTGTAGTGAGGGCAGTTTCAGTGGAGAGCTACATCACAGATTCCGAGTTTGGTGCAAGGGTTTCTCCATCAGAGCTTCTAGTTGGCAGAGAGCTTCAGTTCAATGGTTTTGGCAACTTGTGAGCAGGGCGCACAATCCTAGGGCTCATCTCTACCATTTGGGCTTGTGTTTCAGCTTGGTTCAAGCTGCTATTGTATCAGTTTCATCTGTTTATTGTGCTTGTTGTATTCCACCTTCTTTTCTCCACATTTATACACTCAGATTCCAAACTGGTTTTCCCCGAGGGGGTTTTATCCAGGGTCATGTTGACCAAAAATACCTGTGTTCATTTTCATGTATGCTAGTGTTTAGAACAACATTATTTCAGCTCTAAAAGATCTCTAGGTGTGTTACATAGCTTATGGTATGCATGTGCTAACATCTTGTGACAAAAACTACATGCTAGAGCACCTTAATGGTCTATGTAATCGGAACAGAACATCAAAGAAGTTACTAAACAATTTGTTGTTATAAAACAACAACAAACCTTTGTTTGATAGTTGAAACTTAATCTCATAGGTTATTTATTGCTCACCCATAAGGGTGAGGAGGGCCAGGTGGGTTTCAGTGAACTAATACCTCAATGGAAGTTTCCCAGCGGTGAACGGGACATCACTACGAGCCAAGGAGTTTGTGCCTGCCCACCTAGCTCCAAAAGTGGACCCGAGACCGTGTAGCTTGTGTCCAAGTACCATAATTTGGAGATCGCCATGTTTCCTTCTTCCTTCCCCTCGCGATTCCCACTTAAGAAAAACCAAGTGTGCGGCCAACTTGAGGTCAAAGACAGACCCAGTTGGCAACTTGTTAGGGCCTGAGAAATCTTCATGGTATTAGAGCATGGTGGTTGATTTTTGCCGAGTTTTGGACACCATCATCAGGGGTGACTGGTCCACCTGGGACAACTTCAGTTTCAGAGTTGTCGAGACAGAGGGTTGGTGCAGGGGCTTCAGAGCATTAGAGATTGATGAAGAGGAGCGACAGGGCACCACGGAGGCTTGAGCCTCACTTGGCTACGGAGACGGACAAATCAGATTTTGGTTCCACTGCAGGTGGAAGCTACTTGGCGAGAGGTCAAGTTGAGGATCTTGGTGAGATGCTGAGATCCAAGAACTCTTGGTGAGATACCAAGAGGGGGAGACTCTTGGTGAGATGCCAAGAGAGTGACTCTTGGTGAGATGCCAAGAGTAGTGATCATTGGCAAGATGCTAGGAGGTAGAAATCCTTGGTGAGATGCCAAGGTTGAGATCTTTGGTTTGATACCAAGATCTAGGTGATCTTGGATAGGTGGAGAGACACTTCCATCTATAGATCATGCAGATTGAACAGATATGTGTCAGAGACTACTTTCATTGATTAGGGTACAACCATACTCACCGAGTATTTGCCAGTAGGCAACCATGTCCATTGCAGGGATGAGATTGGGGGTGAAGGGCACTTTCCTCGGTAAGATGGAGTGTTGAGATTTGGGTACCTTGGAAAGTGGTCCCCATGTGTTTGTGAGCTTCTAAACACGTGTGGGAAGTACTTTGTACCATGTACTTTATGTCTAATTTCATTTTGACTCAGATTTAAGTCAAAAATGAAATTTGGTCATTTAAGCCTAAAATGACTATTAAATCACTTTGTGGGTGAATTGAGGGACATAAAGTGAAACTATGGAAACTTAAGTAAAATGGCTTTTGAGTTGAGATTCTTTTGAGATGATCTCAACCATTGATTAGGGATGAGATGAGATGATCTCATCCACACATACTTTAGGTTTTTTGATGTTTCCTTAAGAGGGGTGCATAGGGCAAAGGAGGCTTATTATTTCTTGTTATGTTCACCAAGAGAGTTGGGAGAGGAGCATGGGGATGAGATTGGAGGCATTGAGTGAGGAAAGCTTGGGCGCCCCCATTCATGGAGGTAGTCGGGAGGCTTAGTCCTTCATTTATTTGTGGAGCTTGTTCTTGCTAGGAGGAGGGCATACAACTAGCAAGGAAGACTTACAGTGCTCAGATTGCAGTGAGGACAGTTTCAGTGGAGAGCCACAACACAGATTCAAAGTTTGGTGCAAGTGTTTGTCCATTAGAGCTTCCAGTTGGCAGAGAGCTTCAGTTCAGTGGTTTTGGCAACTTGTGAGGAGGGCGCAACATCCTAGGGCACATCTCTACCATTTGGGCTTGTGTTTCAGCTTGGTTCAAGCTGCTATTGTATCAGGTCATCTGTTTATTGTATTTGTTGTATTCCACCTTCTATTCTCCACATTTATTCACTCAGATTTCAAACTGGTTTTCCCTGGGGGGGTTTAATCCAGGGTCATGTTGACCAAAAATACCTGTGTTCATTTTCATGTAGGCTAGTGTTTAGAACAACATCATTTCAGCTCTAAAAGATCTCTAGGTGTGTTACATAGCTTATGGTATGCATGTGCTAACATCTTGTGACAAAAGCTACATGCTAGAGCACCTTAATGGCAAAGACAGACATAGTTGACAGCTTGTTAGGACCTGGAAAATCTTCAAAAAGCATAACTTCCAAGCATCATGATCCATTATCTGACTTCAACCTATGATCCTCACTTAAATGCCCAATGCATTAATGTAACACTATGTATGAAACAATGACTGATGTACCTCATGTGTGCTGGACCACCATCATTGGATGAGCCTGCTCATCAAGTGAATGAGCTGTGCAATGATGAGTGAGATACATTTGAGGGGCTGCTCTCTGTGGAGAATGCTGTTCATCATCTCTGGGATCACTGTCTGCAATGTAGAGCATGAAGAATGATCTCCTCTAGTTGTCCCTAAGTGAGAGGGGTCTAACAGGGAAAAGTGTTGGACTTGAAATATAGAATGCAAACGAAGCAAAAGAACTTGTGTCTATTTTCTAATTCAATGTTTTGGAGTTGTTATATGCAGTTCATCATTAGGATGATCACACTATGTTAAGTTGTATGAGAGAATAACATGATTCTTGTTTGTGTTTATATATGTCTACCACAGAATTATATATGGAGAGTAGGGTCGGCTTTGTAGGATAAAATAATCATAATTTTTTTTTAACAGAGTTCTCTATAGTAACCACAGGATTTTATGCAATTTCCCAAGTTTAGGTATGGAGTACCATCACAAGACCCTATTGATGATGGACTTCATATAATAGTTTGAAACGTTGAATTAAAAAAATGACCTAGGTTCTCCTCATTAATTGGTCTCTGACATGTGAAAGAATGAATGAGGTAAAACAAAAGAAAGCATGGGAGAACAGAGTAGGCATTGTAGACTTGCTTGAGAAGAATGAATTTAGATACGATGAATGGCATTTTGTGAACATTGAACTGGTGGAGTTGTTTTTATTGTGAGGAATCTGATGCACTTTTAGAAAGGTGACTATGCTCAGCCTTCACATATGGGATCATTCAGGGTGCCCAAAGGTTTTGCTTAGGGTTCCCAAAGGTTTTGCCTAGGTGAGTTTTGCAGTTCCGACCAAATTGTAATCTTAACTTCCATTAGTGAAGAGACGGTGACCATCCTGTGGAGTACATGTGTGGGTTATCTC
>JZKD02S2160717.1:38465-52283 GCA_000966675.3 Picea glauca
CCCCGTAGGGGTTTTACCACGTGAAAACATCGGTGTGTTGATCTTTGATCTGGTTATGTGAGTGGTTACTGAAGGTGTTCGTCCTCTGTTGGAATACCTGTGTTGTCGAACACGACTTCCCTTACAGGTTCTGCAGCTCTGAGAACTTCCCTCACGGATTCTGCAGTCCTGGGATTTACAGGTTCCTCTTCATGCATTTCTTCAAGCTGGCATCTTCTTGATTTCTTAAGTGCTGCTTCTTCATCAAAGGCCACGTCCCTGCTGATCTCAATATCTCAGTGACCAGGTATGTAGATTCTGAAGGCCTTGGATACCTCACAATATCCCACAAATATTCCCTTTTTTCCGGAGGGTTCCAAATTGCTTCTTTTTTCTTTTGGTATATGAATAAACACTGGACAACCAAATATTTTGAGATGGCTTACCTCTAGCTTCTTTTCGGTAAACATCTCTTCAGGGGTCTTGAACCCAAGTGCACTGTTGTTCCAGAGTCTGTACTTAAGGCTTAGAAGTACAATGTCTAGGCATCTGAAAGTGAGTAAAGGGTAGAGAAAAGAGAAACGTCAACCTTCGGCAAGGGAAAATAGGTATGATTTATGTGTTGTCATTGTCTAGCTTCCAACTGTTCCTGGATGTTTATTTCCCATTCAATCGTTGCGCATGATCGTTCGAGTTCAACTCGGGTAGTGGCTGTTTTAAGAAAAGTATCGAAAAGGTTTCAGGCAATATGCATTTGATCTGATAGTCTGGGTTCGATATTAGGCTGTCTTGATACAGGGACAGTCATGGAGGAACAGTAAAATAGGAAAAAACCTTAGGGGGAAATTAAGTGCTGTCTCAATTTGGTCGTATAAAAGAGAGTTTACGGTTTAAGGAATGAACAAGGGGTGTAAATCAAAGGCCCTTTCTCGTAACTGAGTTATATTTTAATAAAATGTATGAGGTGGGAGAAAACATTTAGCTGTTTATCGAGTAAGGATCCTATCAAGGGAGAATCTCACGTATAAGCAGAAGAAGAAAAATGTAAAGAAATAACCCAATGAAGCATGAAATATATATAGAATTATGAAAGTGTTGACTGGTCTTATACCTGCTGATAGCTGGTACAGAGGAAAAACAGTAAACAATATAGAAAACCAAAATTCATTCACTATAGTAGAGGTTGTACTAAATTATAGCGAAGCATTCATCAGATATAAATATGAAATGAAACGAAATGTGAGATACAAGAGAAAAAACTCATAACACAGTCGTGACGGAATTGAGAATCTTCAGATTTTCTTTATATTAACTCTCAAAATGTAAAACCTCTATTAAAATCGACACAAAAAGGTCCAGCCTGATTCCTTTCTTTCTATGGTTTATTTATAAAGTTTTACAATAAGATGGAATCTCAATCGTTGCAAAATTTTTAGTTACGATAGGAAGGAGAGCAATCGTTCCATTTCTTCCTCTCTGTCTTTATTTGGTGCCAGAAGCTTGTCCTCGCGCATGCTCGGTACAGGTGACACATCTTTTAACCAGTCGAGATATCAGCCTTGACGGTTCTGCTTGACAATTGCCTTCAAAAGAGTAACAATCTCGGGCTAATTGTGGTAACCTTTCTTCCATCTGTTTGTCTATGATGTCTATGGCGCACATTGCAGACTTGGTTTAATCATACATTTATTTATTTGGACTATGTATTCCATAGTCACTTGTGAGATCTTGGCCGAATCTCTTTCCTCTTTTTTCTTTAAATCAAGTGAGATTTTTTCCATATTCATTTGAATCAATGTCTCGGCATTACCTTCACTATCAATGCCTAACATATTACCATCTATAGAACTAAAAGCCTCTTCTAAGGATTTCGTTACTCTCTTGGCTTGCGGCATACCTTCTGAGATGCTGTGCTCCCATTCCTTTAATAGAATATTTCCTCTGGTCTGCTCTGAAATGGGAGACCTGGGAGTGCTTCCCGATTCCCTGCTGTTTGTAGCTATCACAGCCTCTTGAAAAGCAACCCATGCTGCTCCAACTTCTCTTTATCTAACAGATAAATTTTTCAAAACTTGATTAACCACTAAGAAATTGTCTTGAATCACGTATACCTTGGCGAGTAAGTTTCGCTAGGCCGCAGAAACTCTGCTCCGAATCTCCATCGCCTTGGACTGGAACATCCTGATATTTATAACTTTGCTTTTGGCGATTTCCACTTTAGCATGTAGCTGTTCGATCAAGTCTTTTTGCTGGCCCGCTTGTATCTGACCATTCCGAACCACCAACTCTGCTTGTTCGAGCTTAGTCTTGAGCAGCTCTATCTCACTTTTATCGACCAACGTTTCTTTATCTATCCCTACACTCTCTTGGTCCTTGGTAGCCTCCACTGCTGTGGCTACTCTGGCTTCTAGGGTTTTGATGAGACGATTTTTCGTTTCAAATGGTTTTTCAAAACCCCAACTGAAAATTGATTCGCTGTGGCATATGCCCCTAATGTACTAGCTATTTCCATCGTGAACTGTTCATTCTTCTTGTCTTTCCCATTAGTCAATACTTTGTATTTACGGGCTGTCGATTCCCCTTCATGGTAGAATTCTCTCTTTAGCACTGCCTTTCTCTTCTTATCAAATAAGAACTCATTTGGAGGGAGCTCTTCCACCCTTTTAGGCCTCAATTCTTCATTTAAGATCCACCCTGCGTCAATATTTCCCCGAGTTGACTGCAAGGGAGTAACAGATACGATAGGATCTCTGATTTGCTTCACTGATTGCCCAAGAGTAGTAACCGAAGTCTGCTTCTTCGGTGGGTTATCTCTTCTTTTGGACTCTTAGTTTGCTCTTCCCCGTCTTGGTGTTTTTATTGACTGGGAGTCGTATCTTTGGAGCCTTCGACATCTTTTTGTTTCACCTTCGCTGTACTCAGATTCTCACCTTGTAATACTGCGGGAAGACAACTGAGTCGATGTTCTTGGAATTTCAGAACATCAGCCCTCTCTTTAGGTGCCAAGGTTTGTATCCGAGATAAAATCTCGGCATAAGATCTTGCGCCTCGAAAAATGTCATCCGAGTGCGAATTGTTGTGTTCAAATCTGTTGAGTCCGCAACTAGCCAAATGATTACTCACGACCCTTTGCGGATCGTGTTTCTTGAATTCAATAAGGATAAATTTTAGGGCTTCCAGGGCTGTTGCTGCCTCAACTTTAGCATGCCCAAAATCTAACAAAGAATATGAATTTAAATGAACAGGAAAAGGTGGCCATACCTTCTTTGAGTATCCCTTAAGCTCCTTTCTTATGCCATCGATTACTATTTGTCTAGCAACTTCACGACAAGCCAGTTTGTTAGGGATGAATAACGACAATGCATGTGGGGGAACATAAGCCCCGAAAACTCTGAGATATGAGAATTCAATTTCTACATACCAGTCAACTATACTTCTCAAATTCATCACTATACTGTCCGAGATCCTGGGTGGCGGGTGGCCGAAAATAGTGACATGCAGCAGTACCATCACCCAGTTGAAGATTTCATATATGAAATCTGTCGCTTTGTTTTCCCACAATTTCGAATGATAGACATGTATGGGCTCGGCCTCTGCTGGAGTCCAACTCCAGCTCATTAAGGGAAATGGTGTTATAAATCACACGATGTCCATAATGTATGCAGACATAAAAAATGAAGAAATCTTTCCGCTCTCTTTCTGCGCCCGATACTCTGTAACCCGACTGGTCAAGCTATTAGACAACATTTTCTCTCAGTCGAAGGAACAACCTTCAGTGACTTGATGTATTAGAGGCACCCATTGAAGGAATAAATGTGAGGTGTCCTCTCTCCCGTATAATCTGCAGGTCATCATAGCTACATACTTGAACTGTGGTTCCAAGGAAGCTATTGAATATATACCATTACTGTCTGCCCTGAACTTCGCAGGGTGCGAAACCCAATATCTTATTAAGCTAGACATAGTCTTGTCATACTGCACACATTCCTTTTGTTTGAACTTCTCCAAGAATTCAGCATCATATGTAAGGTCGGACACTGTGGGCAACTTGTACATAGCTTGCAGATGTTTAGGTCTGAAAGTTCTGATGGCGACCTTCTTCTCATTGATGATGGTTCTGGTTGGTAATGCCCATCGGACCATATCATAGTAAGGGAGCAGTCATGGCCTGGCCGCTACTTTATGCATTCCTGATTGAATGACGATCTTATATTTGGTGGTTATGTCATCTTTTTCATTGTCGCTGGAATCATCAGAATAATCCACTAATTTGGCCTACAGAACATCAGAAACGAACGACCAATTCAGGACAAAGTCAACACTTCGAGGTGAAGTATCAACGACATTGTCCAAACCTTTTCCTGAAACCTCAACGCTGGCTTTAGACGCTTTTTGTGGGGGCATGACGGGAGATCCTGCTTTATCTCTTCTGCGATAAAAATATGTATACATACAAAAATTAGCTCGCTGAGAAAGTGTGTTCTGCGTAATATAGAAATGAATTTGTTATAACGAATAACAACTCTATATATTCAAAAACTCAGTACTTTTTAAGAACAAATCAGTCAAATCACGCTTAAAAATAAATTGAGCAATAAAAACCCAATCTTTATTTGTTGATTCGACTTGTTTCTAATTAATACCATAAATTTTGGCGGTTCGAAATGTCAGTGGGCGTAAGGATGAATTAAGACTATGTCGTAAACTGTGCATGCAACAAATCACGGGAGATACTGGTTTAGCTTAATTAATCCGGCTTTACTAATAGTTAATTAATCTTTCGGTACTCGTTGTATCGGGAATTTTTTCTTTAAACCTTTGAACCTCTAACACCCGAAACTGCGATGATTGACTTTGGTTAATAAAAATGTAATTGTGATTGGGCACTTACTTAATTACGTAATTATTTATATCGCCATTTAGCGACTCAGAGCTTCGAAGGTATAGTTTCTGGGAAGTTTGCATGCTGAGTTGCGAAACCGTGAGATCGCGATGATACATTTTAATTAAAAGGGAGGATGAAATCGGATTAAGTGTTTAATTAATTATGTTCATATCTTTATCGCGACTTCGCGACTCGGGGCTTAGACAATGTGGATTTTTAAAAGAGAACACGTCGAGTTGCGAATTTCTGACAGAACTTAACTATGGCTAAGCTTTTACCTTTAACCTTGACATGGGTTACTAAAACAAGAAATTCGTGGTTTCGACTATCGGGGTTACGACAATAAAACTTTTGGATTTAGAAAACACCGAAACGTGAAAACCCGATGATGTTTAACTGAGATTTAGGAAAATTTTACTCTCGTTATTGCCCTGGGTAAAATTTTAAAATTGTTTCGCCGTTTTGTTGCTCGGGACTCGTGAACTATGTGATCTATAACATCCGACATACGAAATCCTGAGATAGAACAAAGGGGGAAAAAGATTTGACGAAAAGTAGAACTTGCTTCAAGAGGAAAATAACTATCGCCACTCACGTGATAAGACTTCAAATATTTTCAAACCACAGATGAAAACCATCATTCGATTTCGAGCATTAAGACATGAAATTTCGAGACGGGCTAGAAAAAACCAAGGCGATTGCAACATAGGCTTCAACTAGGGATCCCGTTTTCTTGTAAGACAGGAAGAATAGTAGACCACGTGCCGATATTGGGTAAATAGAGTCAATAGCTTCAAATAGGCAAAAATGTTCCCGAGGACAGGGTATTGAAGGGGAAAGAGACTTCGATTTTTACCTTTGAAAAGATTTTCAAACTCAGATACGCTTTTTAAACTTAGCCGTAGTCCCTTTCACGACTTTCCCCTTCCTGCTACTAATTTCTGGTCTGCCTTAAGACAATCAAAATAGTTCTAGGAGACCCAACAGGTCTTGTGGCTATCAGCTTGCATCAAAAGAAGAAGATTATATGTTTTTAATCAGGAAGCCCCATCTAAATATGGGATGTAGATCAGGTTTTTAAAAAGAATTGGTTACCAGAGTAGAGTGATATTCATGTATAACAGCCTTACAGATATCTCAGATATTGCTTCACTGCCAGCGAGCCTGTTCAGTACCTCGATGAAGTTATCTGGCCCCTTTTACTGAATTTACTTTCACCACTTCGGAATATATTTATGCATTTAAATGCTGAGACAAGGGCAATCATTTCTAAATTTCCTTTCATCACTTGTCTTATAATTTTCTTTTAGAGCGCGAAGATGGGGGCAATCAGTTTGTATCAGGGCTAATATCTGTGTAATATTTTGCATTATAGGTTTGTCAACTTACTTTGATTAATCGGTACCAACCTTCCCTTAACCTTCACAACACCTTCGTTCTCAGGGAAAAAAGGGAAAATAACTTTCTTAGGGCATTCTTTTTGAGCAAGCCTCAATCCTCCGAAATTGTTGAAAAACCTAGGAATGTTAGGATCACTTTAAGCATCCCTTCGTTTAGCAGGGGACCGAGGAGTCGTGAAGACTCACTTTCTTTCCACAATCTGCTTTGAAGCTTACGAGGTTGAAACAAAATCTCTTATGCCTTTGTATGCGAAACGAAAAGATGATGACTTTTTTTTTTAAAAGGTAAATCCGAAGACAAAAAAAGGGTGACAGATAGTGACTTGCGGACTGAAAACCAGAAGTCAAAATTCAAAACTGACTCTTGTAAATCTTTTTTGGGGGCACTCTGCTTTGAATGAGTGCTTTAATTTTGAGTGAATCGTTTAATTTTTTTTATTCTTTCGTGAACGATTAAACAAGGAAAAAACTCTGTTATTTATTAGTTCGGACGATGTTGCTATCTGAATGAGGTTACCTCGACTTTCTTTAATAGTCCTTTAGAACATGTCTTTTAGGAAATCTCATCTTTACCTTATCGTTTCATTTCCTTTGCACAATATAAAAAATCTTGGGTATCACCTGTTTAAGCCGATTTATTTCTGACACCAACTTTCGGTTTATTTCTCTTGCTTGTTTTGTGTGCATCTGCAATCCTGTAAGAGGTAAATACAAGGGTTGTCAGGGTTATCCGAAAGGTGTCGAAAATTCGCGAAAGAAGATCAACATGACAAAATGAAATGGAAAATATATATACACAAGTAAAAATTCTATATATGAATATATAAATCTAAAATATATAATTTTTTTTTTTTTGAGGCGATTGTTTATGTCATATAATGCTTTAGATAATGCCCGTTGACAGGGGCGTTGAAGATTTCATTGTCTATATTTTCCAGTAGGAAATAATTTTTTCCTTCGCGTGCAGAGACTCTGAATGGCCCATACCAGAGGTGATCAAATTTACCATGTTTCGCTGCTTCTTCCCTCCTTGCATCCCACTTTAGCACTAAATCACCTGGGAGGAAATCTTTGTCCTTTGCCTTACGACCGAATAGTGCCTACATGTCGTCTTGATACTTTTGCATCTTTTTATCTACTTCGACCCTCTGCTTTTGAACCTCTATTAACTGGTTTATCCTCCTGGTGACATGATTAGGTTCCTCTTTCTGATCTTGCCACAATTTCATCACGGGAAGTGCTAAATTTATTGGTAAAACCACATCTGTCCCATATACCATTTGAAAAGGAGACATGCCGATAGACTTTTTAGTGCCTTTGCGATTCGCCCACAAAGCGTACTTTAAATGTACATGCCAAGACTTTTTTCTTTCATCCAACACTTTCTTAATTATATTCATCAGGCTCTTGTTAGACGACTTAGGCAGTCCATTTCCTTGGGGGTAGTACGCTGTAGAATGGCCAAGGATGATATTATACTTTTGGCAGAAGCTAATCATAGCCATAGACTTGAAAGCCTGGGCATTATCCATGACTATCTTTCAGGGGCAACCAAATCTTGACAAGATATTGTCTTCTAAGAACTCTATTACCATCGAGTCAGTTGCCTTCTTAGTCGGAATAGCTTCCACCCATTTAGTGAAGTAGTCTATGGCAATTAAGATCCACTTGTGTTGGGCGCTAGAATGCGGATTAATTTCTCCTATGAAATCTAGCCCCCATTGTTGAAAAGGGGATTCAGTTTTGACCAGAACTAAAGGTAGTGCTAGGAGTTTCTGTTTACCTGCAAATAGATGACAAGGGTTACAGGCTCGGACTTTGGCGTTAACATCTGAAAAGAGTTTTGGCCAGTAATACCCATCCCTTAGAATTTTGTAAGTTGTGGCCCTCCAAGCGTGATGTCCACCACAAAATCCTTCATGAAATTCACTTATAACCCTTTCTGTTTTCGATTCGACTAAGCAGACCAATAAGAAACCGAGCGGATCTTTCCAATATAGTTGATTTTCGGTGATACAATATTTAACCGCATGAAGCTTTAAAGTCCTAGATTTTGATGGTGATAGTTCCTTCAGGCATTTTAGAGTCATTAGGTAGGATACTATGTTTCGGTACCATTCTGATAATGCAAACTTCTCCTTGATCTGAATTTTACTTGTTGGTTTGTCCGACTCGCTTACGTTCATATTCTCCTCGTATCCCTGCAGGCAATTTATATCCAGAGCTCTGAGATTTGATTCAGCCAAAATCTTGGCCAGGCCTTGTCGTTTTATTAATTTAGTAGGTTTGATTTCCAGGTCAAATTCTTGAATCTTGGCCAACCATCATCCTCTTTTCTCGTCACTTTCTGGTTGTACCAAAATATCTTTCACAGAACTGGTTGGTACGTACGCAATGATCTTGGAATGCAACACATATGTTCTAAATTCCTTCAGTGCTTTTAACATGGCGTATGCTTGATTTTCTATTATATCGTATTTAAGTTTTGGGTCTCTAAGGCTCTTGCCGAAGAAGGAAATAGGCTGTTCGAAACCCTCTTCGTTCTTTTGGAGGAGCACTACAACAATCGTGTGTTCGGAGGCAAATGAAAAAATAAGAAAGTCTTTCAGATAATCGAGACTCGCCAATACAGGTGCCTCGGATATTACTTTCTTAATATGTGCGAACGACGCTTTTTCTTTTGTTGTCCACTTTACTTCGCTATTCTTTTGCAGCATATCTGTGATCAATTTTACAATTTCAGCAAAATTTAGGACAAATCTTCATAAAAAAATTATTTTTCCTAAGAAAGATTGAATTTCTTTTACATTTCTGGGAATGTTTATAGTATCTGTTTCTTCAAACCTCTTAGGATCAATATTAATTCCATCCTTATATACAATATGACCTAGTAATCTACCCTCTTGCATGGTGAAGTGTGATTTCTTGGGGTTTAAGGATAGACCAAACCTGTGGCACTTTTCAAATATTTGTTTAAGATGTACCAGATGTTCTTCGTCGTATTTGGAGAAGACTGTTAAATCATCGAGATAGATGACTACGAACTTATCCCTCTCTCCGATGAAAGCGATGTCCATAGCGCATTGGAACATGGCTCCTGCATTCATCAAACCAAAAGGCATCTTATCATACATGAACATACCCCAAGAAGTAGTAAAAGCCATTTTTTCTTTATCTTGTTCATTCATGGAAATTTGATTATATCCAGAGAAACCATCAATCATAGATATTCTATTTGCCCCAACTACCCTTTCTAGCACGTGATCCATTTTAGGCAACGGATAGTTGTCTTTAAGAGATGACTTATTTAAATTTCTGAAATCCACGCACAGTCTGATTTCTCCACTCTTTTTTCGGACTGAGACCAGATTTGCCACCCAGTCAGAATATCTCACAGGTACTATAATTTTCGCCTCCAAAAGCTTCTTTACTTCTCTCTCGACCACAGGTAATAAAATAGGGTTGATTTTCCTAAGCTTTTGTCTAAAAGGTTTGACCCCAGGTTTTAAAGGTATCTTGTGATCGATCACAGTAGTGTCATAAGTTCTTAACTCGTCATAAGACCAAGCAAAAACGTCTTTAAATTGTCTAAGTAGGTCCTTATATTTGTCTTTTATTTCAGGGGGAAGACGTTTAGATATTTTAACCATCCTGGACTCTTCTTTGGTCCCTATGTCACAATCCTCAACCTCTTATGGTTGGGGTTGTAAGGTGGATTTTACAGGTATGTCGTTTTGATCAAACAGTCTTTCCAGAGGGATCAATCCTTTCGAAATATGGTTGTTTTTTAGGACTAGCATACGATGATTTGCAATTTTGTCTCGGAAAGCTTGAGGATCCTCCCCTTCTTGCATGATCCATATCTAGTCATTTTGATTTTCTTGGTCTGCATGAGTTTCAAAAAATTCACCTACTACTTCAAGAAACTTCTTAATTTGTTCATCATCCTCAAAAACCTGCTAGTGCTGGATATTATCTGGTATAGATGGTCTGTGTCTTATCTCTATGTGATACTTCAATTTAAAGGTAGTAGGAGGAGTGAAGGTTGAAGCCGCTTTAGCTAATGAATCAGCATGTAAGTTCTCTGCACGTGGGATGAAATGGACATTTACAGACGAGAACAATTTTTCCATTAGATCCCAGGCACAATTCCTATATGATCTTAATCTGGGATGCTTGGCTTGGTACTGTCGATTTATTTGTTTGACTATTAACTGTGCATCTCCATATACCTCTAGTTTATTTATTTTTAGCTTCCTGGCAACCTCTAATCCTAATACCAATGCTTCATATTCACATACGTTGTTAGTATAATCTATATCCCATTGCAGTCTGTAAGAAAAAGGAACAACGAACTTTCCTTCGGGAGCCACTAAAAGCACTCCTGCACCAGGCCCTTCACAAGATGAGGCACTGCCAAAAAACATTTTCAAGATACCGGTGCTACACATAATCTCGGTCATATAACCTGAATCTTCCTGTTCTATATCATTTTCTTCTAGACAACCATTTAAACCATCATCAAAAGATAAGATACAATTTCCTAAATCTTGATCTGCAATGTAAATAGGGAAATTGTTCAGATTTTGAGGGTCGCTTACTGTATATGCTAACCTCGTCTCTCTGTACAACCGTGTAAATTGCCCACCAAACATAGGAATTGTAGCGAATGTCATATCCAGTTGAAGAGAACCCCCCAACTTGGCTCCCCATGACCTAGATAACAGTAAGCCATACTTAGGGGGAATATCAACAATAACCACGTTCATCAAGATACTCTTAACTGGTACCTGTGTCAGGGTAACTACTAAATCCTTTATCATTCCCATACACTTAACCCTTCTCGAGTCAAAAGAGTAAAGATCTCCGTAAGGTCTGGTGATCTGGAGACCCAACTTGTCCATAATAATTTTAGGCATCACGTTATGGGAGGCTTCGGAGTCTAACATGCAATTATGTAACAGTTGGTCGTATACATTTAAGGTGATATAAAAGGGAGCAACAGTGTCTTTGGCCCCTTCAAAATGTGGACCGAAAGTGATGTTGGGTTTATCATCTTCCATGTTTAAAACGTCAGACTGGCTTTCTAGCTCTGAGACACCTATCACTTTTGTAATCTGCTTCCGATAAACCAGGTTTTTTGCTAATTCTACCAGAGGGATTGGTATCTTAATTTTATTTATCTCGTTTTCAAAACTGAAAACTCCGCTCACCTTGTTTGTTTTCAAATCAAAACTGAAAACTTCCGAATCCTTCCTTTCCGACTTATTCATCTGAAATGATTTATTACTCATGGTCTTGGTTGAAGGCATAATTTTATTAGCTGTTTCGGTTCCTTGTGCTTGGGTCTCAACTTTTTCCACTTTGGACTCTTGTGTGCTTACTACTTTCTCTTTACTATTAGGTAATAAGGTTCCTTCTGGAGTAGGCTCATAAGTTTGACCTCTTGGGAGAATTTTCTTAGGTTGAGTAGTTGAAATGGGATTACTCTTAGATCTCAAGTTATACTTAGGTTGGACCTCGGTCATTATCATTTCAGTTTCTTGTTGAGAGCCACAAAGGTCAGAATGATCTCTTTCTTCACCCTTAACCGAAGGTTGTTGAGTGTTTAGAGATTTTTCATATTCTTCTCTAGTCAGATACAGTTGTGTACAGTCATCACCGAAGTTCGTGACATCATTATCTGAATCTCCAAAATCTTGGAGATCATTCGCTCCTATAAAATTTTCGTTTTTTAGGGGAGCTTGTATTTTTTATTCTTCATTTTTTATCTGTCTTTGTTGGTTCGGGGGGTTGGGGTTCCTCTTGAAATCCTTTTTGGTGAAAGAATCAGCTTTGGCCTGTTCTAGCTCCATTATGGATATTTTATTAGACAGTTCCTTAATTACCCTGGCCATATTGTCTACTTTGTCATCTGTGGATCTATTAGACCCTAACGACCCTACTTGTTCTCTAAAGCGTTTAGTTTCTCAGTTTCCCGTTTCTACTTTAGCTTTAAGCTTACTAGAAGCCATCATATTCGACTCAATTTCTACAGCGTCATATTGCATTCGGTTTAGAGTGGCTCCCCTTCTTTCTCCCAAAAGGAGTGCAAAATCCGGTTCGAAAGCCCCTGCAAAAGTTACTTTGGCCACGGGTTGGGACAGTTTAACCTCGGCTAGGATTTTGTTATACAACGTGTTGAATGTTTGAATAAACTCCATAACTGTTTCTGAATTCTTTTTTCTTAAAGACCCAAATTTGGTTAAATAATATAGGTGGTCCTTTCTTTCGCCCCATTGTCTAAGGAAAGCATCTTCCAAGGCATCATAAGATAAGATAGATGCTGCAGGTAGACTCCGAAACCAAGTTTGGACCTAGCCTTCGAAGGTTTGGACAAGAAGCCTCGAATATACATCCTCATGTTCGATACCTAGGATGTCTGCGAATTGATCAAAGAAATTAATGTGTTCGGCTGCGGTTAGATCTCCTTCCCCAGTGAATTTCGACAATTTTTTTATATAATTTTCGGGAAGGTCCTGTAGAGGAATGGACAATACCAAGGGAGTGTATCTTGCTGCCACTTTCACAAACACTCTGGGAGGTGGGGCAGGCTCTTGGACTCTAGCTCCTCCTCCACGAGCTCCTCCAGCTCCTCCTCCAGGGGCTCCTCCCCCTCCTCCTCCGATAACCCCTCCACCTCCTCCTCCGATAACCCCTCCACCTCCTCCTCCGATAACTGCCATTGTTATTAGTGGAAAGTTGTAAAGGGGGTTTTGAAAGACTAAAAGTGAATCTTTACTTTCTTCGCAGGGTGAAAAATCCGAGGAAGACTGGTAAGGGATGTTAGGGCTTGGCTCTTCGGACTTGCAAGAGATATAGTCAGGGGAACCAACGGATGTGGAAGCTGGATGTGCGAAATATTCTTCGAGACTGTGTGGGGTTGCAAAATTCAACTGAAGAGATGATGATATATCGACAGTATATAAATTTTCTGCAGGACTTTTTCCTTTATGTTTTGCAGGGGTTATCGGAGTAGTTTCGCTTCTAACTTCAGAATGATTCAATGTTAGATCCTTAGTGTTGAAGAGAGGGCTGCATGAAGTTGACAATTTAGAAGAACTTTTGGTTTTCAGTTGCGGGTATTTAGGCTGATAGACTGCAGGGGTCGTCTTAAAAGATCCTCTCGTCTTTAAAATTTTCTCAGGGTCGGTAATGGGTGTAGTCTGTTTATGATCCGGGTTTTGCCTGGTATTCCTTCGTCTGGATGCCAGCTTATTAATCGTGGAGTCGCCAAGTGAAAGATTGGAAAGCCTTTAAGAGGTGTGCACTCTTTTTTCACTATCAAAGGGTGTCACTTTCAACGAAATAAATGTCATTTTCCCAGGGAAAAAGATTTTGTAACTTCGGTCCCCGATAGTGGCACCAAAAAGATGTTGTTCCAGAGTCTGTACTTAAGTCTTAGAAGTACAGTGTCTAGGCATCCGAAAGTGAGTAAAGGGTAGAGAAAAGAGAAACGTCAACCTTCGGCAAGGGAAACTAGGGATGATTTCTGTGTTGGCGTTGTCTAGCTTC
>JZKD02S2160717.1:52648-85211 GCA_000966675.3 Picea glauca
CCATTCCTTTAATAGAATATTTTCTCTAGTCTGCTTCGAAATGGGAAACTTGGGAGTGCTTCCTGATTCCCTGCTGTTTGTAGCTATCATAGCCTCTTGAAAAGCAACCTGTGCTCCTCCAACTTTTCTTTCTCTAACAGCTAAATTTTCCAAAACTTGATTAACCAGTAAGCAATCGTCCTGAATCAATTCTGCCTTGGCGAGTAAATTTCGCTGGGCCGCAGAAAATCTGCTCCGAATCTCCATCGCCTGGGACTGGAACATCCCGATATTTATAACTTTGCTTTCTACGATTTCCACTTTAGCCTGTAGCTGTTCGATTAAGTCGTTTTGCTGGCCCACTTGTATCTGACCATTCCGAACCACCAGCTCTGCTTGTTCGTGCTTAGTCTTGAGCAGCTCTATCTCGCTTTTATCGGCCAACCTTGCTTTCTCTATCCCTACACTCGCCTGGTCCTTGGCAGCCTCCATTGCTATGGCTAGTCTGGCTTCTAGGGTTTTGATGAGACAATTTTTTCGTTTCAGTTGGTTTTTCAAAACCCCGACTGGAAATTGATTCACTATGGCATATGCCCCTAATGTCCCAGCTATTTCTGTCATGAACTGTTCATTCTTCTTATCTTTCCCATCAGTCAATACTTTGTATTTCTTGGCTATCGATTCCCCTTCCTGGTAGAATTCTCTCTTTACCACTGCCTTTCTCTTCTTATCAAATAAGAACTCATTTGGAGGGAGCTTTTCCACCCTTATAGTCCTCAATTCTTCATTTAAGATCCACCCTGCGTCAATATTTTCCTGAGTTGACTACAAGGGAGTAACAGATACGATAGGATCTCCGATTTGCTTCGTTGATTGCCCAAGAGTAGTAACTGTAGTCTGCTTCTTCGGTGGGTCGGGAGTCTTTATCTCTTTTTTCAGACTCTTAGTTTGCTCTTCCCCGTCCTGGTGTTTTTCTTGACTAGGAGTCGTATCTTTTGAGCCTTCGGCATCTTTTTGTTTCACCTCCGCTGTACTCGGATTCTCACCCCGTAATACTGCGGGAAGCCAACTATGTCGATGTTCTTGGAATTTCAGAACATTGGCCCTCTCTTCAGGTGCCAAGGTTTGTATCCGAGCTAAAATCTCGACATAAGATCTTGCGCCTCAGAAAATGTCATCTGAGGGCGAATTTTTGTGTTCAAATCTCTTGAGTCCACAATTGGCCAAATGATTACTCACGACCCTTTGCGGATTGTGTTTCTTGAATTCAATAAGGACCAATTTTAGGTCTTCCATGGCTGCTGCCTCAGCTTTAGCATGCCCGAAATATAACAAAGAATATCAATTTAAATGAACAGGAAAAGGTGGCCATACCTTCTTTGAGTATCCCTTAAGCTCCTTGCTTATGCCACCGATTACTGTTTGTCTAGCAACTTCACGACAAGCCAGCTTGTCGGGCATGAATAATGTCAATGCATGCTGGGGAACAGAAGCCCCAAAAACTCCGAGATATGAGAATTCAACTTCTACATACCAGTCAACTATACTGCTCAAATTCATCACTATACTGTCCGAGATCCTAGGTGGCGGGTGGCTGAAAATGGTGACATGCAACGGTACCATCACCTAGTTGAAGATTTCATATACGAAATCTGTCGCTTTGTTTTCCCACAATTTTGAATGATAGACGTGGATGGGCTCGGCCTCTGCTGGAGTCCAACTTCAAATCATTAAGGGAAATGGTGTTAGAAATCACACGACGTCCATAATGTATGCAGACATAAAAATGAAGAAATCTTTCCGCTCTCTTTCTGCTCCCAATACTCTTTAACCTGACTGGTCAAGCTATCAGACAACATTTTCTCCCAGTTGAAGGAACAACCTTCAGTGACTTGATGTATTAGAGGCACCCATTGAAGGAATAAATGTGAGGTGTTCTCCCTCCCGTATAATCTGCAGGTCATCATAGCTACATACTTGAATTGTGGTTCCAAGGAAGCTATTGAATATATACCATTACTGTCTGCCCTGAACTTCGTAGGGTGCAAAAACCAATCTCTTATTAAGCTAGACATAGTCTTGTCATACTGCACACATTCCTTTTGTTTGAACTTCTCCAAGAATTCAACATCATATGTAAGGTCAGACACTGTGGGCAACTTGTACATAGCTTGCAGATGTTCAGGTCTGAAAATCCTGATGGTGACCTTCTGCTCATTGATGATGGTTCTGGTTAGTATGTCCACATGGTCTAATGCCCATCGGACCATGTCATAGTAAGGGAGAAGTCGTGGCCTAGCCGCTACTTTATGCATTCCCGATTGAATGACGATATTATATTTGGTGGTTATGTCATCTTTTTCATTGTCGCTGGAATCATCAGAATAATCCACTAATTCGGTCTGCAGAACATCAGAAATGAACGACCAGTTTGGGATAGAGTCGACACTTCGAGGTGAAGTATCAACAACATTGTCCGAACCTTGTCCTGAAACCTCAACGCTGGCTTTAGATGCTTTTCGCGGGGCCATGACGAGAGATCCTGCTTTAGCTCTTCTGCGATAAAATACGTATACATACATAAATTAGGTCACTGAGAAAGTGTGCTCTGCGTAATATAGAAATGAATTTGTTATAACGAATAACAACTTTATATATTCGAAAACTCGGTACTTTTTAAGAACAAATCACTCAAATCACGCTTAAAAATAAATTTAGCAATAAAAACCCAATCTTTATTTGTCGATTCGCCTTGTTTCTAATTAATACCATAAATTTTGGCGGTTCGAAATGTCAGTGGGCGTAAGGAAGAATTAAGACTACCTCGTAAACTGTGCATGCATCAAATCACGGGAGGTACTAGTTAATTGATCCGGCTTTACCAATAGTTAATTAATCTTTCGGTACTCATTGTATCATGAATTTTTGCTTTAACCCTTTGAACCTCTAACACCCAAAACTGCGATGATTGACTTTGGTTAATAAAAACGTAATTGTTATTAGGCGCTTAATTAATTATGTAATTATTTATATAGCCATTTCGCGACTCGGAGCTTCGAAGGTATAGTTTCCGGGAAGTTTGCATGCCGAGTTGCGAAACCGTGAGATCGTGATGATACGTTTTAATTAGAAGGGAGGATAAAATCAGATTAAGTGTTTAATTAATTATGTTCATATCTTTATCGCGACTTTGGTACTCGGGGCTTAGACAATGTGTCTTTTTAAAAGAGAACACACCGAGTGGTGAATTTCGACAGAACTTAACTATGGCTAAGATTTTACCTTTAACCTTGACACAGGTTACTAAAACAAGAAATTCGTGGTTTCGGCTATCGGGGTTACGACAATAAGACTTTTGGATTTAGAAAATGCTGAAACGCGAAAACCCGATGATGTTTAACCAAGATTTAGGAAAATTTTACTCTCGTTGCTACCCTGGGTAAAATTTTAAAACGGTTTATCCATTTCATTGATCGGGACTTGTGAACTATGTGATATATAACATCCGACATACTAAATCTCGAGATAGAACAAAGGGGGAAAAAGATTTGACGAAAAGTAGAACTTGCTTCGAGAGGACAATAACTATCTCTGCTCGTGTGATAAGACTTCAAAGATTTTGAAACCACAGATGAAATCCATCTTTCGATTTCGAGCATTAAGACATGAAATTTCGAGACGGGCTAGAAAAAATCAAGGCAGCTCCAACATAGGCTGCAACTAGGGATCCCGTTCTCTTGTAAGACGGGAAGAATAGTAGACCACGTGCCGATATTGGGTAAATGGAGTCAATAGCTTCGAATAGGCAAAAAGGTTCCCGAGAACAGGGTATCAAAGGGGAAAGAGACTTCGTTTTTTACGTTTGAAAATATTTTCAAACTCAGATACTCTTTTTAAACTTAGCCGTAGTCCCTTTCACGACTTTCCCCTTCCCACTACTAATTTCAGGTCTGCCTTAAGACAATCAAAACAGTTCTAGGAGACCCAATAGATATTGTGGCTATTAGCTTGCATCAAAAGAAGAAGATTATATGTTTTTAATCAGGAAGCCTCGTCTGAACATGGGATGTAGATCAGGTTTTTAAAAAGAATTGGTTACCATAATAGAGTGATATTCATGTATAATATCCTTACAAATATCTCAGATATTGCTTCACTGCCAGCGAGCCTGTTCAGTATCCCGGTGAAGTTATCTGGCTCCTTTTACTGAATTTCCTTTCACCACTTCAAAATATATTTGTGCATTTAAATGTTGAGACAAGGGCAATCATTTCTGAATTTCCTTTCACCACCTGTCTTATAATTTTCTTTTTTAGAGCGCGAAGATGGGGGCAATCAGTTTGTATCAGGGCTGATATCTGTGTAATATTTTT
This sequence comes from Picea glauca, assembly GCA_000966675.3. NCBI lineage: Eukaryota > Viridiplantae > Streptophyta > Pinopsida > Pinales > Pinaceae > Picea > Picea glauca. The sequence continues at coordinate 57,001 of JZKD02S2160717.1, forward strand.
CATTATAGGTCTGTCAACTTACTTTGATTACTTGGTACCAACCTTCCCTTAACCTTCACAACACCTTCATTCTCAGGGAAAAAAGGGAAAATAACTTTCTTAGGGCATTCTTTTTTAGCAAGCCTCAATCCTTCGAAATTGTTGAAAAACCTAGGAAAGTTAGGATCACTTTAAGCGTCCCTTCGTTTAGCAGGGGACCGAGGAGTCATGAAGACCCGCTTTCTTTCCACAATATGCTTTGAAGCTTACGAGGTTGAAACAAAATCTCTTATCCCTTCGTATGCGAAACAGAAAGATGATGACTTTTTTTTTTTAAAAGGTAAACCCGAAGACAGAAAAGGGTGACAGATAGTGACTTGCGGACTGAAAAACAGAAGTCAAAATTCAAAACTGATTCTTGTAAATCTTTTTTGGGGGCACTCTACTTTGACTGACTGCTTTAATTTTGAGTGAATCGTTTAATTTGTTTTATTCTTTCGTGAACGATTAAACAGGGAAACAACTTTGTTATTTATTAGTTCGGACGATGTTGCTGTCTGAATGAGGTTACCTCGACTTTCTTTAATAGTCCTTTAGAACATGTCTTTTAGGAAATCTCATATTTACCTTATCGTTTCATTTTCTTTGCACAATATCAAAAATCTTGGGTATCACCTGTTTAAGTCGATTTATTTTTGACACCAACTTTCGGTTTATTTCTCCTTCTTTTTTTATGTGCAGCTGGAATCCTGTAAGAGGCAAATACAAGGGTTGTCAGGGTTATCCGAAAGGTGTCGAAAATTCACGAAAGAAGATCGACATGAAAAAACTAAATAGAAAATATATATACACAAGTAAAAATTCTATATATGAATATATAAATCTAAAATATATAATTTTTTATTTTTATTTTTATTTTTTATTTTTTATTTATTTTTATTTTTTGAGGCGACTGTTTATGTCATATAATGCTTCAGATAACACCCGTTGACAGGGGCATTGAAGATTTCACCGTCTAGATTTTCCAGTAGGAAAGAATTTTTTTCTTCGCTAGCCGAGACTCTGAAAGGCCCATACCAGAGGTGATCGAATTTACCATGTTTCGCTGCTTCTTCCCTCCTTGCATCCCACCTTAGCACTAAATCACCTGGGAGGAAATATGTGTCCTTTTCCCTACGGTCGAATAATGATTTCATGTCATCTTGACACTTTCTTAATTATATTGGTCAGACTCTTGTTAGACGACTCGACCAGTCCATTTCCTTGGGGGTAGCACGCTGTAGAATGGCCAAGGATGATATTATACTTTTGGCAGAAGCTGATCATAGCCATAGAATTGAAAGCCTGGGCATTATCCATGACTATATTTCGGGGGTAGCCAAATCTTGACGGGATATTGTCTTCTAAGAACTCTATTACCACCGAGTCAGTTGCCTTCTTAGTCGGAATAACTTCCACCCATTTAGTGAAGTAGTCTGTGGCAATTAAGATCCACTTGTGTTGGGCGCTAGAATGCAGATTAATTTCTCCTATGAAATCATGGCCCCATTGTTGAAAAGGGGATTTAGTTTTGACCGGAACTAAAGGTAGCGCTGGGAGTTTCTGTTTACCTGCAAATAGATGACAAGGGTTACAGGCTCAGACTTTGGCGTTAACATCTGAAAAGAGTTTTGGAAAGTAATACCCAGCCCTTAGAATTTTGTAAGATGTGGCCCTCCAAGCATGATGTCCTCCAAAAAATACTTCATGAAATTCACTTATAACCCTTTCTGTTTCTGATTCGACTAAGAAAACCAATAAGAAACTGAGCGGATCTTTCCAATATAGTTGATTTTCGACGATACAATATTTAACCGCATGAAGCTTTAAAGTCCTGGCTTTTGATGGTGATAGTTCCTTCGAGCATTTTAGAGTTAGTAGGTAGGATACTATGTTTCGGTACCATTCTGATAATGCAAACTTCTCCTTGATCTTAATTGTACTTGTTGGTTCGTTCAGCTCGCTTACGTTCATATTTTCCTCATATCCCTGTAGGCAATTTATATCCAGAGCTCTGAGATTTGATTCGACCAAAAGCTTGGCCAGGCCTTGTCCTTTTATTAATTTAGTAGGTTTGATTTCCAGGTCAAATTCTTGAATCTTGGTCAGCCATCGTCCTCTTTTCCCGTCACTGTCTGGTTGTACCAAAATATCTTTCACAGAACTAGTTGGTACATACACAATGATCTTGGAATGCAACACATATGTTCTAAATGCCTTCAGTGCTTTTACCATGGGGTATGCTTGTTTTTCTATTATATCATATTTAAGTTTTGTGTCTCTGAGGCTCTTGCTGAAGAAGGCGATAGGCTGTTCGAAAACCTATTCGTTCTTTTGGAGGAGCACCGTAGAAATCATGTGTTCGGAGACAAATGAAAAAATAAGAAGGTTTTTCAGATAATCGGGACTCGCCAATACAGGTGCCTCAGCTATTACTTTCTTAATATGTGCGAATGACGCTTTTGCTTCTGTTTTCCACTTTACTTCACTATTCTTTTTCAACATATCTGTGATCAATTTTACAATTTCAGCGAAATTCGGGACAAATCTTTGTTAAAAATTTATTTTTCCTAAGAAAGATTGAATTTCCTTTACATTTCTGGGAATGTTTTTATTATCTATTGCTTCAACCCGAAATATAACAAAGAATATGAATTTAAATTAAAAGGAAATCTAACAAAGAATATGAATTTAAATGAACAGGAAAAGGTGGCCATACCTTCTTTGAGTATCCCTTAAGCTCCTTGCTTATGCCATCGATTACTGTTTGTCTAGCAGCTTCACGACAAGCCAGCTTGTCAGGGATGAATAGTGGCAATGCATGTGGGGGAACAGAAGCCACGAAAACTCTGAGATATGAGAATTCGACTTCTACATACCAGTCATCTATACTACTCAAATTCATCACTATACTGTTCGAGATCCTGGGTGGCAGGTGGCTGAAAATAGTGACATGCAGCGGTACCATCACCCAGTTGAGGATTTCATATACAAAATATACTGCTTTGTTTTCCCATAATTTCGAATGATAGACGTGGATGGGCTCGGCCTCTGCTGGAGTCCAAATCCAGCTCATTAAGGGAAATGGTGTTAGAAAGCACACGGTGTCCATAATGTATGCAGACATAAAAAATGAAAAACTCTTTCCGCTCTCTTTCTGCGCCTGATACTCTGTAACCCGACTGGTCAAGCTATCAGACAACATTTTTGCCCAGTCGAAGGAACAGCCTTCGACGAATTGATGTATTAGAGGCACCCATTGAAGGAAGAAATGTGAGGTGTCCTCTCTCCTGTATAATCTGCAGGTCATCATAGCTACATACTTGAACTGTGGTTCCAAGGAAGCTATTGAATATATACCATTACTGTCTGCCCTGAACTTTGTAGGGTGCAAAACCCAATCTCTTATTAAGCTAGACATAGTCTTGTCATACTGCACACATTCCTTCCGTTCGAACTTCTCCAAGAATTCAACATCATATGTAAGGTCAGACACTGTGGGCAACTTGTACATAGCTTGTAGATGTTCAGGTCTGAAGGTCTCGATGGTGACCTTCTGCTCATTGATGATGGTTCTGGTTGGTATGTCGACATGGTCTAATGCCCATCGAACCATATCATAGTAAGGGAGTAGTCATGGCCTGGAAGCTACTTTATGCATTCCCGATTGAATGACAGTCTTATATTTGGTGGTTATGTCGTCTTTTTCATTGTCGCTGGGATCATCAGAATAATCCACTAATTTGACCTGCAGAACATCAGAAACGAACGACTAGTTTGGGACATAGTCCACACTTCAAGGTGAAGTATCAGCGACATTGTTCGAACCTTGTCCTAAAACCTCAACACTATCTTTAGACGCTTTTCACGGGGCCATGATGGGAGATCTTGCTTTAGCTTTTCTGCGATAAAAATACATATACATACAAAAATTAGCTCGTTGAGAAAGTGTGCTCTGCATAATATAGAAATGAATTTTTTGTAACGAATAACAATTCTATATATTCGAAAACTCGGTAATTTTTAAGAACAGATCAGTCAAATCACGCTTAAAAATAAATTTAGTAATAAAAACCCAATCTTTATTTGTCGATTCGCCTTGTTTCTAATTAATACCATAAATTTTGGCGGTTCGAAATGTCAGTGGGCATAAGGAAGAATTAAGACTACCTTGTAAACTGTGCATGCATCAAATTGGTTCTAGGATAATCGGTTATGCACATAAACAACTTCCATTGCTGCTTCTGCCCATAAGCACATAGGAAGATCTTTATTGTGAATCATGGTCTTTACAACTTCCATAATTGTTCTATTCTTCCTTTCAGCTACACCATTTTGTTGGGGATTATAGGGAGTAGTAAGTTTCCTTTTGATCCCAACATCTCTGCAGAAGTTTACAAACTCCTTTGAGGTATATTCTCCTCCATTATCTAACCTAAGTATCTTAATCTTTCTTTCAGAAAGATTCTCTATCAATGCTTTGAATTCCTTGAATTTACTGAATACTTCATCTTTAAATTTTAAGAAATATATCTAGGTCTTACGAGAATAGTCATCAATAAATGATATATAGTATACATACCCGATAATGGAGGATGATGGCATTGGGCCACACACATCTGAATGAATGAGTTCCAATACTCCTTCTTTTTTGTTGTCCCTCTTTGGAAAAGGGTTCTTGATGTTCTTCCCTTACGCACATCCATTGCATATGCCTTCTTGATCGACCTTGAGTTCTGGTAAACCTGTGACAACTTTGCATATATATGGTAGCGCCTTGTAGTTGATGTGGGCCAATCTTCTATGCCAAAGTTTGCATGATTTTTTGATGGCATGGGTCATGGCAGTTTCTGGGTGACCCATCAACTTATATAGGCCATTTTCTTCACTTTCGATGATGATTGCTTCATTTAAGGTTTCTCCTTTAGCCCACATGAGAACTTCTCCATCTATGAAGGAAAATCTATAGCCTTTCTTGTCTAAGGATGATATGGAGAGTAAGTTCTTCTTTAAGCCAGGTACATAAAGTACGCCCTTCATTGTTATTGAGTTTTCTAAATCTAGCTTGTAGTTTGATTCTCCTATTCCCTTGATGGGATATTGATAATCATCTCTAAGAGTTAATTTATGAGAAAAATTCATTTTTGAAATACAAGAGAGAGTATTTTTCTTACCCGTCATATTTTTTGATGCACCGCTATCGATGAGCCATGTGTCCTCTCTAGGTGATACAGATCTCGAGAGAGATGAGATCAAGGCATGGTCCTTAATAATATTCATCTTCGGCTATGTGAGGATGTTGCCTTTTATGATTCCTCTTGTATTCTTCTCTTCTGACTGGACAATTATTCTCCTTGTGTCTAATCTTATCACAATGATAGCATTGTATAGATGAGAGATCTCATCCATTGCGTTGTCCTTTCTTCTGAATTTTTTTTAGGTGAGATTCTTGGTTGTTGAATTTGTTTGATGGTTGAGGCTCTCTATGAGTTTTCCATTTGAAGTAGGGTTTCTTCCTTCCTCCTTTTGTATGAGTAGCTAGGGTTTGATCATCATCCCTTGCTAGTAGTGCTTCACGGTTGGCTACCCTTGTCTCTTCTTGGATGCATTCTTCCCATAGACTCTCAAACTGTAGTTTCTCCTTTCTGCCACATACCGACTAGATGAAAGCATCCCAAGGTCTTGTGAGACCATTTAGGGATATTATTATGAATTCGTCTTCATCAATGGTGTCTCCAATTGTTTTGATCTGTTCTTTTATTTATGAGATTCAGGAGAAATATTCTTGATTTATTTCTTCTTTCTGCATCTTGGTATTCTTCAATTGATTTCTTAGATTCACCTTTCGATTGATGTTCTTTCCTTCATATAGTTTGCTTAGAGAGTCAAACATTTCCTTCAGAGTTTTCTTGGACGATACATATAGGATCAGGTGGTCTTTGATTGAATCTGCAATGATTCTTTGAGCCCTGATTGAGTCCTTCTGATGCTTCGCTTTCTCTATGGCATCTTCAGGTTCTTCCACTTATTCTTTGATGAATCTTGCTAGGTCATTCTCTGCAAGGATCAGACCGATCCTATAATTCCAGGAACAAAAGTTGTCTATGCCTTCTAGTTTCTCAACAAACTTTGTGCTTGCAGACATCTTGTACTTGAGGCTACGAAAATGACCAAAAAATGAAAATCCTTAAAATCAATTTTTGACCTTACTAGGAGGTGCGTGTAGCGGAGGCGAGTAACCTGGTGTGTTTGGATCTAAGAAAATCCAACTTTTACCCCATCAAATCTGATCTGCAGATTTTTGGATTGGTGCTTCTGGTACCTTTGGTACTTTGGTACTGGTTTTCTGGTACTTCTGGTACTTTTGTGAAACTAGGGTTTCACTTTGTGGAAGATCCAACCACTGAAAATGTGCGCTCTAAGTGCCAAAATGATCCTTTGGGGAGGGCGCAACTTTCTAGGTGGTTAGGGAGCTGAAAAGATTCACTTTTGCAAAACCCCAATTTTTGGGTACGGTAAGAGTGACATTTTTCCTCTTGCGAAATATGTTTCCTTCAGGTTGGCTTTGATACCATGTTAAAGTTTATGCCATTATTATAGTTCTTTTCATTTCAATAGATAAGAGCAACATAAGAACAAGATCATTGAGAAATACACATTCATAAGAGACACAACATTTATCCTGGGAAACCCTCTAGGGGAAGAAAACCTAACAAAAATTTCCGTATCATAAATTGCTAATACAATGTTCAAGAGATAACTCAAACCAATACAGATAGTCCTCCCCAAAATATGTGCCACTTTTCTTCTCCTCTCTCTAACTGGTAATTGTAGCTTGCCTCTTAAGAAAATGAGCAAGTGAGTTGTGTGATAAAGTGAGGCGCTAGCCTCTCTATATATACAAGACTGGCACATGTGAAGGGGTTTCACTGGCAAGGCCAACCTCTCACTCTGGGTGGGTAAACCCACCTTTAATTTAATTCTGGATCTCAATAATAACTGCTGGGGCCGACTTCTTATTCTGCCTATTACAATTATCCAATGACCAATCCACAAAAGGGGATTTGGTCCTAATACAATTACTGACATGATTAATCCACAATGGGGATTAATCCTAATAATAAAATAACAATAATAAGAAGAATACTCTTCACAGTTACATTATTTCAACACTTTGTTGGGTTTATAAAACAATATTTCTTCTTCCTATTTTAGGAATAGGGTTAATCTCAGGTGATAAAACTCTTCTTCTCCTAGAGATGCGAGGGTTTAAGGACATGAAAAGAAGATATAAATTATAGGAAAATGAATAAATATGGCCGATTCCTAGGTTGTCTTTACCTAGCTTCCCAATGTTCTTAGACACTTATGTCTTGTTCAATCACTTCCCATGAGCATTCAATATCAACCTGGGTACTAGTGGTCTCTAAGATGGTATTAAACAAGGTTAAAGAAATGCTAGTCTGATCTTTAAGACCGGGCTCAATATTGGGCTGCCTTGCAACATGTACAATCATGAAGAAAATAAGCAGTCAAAGAATCGAAAGCAACAATATAAATAAATTCAATGAAAATCAAGCTTATAATCAACCAGACAAATATTGAGGAAGAGATATGAATTTATCTTACTCAAGCATTTTCGAATATTACTTGGCTAAGGAAAGATAGTCAGGAATATTACCCTATGTTTATAGCCTCAAAAAGTGTTTCCCAATCCACAAGTATTAATTACAAGGGCTTAGGATTATTTTTTGAAATAAAATATTATTGCAAAATATAACATTTTTATTTAATGTTTTGAACATAACATATTGCATAAAGTAAATGTGGAGATCAAAAGAAAAAAATATGAAGTCATAGATTAACACAGATGAGACAGAATAACAATCACTTTATTTCATTCCAAGAAATCAAAATAATCGTTCTCTTTACAAAAATCCCTGTGGGGGCATGGATGAAGGTCAAACTTAGATATCCCCGATGAAAACCATATAAAAGGACTCTGACAAGAAGTAAAAACTGAAATTTAAAATTTGGATCAGCTTGCCACAGACTACTTCGCACTTGACTCTACACAATATCCTTTATCAGTCATGAAACTCAATTCATAAACATACAAGTCTACACAGACTATCAAAGATCGATCAACACCTATGAAAAAAACATCTGAATGATATGATTCATCTTTGAACCTTGCTGTCTACAATAGGACCCTGCTATCATAAAAGATAATTAGGATTTTAATGAATTGAAGAATGCATGAAAAATGAACTATCTCAATAAAACTCAAGAGAAATCCTTAGTATGCTTTCTCCTTCTATTCTCCCCTTGTTCTTCCTTCTCATTTGACTTTTATGCATTCCAAATTAGTTTAAGTAGTTCAACTACCTCATTTAGTCAAGTTAACTAAAACTTAACTAATCTTTAGTTTAGGGGAATAAATAATCATAATAATAATAATTAAGGGTCTTTTTATTAAATAATAACTAGTAGGTGGGACCCCTTGTGACTCCCTTTTATTTCTTAACAAAAATAAACAAAAGTAGACAATCAATCATACACATGCTGTTGGAAGATTGGTTGTTGTCATTGATGTCAACCATATTCATTGGTTTTGGACCGCAAGATTGATGAAGATATTTGGACATGAAGGACAATGCACATGTAGATACAACACCCATTGATGGATAATACACACCATGTTGTTTCTAGTGGTATGTGGAACGTCATGTGGATCCTCATGGTTGAGGAGAAATGAATTTTTGAAGATGACAAAGTGAATTGAAGAAGGAAGTACATGTAGGCCCTAAAGATAATTAAATAAACTAATTACAAAATAAGAAAGTGCCAGGTTGGCCCTAATGTTAAAAGGAAGTGACATAAATGGTATAAATAAATATCATTATACATTCATTTTATATACAAGTCAAATTTCAGAGGAAATCATAAGTAAAGAAGGCCGGATTTCAAGGGAGGATGAAGTCTTTTGGTGATGTGTTTTAAGGTATGTTATTTATAGGTCATCTTACCATTTTCTCTATAAATTGTTTTATATAACGATTCAGATGCCAAATTTTTTATGGTATTGAGAAGACATATCAAGGTACTTGTGGTAAAATTTTCATCTCTTGATTCTCTATAATTATGGAGATACACTCTGTGGAAGATAGGGTTTTTGACCAATCCTCAAGCTAGTCAATAAACAAGTGTTCCAGGTAAAAAAATCATAACTTCTTCATATAGAATCCAAATGATGTGGCACCAATTTCATTGGAAAAATTATGGACTGTAGTTTCTTGTGTGCGAGTTTTAGAATCATATGTTAAACATTGAGCACAGGGCATTCTGTACAAGTTCACTCTCTTGAAGAAACTAGAATTGAATAAAGTCTACCGTTCTTTCTATAACTTTTTTTGGGGGAGGATTCAAGGAGTGAAACTTGGAGGAGTTTCAAAGAATACATTGAGTAATATTATATACAGGATCATAGTATTCCAAGAATTGAAGAATTACAGAAGTTGAAGAAGTCTGAGGAAGCATTATAGGCTCTATGTGATGGTTGGTTGATGGTGATGATTTAATGTAAAGTTTTATTATCTCTGATATATTCTTGGGTGGAAGAAAGGGGCAAGGATGGAGAGGTGAACCCTCTCTTGATATTGGAGGATTGTATCTTCCTCTTGGAGGTTTATCCCTCCCTTTATATTTGGAATTTGTAGCTACCTTTGGAAGTCATTACTTCCCTTGAACAATAACTATTGATTATTTCTCATATATTGTGCATGGTGTATTGTAGTGTATTGGTGTAATTGTTATACTATTGTTCATTTCTCACTGTATATAATTTAATGGTTTAAGTATAAGTTGAAAATGCTTTTAAATTTCACTTGATATTGATTCACCCCCCTCTCAATATCAACAATTGGTATCAGTGCCAGTTACCTTTAGTACAATTTAACCATTGGAAGGAAGATCCTAAGAAGAAATGGAAGACAAAATTTCAAATGGGATTCCACCATTTTATGGAAGCCATTTTGAATACTAGAGTAATAGAATGGAAAATTTATTGAAATCTCTTGGGGAAGATGTTTGGTTCTCAGTTGCTTCAGGATACAATGCTTTGAAGAAACCAAAGACTGCATCTCAGATGGAAGCAAAAAGGAACAACAAATTGGCAATAGATACCATCCTGGATGGATTGAAAGATTCAGTGAAATCCAAGGTGGGATCATGTGCATCATCAAAAGAGATTTGGGACAAGCTACAAGACCTTTATGAAAGGGAAGAAGAAGAAGAAGAATAAGAAGAAGAAGAAGAAGAAGAATTTGAAGCAAATTACAACATCTCAGATTTCAAAGAAGCAAATAGAGCTCGGTTCTTTTGCTTTAATTTTGAAGGAGTAGGACATGTTGAATTTGAATGTACTCATCCAAGGATTGAAATAGATGACACTGAAGAATAAAAGTCCAATGAAGAAGAAGAAAATCATGAAGCATAAATTATTCAACAAGAAGATGAGAATCTTAAAAAATTGAAGCATGTTGAGATTGAAAATAGCAAGCTCAAATACATGCATAGAAAACTAAGAAGTGAATTAGGTAGTTTTGAAAAGATAGTTGTAAGCTTGAAGAAACAATTAGAAGACTTTGAGAAACTAAGAGAAGAAAACATTTCCTTGAAAACTCTACTTGAAGAAGAAAGAAGAATCAGAGAAGTGAGGAATGTCCAAATGATGAAGAAAAAAGAAGATTGTGAGAAACTCGAACAGGAAGATGTCTCATTGAGGAAGAGCTTAAGAAACTCTCAAGTGCCAGAAGATTTAACACATCTTGGATGCATGGGTGAAACTTCATACAAATAAGATGCAAACACCAACAAGAAGGTTGAAGAAAGAGCTACACAGACAGTTGATGAGAAGTGGACCAAGATACCGGCAAGAAGGAATGATTACAAAAGAGATGAATATCCACGAAGATCTCCTACCTTCAGGAATCAAAGAATCTTCAATTAATATGAAGGAAACTACAGAAGAGTAGATCATAAACCTAGATGGACTACATCACAAAGAAGGCCACTTAATCCAAGGTATCAAAATTTGTTTCTTGGTCATTGTTATACTTGCAAAATTTTTGGACACAAGGCAATTAATTGCAGAATCAATGAAAGGAACAAATATGCAAGAAATGTGAATGGTGTAAATAGACGATATGGAAATAATCGTGTATTTGTCAACAAAAGTTATAATTCATTTTCCCCATTGATGGACAAAAATATTGTATGATACAAATTTAATTATATTGGTCACAAAGAACGAGATTGTAGATATATGAATGAAGATGTCCCTATGCCAACCACAGTATGGAGAAGGAAAGAGATTCCAAACAATAAATATTGTCGAATAGCATTAACCGCTGAAGAATGCAAATAAGAATATGAATGGTACATAGACAATGGATGTTCTTCACATATGACTGGGGATCAAGACAAATTCATCAAATTGAAGAGAAAGGGTGGCAATGTTGCATTTGGAGATGACTCATCTGCCAAAAGACTCAGAGAAGGTGTAGTAGAGATTGGAAGAAAAAATGTAAATGAAAAGAATGTCCTATTGGTTGAAGACTTGAAGCATAATCTACTCAGTGCTAGTAAAATGTGTGATCAAGTATACACTCTTACGTTTGACTCCCGAAAATGTAAAATCAGAGAAAATAACTCAGGAAGATTGGTTGCAACTGCAACAACAAGACCGAAAAACATATACATCCTAGACATGAATAAGAGAGAGAATACATAAGCCACACAAAATAATTCCAAGGAAGAAAAATTCCCAAAGACCAAAAATAAGGATGAAGTATTATTGAGTGCCACATGTTTAGGGGGATAAACCCCAAACAGGAAGGCCACCTTATGCCATTGAACTTAGGGGGAGAATACCTACACTTTGCCATTGATGTCAAAGGGGGAGAGAAATCTTTATCATGATGATAGGAGGAGCATGAGCGTTGTCATGAATGACAAAGGGGGAGATTGTTGGAAGATTGGTTGTTGTCATTGATGTCAACACTAGTCATTGGTTTTGGATCGCAAGATTGATGAAGGTATTTGGACATGAAGGAAAATGCACATGCAAATACAAAACCCATGGATGGATAGTATACATCATGTTTTTTCCAATGGTATGTTGCACATCACCTGGATCCTCATGATTGAGGAGAAATGAATTTTTGAAGATGACAAAGTGAATTGAAGAAGGAAGTACATGTATGCCCTGAAGATAATTAAAGAAAATAATTACAAAATAAGAAAGTGTCAGGTCGGACCTAATGTTAAAAGGAAGTGACATAAATGGTATAAATAAATATCATTATACATTCATTTGATACAAAAGTCGAATTTAAGAGGAAATCAAAAGTAAAGAATGCTGGATTTCAAGGGAGGATGAAGTCTTTTGGTGATGTGTTCTAAGGTATGTTATTTACAGGTCATCTTACCATTTTCTCTATAACTTGTTTTATATAATGAGTCAGATGGTGAAATTGATATGGTATTGAGAAGACATATCAAGGTACCTGTGGTAAAAGTTTCAGCTCTTGATTCACTATAATTATGGAGATACACTTTGTTGAAGATAGGGTTTTTGACCAGTCCTGAAGCTAGTCAATAAACAAGTGTTCTGGGTAAAACAGTCATAAATTATTCATAGAGAATTCAAATGACATGCAACAAATTGAATTGGAAAGAGTACAGACTTTGGTTTCTTGTGTGCGAGTTTCAAAATCGGATGTTAAACATTAAGTGCGGGGAATTTTGTACAAGTTCACTCTCCTGAATAAACCAGAATTGAATAAAGTCTACCATTCTTTCTATAACTTATTTTTGGGGAGGATTCAAGGAGTGAAACTTGGAGGAGTTTCAGAGAATACATTGAGTAATATTATATAAAGGATCAAATTATTCCAAGAATTGAAGAATTACATAAGTTGAATAAATCTCAGGAAGCATTATCGGGCTCTATGTGATGGTTGGTTGATGGTGATGATTTAATGTAAAGTTTTATTATCTCTCATATATTCTTGGGTGGAAGGAAGGGGAAAGGATGGAGAGCTAAACCCTCTCTTGATATTGGAGGATTGTATATTCCTCTTGGAGGTTTATCCCTCCCTTTATATTTGGAAGCTGTAGCTACCTTTGGAATTCATTACTTGCCTTGAACAATAACTATTGATTATTTTTCATATATTGTGAATGGTGTATTTGTGGTGTATTGGTGTAACTCTTATACCATTGTTCATTTCTCATTGGATATAAATTAATGGTTTAAGTATAAGTTGAAAAGGTTTATAAATTGTACTTGATACTGATTCACCCCCCTCTCAGTATCAACATATGCCTCCTTGTGGCTCCCATAATTTTTTTCCACAATTTGAAATTTAAATATCAGAAATATTTCAAATTATATACAAAATGTAAATATCCACAATATCCAAAAATATTTTGCTATCCAAAACTTTCAGCAATCCACTGTCCTCAATAAATTAATAATAAACACATAATCAAAAATCATATTTGACACTTTGAGAGACAATTTTTCCTTTGTTGCTGCTATCCCCTTTTGACTTCCCTGAATTAGGCTTAGGTTGGGTAGAACGGTGAGGCTTGATCTCACTAATGACATGGGAGAATTCATCTCTCAAGTGCATACGAGATGATACTAACTTGGCTGAGTCACTTGAAGGGGAGGAGGGAGCAACAATTTTTTTTCCTTTGTTATACATATGGTGGGCCTCGATTTTGAGTCATTTTCTTGCATGGGAGGATTGTACAAGTGAGTGTGTAGGAGAAATATGAACAATTGGCTTTATAGGTGGTGGAGGAGGAGGTAATGACAAGTTTGGACAACCACGATGGTGGGAGACTACTTGGTGAACAATCTTCTTCCATCCATAATTCTCGGGAACTAAAGGATATAAAGATACATGGGGAGGCACAGGGATACTAGGAACATTTTTGGGTTGGAAGGGAGGCGTCTCTGGTCTAGGATGGATTATTCATTTCCCAATCCAATTGAAAAATCCAACTCGAAAGAGCTAGTTTAACTCTTGAGGATCAACATTGAAATGTATTCAGGATCTGGGCCGTCTAGGCCCTCTGTTCCAGTGTCCTCTACCCCTATTGTTTTGGCCATGAATTCCTCTGCTGAAGAAGCTCATCCTATATGCAACAATTATTAACAACTAGCTCTTAACATAACATACATGAAATTTTTTGAAATAATGTAACTGCAAAGTGTATTCTTATTATTATTTGATATATTATTCATTGGATCAATCCCCATTGTGGATTGATCATGTTGGCTATTGTAATAAGCCCAAATCGCCTTTTGTGGATTGGTCATAATATAATTGTAATAGGCAAAAGAAGAAGTTGGCCCCATAATATATCAAAGAGGCCCCGGAATATAATAAAGGTGGTTATAACCACCCAAAAGAAGAAGAAGTCAACCCTGTCACTGAAATGACACTCCCACACGTGCCAGTCTTGTATAAATAAGGAGGCTAGCACCTGACTTAGACACACACTCACTTATTCATTGAGAGACAAGTTTCAGAGCTTCAGTTGGAGAAGAGAGAGAGAGAGAGGCACATATTTGGGAGAGGACATTCTGTACTTGTTTGAGTTATCTCTTGGTATTGTATTGGCGATCTATAATAAGGAAGTTTTGTTGTTTTCTTCCCCTAGAGGGTTTCCAAGGATACGTGTTGTGTATCTTGTGATTGTGTATTTATCAGTGATCTTTTCTTATGTTGTTTTTATCTATTTAAATGCAAATAATTATAATAACGGATTAAACATTAACATGGTATCAGAGCTAAGCTGAAGAGAGCATCTTTCACAAGAGAAAAGTGAAAAACGTCGTTGTTGTCGTACATGCAAATTAGGGTTTTTTGTTGAAGAGGTATTTCAGCCCTAAAATCATCTAGATATCGATGGCCACCCACCTTTTCCAATTGGCTCAAGATAGTTTTCTAACAATTTTGGCAATTTACTATTTTTAGCAGTTTTAACTTTCGGGGCCATTTTGAGGGCCTAAATGAAGTTTTTTTGGGATTGATCTCCTCAATGATATTTGAAGACATTATTGAGCCTCCAAAATGAATCCCCTTGATGATACCTTTCCAACGAGCTATCACACGCCTAAAACAAAGATCGTATGCAAAAGTTACGACCCCAGGAAGATGATGTACTAACTTACCCAAATGGGGCCCACATGACTTTTGGCGCTTCATCTCCTAGGGTTAGGTTTTTGGATGTCTAGGGTTTTTGGAACTCTTGTTTATTGTAAAAATTCCTTTAGAGCCTCATTGTAATGTTCCTCTTGCGAATGAGCGCAACCATCGCATCTCTTCTCAGAGATAAGCCACCACCATTCCAACAAGCTTGTTTTCGCTGCATTTTATAGTTTCAACTTATTTCATTATTGAATAGAAAACCAATTTTACTGTATCTTTGTTATTTTGTGCTAAGAATCTATTAATAATCTGTATTCATTTCGTTCTGCTCATAAAATCTGGATCACTCAAGGATCATTTTGGCACCTTCAACGCACCTTTTTAGTGGCTAGATCTTTTAGAAAGT
Source organism: Picea glauca (assembly GCA_000966675.3). Taxonomy (NCBI): domain Eukaryota; kingdom Viridiplantae; phylum Streptophyta; class Pinopsida; order Pinales; family Pinaceae; genus Picea; species Picea glauca. Next base: position 72,655 of record JZKD02S2160717.1, read on the forward strand.
GAAACCCTAGTTTCACAAAGTGCCATAGGTACTAGAAAACCAAAGAACTAGAAGTACCAGAAGTACCAAAAGTACCAGAGGTACCAAAAAACTAGAAGCACCAGTCCAGAAATCTGCAGATCAAGTTTGGAGGGGTAAAAGTTGGATTTTGAAGTACTTGCCTCAGCAAAGCGCACCTCCTTGTAAGCTTAGAATTTGATTTTGAACATTTTCATTTTTGGACATTTTCCCAGCTTCAAGTAAAATATGTTTGCAAGCGTTAATCTTGTTGACAAGCTAGAAGGTGTGGAAAACTTCCGTGCCTGGAAGTATAGGATTGGCCCTATTCTTGAAGAGAATGACCTAGCAAGATTCGTCAAATAAGAAGTGTCGGAGCTCGCTAATGCTGTAGAAAAAGAAAAGAACCAAAAGGACACAATCAAGGCCAAAAGAATCATCGCAGATTCAATCAAAGACCACCCGATTCCCTATGTGTCATCAAAGAAGACTCCGAAAGAAATTTTTGATGCCCTAAACATATTATATGAAGGAAAGAACATAAACCAAAATATGAATCTTAGAACTCAGCTCACGAATACAAGAATGCAGAAAGGAGAATCAATCCAATAATACTTCTCCAAAATATCCCAATTCAAAGAACAACTAGAAGCAATTGGATATACTGTAGACGAAGATGAACTTATAATGACAGAGCTAAATGGTCTCACAGGACCTTGGGATTCATTCATCCAAACAATTTGTTCCAGAATAGAGAAACTGAAGTTTGACAGTCTATGGGAAGATTGCATCCAAGAAGAAACAAGAGTAGCTAACTGAGAGGCTTTACTAGCAAGATATGAAGATCAAGCTCTAGCTACTCACACCAAAGGATGAAGAAAGAAGTCTTACTTCCAAAAAGAGCCTTACAAATAATATCAACCCCAAAACAAATTCAATCATAAAGAATCTCATCCAAGGAGATTTCAGAAGAAAGGACAACGAAAGGAAAGAGATTACTCATCTGTACAATGCTACCATTGTGACAAGATGGGACACATTGCGAAATTTTGTTCCATCTAGATGAGAAGAATACAAGAGGAAACAAAAGAGGCACCATGCCCATGCAGTTGAAGATGAAGAGCCACCTGTAAAGATGTTAAGAGAAAAAATTAAAGAACATGTCTTAATCTCGGCCCTCTCAGGATCGGTAACACCTGGAGAGGACACTTGGCTCATTGATAATGGTGCCTCCAAGCACATGACAGGACAAAGAGATATTCTCTCTTACATTTCAGAAAAAAAGTTTTCTCAGAAAGTGACACATGGATATGATTACCAATATCCCATCAAGGGAGTGGGAGAATCAAACTACAAACTGAATTTAGGGAATTCAATGAAGATGAAGGACATACTCTATGTACCAGGTTTGACAAAGAACCTACTCTCCATTTCAGATTTAGAAAAGAAAGGCTTCACAATTTCCTTTATAGATGGATAAGTTCTTATGTGGGCTAAAGGAGAAACCTTAAATGAAGCAATCATCATTGAAAGTGAAGAAAATGTCTTGTATTAGCTAAAGGGTCACTCAGAGGCTTCCATGACCCACACCATTGAAAACTCATGTGAAGTTTGGCATAGAAGATTAGCTCACATTAACGACAAGGCGCTATCATACATAAGCAAAGTTGTCATGGATTTACCAGAACTCAAGGTTAATCATGAAGGCGTATGCAATGGATGTGCACAAGGAAAGAACATCAAGAACCCTTTTTCGAAGAGAGACAACAAAGCAGAAGGAGTCCTAGAACTCATCCATTCATATGTGTGTGGCCTAATGTCATCCATGAGTGGGTATGTATACTATGTATCATTCATTGATAATTATTCTTGTAATACCTGGTTGTATTTTTTGAAATCTAAAGATGAAGTGTTCAACAAGTTCAAGGAATTCAAAGCCTTGATAGAAAATCTCTCTGAAATAAAGATCAAGATACTCAGGTTAGATAATGGAGGTGAATACACCTCAAAAGAGTTCGTGAAATTCTGTAAAGATGTTGGGATCAAGAGGGAACTCACTACTCCCTATAATCCTCAACAAAATGGTGTGGCTAAAAGAAAGAATAGAACAATAATGGAAGTCGTGAAGACCATGATCCATGATCAAGATCTTACTATGTGCTTATTGGAAGAAGCAGCAATGACAACCGTATATGTGCAAAATCGATTGTCCCATAGTGCACTTGGGTTCAAGACCCTAGAAGAGATGTTCAACGGAAAGAAGCTAGAGGTAAGCCATCTCAAAATATTTGGATGCCCAATATTTATACATATACCGAAAGAGAAAAGAAACAATCTGGAACCCTTAGGAAAGAAGGGAATATTTGTGGGATACTATGAGGTCTCCAAGGCCTTCAGGATCTATATACCAGGTCTCCACCACATTGAGATCAATAGGGATGTGACCTTTGATGAAGATGCAGTGCTCAAGAAATCACGAAAATTCCATCTTAAAGAGGTATATGAAGAGGAACCCGTAATCCCCAGAGTTGCAGAATCAATGAGGGAGGTTCCCAGAGCTGCTAAACTAGTGAGGGAAGTCATAGCTTCCCTTGATGAGGAAATTCTAGAATATCACGATGTAGCAAAGTTTCAAGAACCTCCTCAGATGATGATCCTCCATAAAAGAAATCCAGCTTGGGCTAGAGAGCTTAATCAAGATGGAGAGAAGTATGGTGTTCCCAAAGGAACCATGAGACATGTGAAGAAACCTAAGCCATTCTCCAATTATATGGATTTGATGTGTGATCTCCTAGAAAAGGATCCTACCTTCTTTGAAGAATCCATTCAGAAGAAAGAATGGGCAGATGCCATGACAGAAGAATACCAATCCATAATAAAGAACGATGTATGGGAAATAGTTCCCAGACCGAATAGAAAGGATGTGGTATCATCCAGATGGCTCTTTAAAATAAAACATGCTACTGATGGAAGTATTGAGAAATATAAAGAAAGATTTGTAGCTCGTGGATTTTCTAAAAAAGAAGGCATTGACTATGAAGAGACATTCTCTCCTATATCCAGATACATTTCGATCAGAACCATCATAACCTTGCAGCTAAGATGAAGTGGAAGTTACACTAGATGGATGTAAATACATCTTTCCTAAATGGTGTTATTGAAGAGGAAGTGTATATAGAGCAACCTCAAGGATTTGAAGTTGAAGACAAGAAATCTCATGTCTGCAAATTGAAGAAATCCTTGTATGGATTGAAGCAATCCCCTAGAGCTTGGTATGGCTGAATAGACAACTTTATGACGAGCTTGGGCTTTACCAAGAGTAAATAATATTCCAACCTCTACTTCAAGGTTATGAACGATGAGACAGTAATACTGTTGCTATATATGGATGACTTATTCTTAATTGGAGAAGAAAATCTCATCATCGAATGTAAGAAGAGACTTGCTTCAAAATTTGAGATGAAATACCTTGGCCTAAAGCACTATTTCTTAGGTCTTGAGGTATGGCAAAGTCCAGAGAGGATCTTCCTTAACAAAGGGAAGTATGCAGTTGAAATATTGAAGAGATTCGACATGTTAGAGTGCAAGCCCATGAATACACTCATGGAAACGAAGTTGAATCTGCTGGTCGATACTTCATCATAATTGATTGATGCCACACTGTATAGACAAATTATTGGAATGTTGATGTACTTGAAAAACACTAGACCAGACATTTGTTTTGTCGTGAACACCTTGATTTAGTTTCTGGTAAAACCCAGACATGTTCACCTTGTGGCTACAAAAAATGTGATGAGTTACCTTAAGGGTACATTAGATTGTGGTCTCAATTATGATGGAGATCATGATTTCACATTGAGTGGGTACACTAATTCATATTGGGAAGGAAGTGTTTCTGACAGGAAAAGCACTTCAGGATGTTGTTTTAGTTTGGGATTAGCCATGATCTCATGGAAGAGTAGGAAGAATCTAGAATTGCTCTTAGCACAACATAAGCATAATACATTGCTACATGTTCTTCTATCTACGAAGCTATCTAGCTTTGAAAGTTACTGACCAGCCTATTTGACCTAGAGATGGAAGCAACCAAGATCCTATGTGAGAACCATAGCTACATAAAGATGGCAAAGAATCGTGTATTCCATGATAGGTCTAAGAACATAGAGATTCGTTATCATTACATCTGTGACATGGTGCAGAGAGGAGCCTTAAAGATGAAGTACGTTAGCATGGATGAAAAGGTTTCTGATGTGTTGACCAAACCTATATCTCGTGTAAAGTTTGAGAAATTTTGAGATAAGATTGGTATAGTCTGAAAGGACCTTCCTCGAAAGGGGGAGTAGTTGCTGTGATGAGACATCTTGGTTCCAGCTTGAGTGCTGACGTAAAGAAAGAAGATGTGATGAGACTAGTACTGTGCTTCTGGCTTGACAACTTTGACGTAAAGCCAGTCTAGTATCTTGCTTCCAATCTGATGGTTGTGACGTAAAGAAAGATGATGTGATGACTAGTACTGTGCTTCTATCTTGACAACTGTGAAGTAAATCCAATATAGTATCTTGCTTCCAACTTGATGGTTGTAATGTAAAGAAAGACGATGTGATGAGACTAGTACTATGCTTCCAGCTTGATAGCTGTGACATAAAGCCATTCTAGTATCTTTCTTCCAACCTGGTGGTTGTGACATAATGCAAGATGTTGAGATGATACTAGTACTATGCTTGCAACTTGAGAAGATGTGACGTAAATCCAGTCTAGTATCTTTCTTCCAACTTGAGTGTTGTGACGTAAAGAAAGACGTTGAGATGAGACTAGTACTGTGCTTCCAACTTGAGAAGTTGTGACATAAAGCCAGTCTAGTATCTTGCTTCCAGCTTGATTGTTGTGACGTAAAGCAAGACGAGTACTGAGCTTCCATCTTAACAGCTGTGACATAAATCCAGTCATGTATTATGATGATCCAATCTCGTGTTGTGATGATGACGATGCTACCGATGAAGAAAACTTCCAATGATTTATAGATACACCGGTTAGTGTTCCAAGATGATATTGATGATGCTGTCCACCTAATGTTATTGATGATAAAGGCCTCTCTCTCATCTGATGCTGCTGTTGAATACCCTTCTTGTTAAGGGGGAGTGTTGAAATAATGTAACTGCAAGGTGTATTCTTATTATTATTTGGTATATTATTCATTGGATCAATCCCCATTGTGGATTTATCATGTCGACTATTGTAAAAGGACCAAATCCCCTTTTGTAGATTGGTCATAATATAATTGTAATAGGAAAAATAAGAAGTCATCCCCCAGAATATATCAAAGAGGCCCCATAATATATTAAAGGTGGTTATAACCACCCAGAAGAAGAAGTCGGCCCTGCCAGTGAAAGGAAACTCCCACACATGCCAATCTTGTATAAATAAGGAGGTTAGCACCTCACTTAGACAGACACTCACTTGTTCATTGAGAGACAAGTTTCAGAGATGGATTTGGAGAAGAGAGAGAGAGAGAGGCACATCTTGTTATAATATGAAATATTGTGCTCGTTTTACCATTGACAATACCCTTGTCACCCAACCATAGGCCAAATCCAACCTCCAAGCACCTTGACCTTGATAGAGAAGAGAATCCTGGTAGAAATCCAATAGCCAAGAGAGGCTAATGCACCAATAAATAAGTAACCAATCTGATCATATAGTCCCACCCAAAAGCTGGCGCAATACCTTCCCCAGGATTTGCGCACAAGACTGCAACTGCACTGCGCAAAACTTGCTCTCTGCAACTACTAAGAAGTGTGTCAAATGAGAGACTGGCGCCCTAAATTTATAGTGGTTCTAGCAGACTTACTGGGGACGACTTCTCCTTCTGGGTACTAATTAATTCATATTAATTATATTTCTGTAGCCAACATCTTGTCTAGGGTTTCCTTTATTTCTTTGCTTCCTTCCATAACATTCTAATTGTTAATATTATGGTAGTTGCGGGAGGTATTTACCTCCACGTGTGAACCTGATGAGAATAGAAGACTCCGAAAAACAAGAGAAACCCTAATGAGTTGGCAATAACCCTAGAGGTCTTGTTGGCTCAAGAAGATAATTTATATTAGGTTATTAGCCTCCAAGAGAAGAAGTCAACCATAAATAATAATAATATACTGAACAAACACATATCCAGAAGGAGAAGTTGGCCCCAACAAATCTGGAAGAACCAGTATAAATACAAGGTCCTAGTTCTCATTTGACAACATCTTAGAATTGCAGATAGTAAGTGGTGCGCACTGCAGTTTCCAGTTTGGTGCACACGTGTGGAGGAGAGCTGTAGGTGCAAATGTTGTAATCAATAGTTTTAGTGTTGGCTTGGACTATCTCTTGGCTAGGGCTTGGACTATCTGATCAGTATTTTGTGATGCACTATCCTTGGGGAAAGGTGAACTACCCTTTGTTTGGCTATCTAGCCTAGGGTTTTCTTCTGGAGGAATTCTGAGTCAAGGTTAAGGTGCTCGGAGGGTGGCTTCGTCCTATGGTTGGGTGATGAGGGTATCGTCAATGGTAAAATGAGCACACCATCTTCTATATTCTAACAGGTTATGGGCCCACACCTCCTTCATTCAGTCTAAATGCTAGAAGGAAACATAGCCTCTAGGATTTTGAGCTCGCTGAGGAACTGCCGCTAGGGTTACTAGCAGGACCAACATCCAATACACTACAACTAGGGTTACTAGCAGGTGCAGTTGCAGAAACCCTAAACCTCTTTTTGAGGCACCTTAAGTAAATGAATTGACCTAATCTCTGGATAGATTAGTGCGCCCTAGCCCAATGCATCTCCTAGTACTCTCAGAAAGCCAATACGTGAAGTTTGAATTTATGGTCAAATCTAGGGTTTGACCAAGTAAAGAAAGCCATGACGAAATCTATGAAGTCTGAGAACAAGTTAGATGGAGCCTCTAACTTCAGAGCGTGAAAGACAAGGATTTACCTCATCCTTGCCAAGAATAAAGTGTTGGATATTGTGAAAGGAAAGATTGTGAGGCTAGAGTTTGAAGAAGGAGAAGAGAAGGAACCATAGAACGTTGCAGCTATGGAGAAGTTCAAAGATGTTGACATATATGCCATGAGTATCATAGTGGATTCTACAAAATACCACTTGATACCCTAAATCTCCCATCTTGACCCATCGAAGAAGATGTACGATGCCCTCACAAATCTTTTCTCAGTCAGAAACATTGGACAAGTTATGAGTCTAAATAATGAGCTGTGTAACATGAAGATGAATGATGATGATAGCATAACACCATACTTTGTAAGGATCTCCCAGTTAAGAGACCATCTACAAGCTATTGAAGAGATCACTTCAGAAAAGGAATTGGTGAACATAGTACTCAATGGTCTTCCCAATACATGAGATTCATTTTCCGCAAGCATGAACACAAGAAAGGAGTACCTGACATTTGAAGAACTTTGGACTTGCTGTGCTCAAGAAGAATCAAGGATCAATGCAAAAGAGAAACCCCAAAAGAAGTACGATTATCAAGCCTTCACAATAAGATTCAAGAAATTCAGGAACAAAAGGAAGTTTGGTTCAAGGAGGAATCCAAATCAAGAGAAAGACATTTCAAAAGTACAATGCTTCAACTGTCAAAAGTACGATCACTACAAGAATCAGTGTCTAGAGCTAAAGAATAGGAAAGAGAAACACGAAGCATCGATTGCCGAAGAAAAGGAACCTACAAAGAAGAGTAAGCAGGATGGAAGAGACTTCTTCTTCTAAAAGGTAACAACACTCTTCTTATTTCTTGTACATATCTTGTTTGCATCATCCCTATACATATCTTGTATATCTATCTCTTGAAAGATAATTTGTTCCAAGAAGAACTACACCTATGGAAGAACAAACAAGATGAAAATAGATATCATTAGATAATACACATGAAAAGATGAGATACAAATCATTTGGAAGCTATTAAATCAATCATGAAGAAACTCAGTAGAAGCAAAGACAGAAAGAAGTCAACAATCAAGAGGAAATTGGAAAAATACTTATGACATTTTGTAGAAGACAAGAAGATGGAAGCATGGACTCTATTATATATTGCAGAAAACAATAAGGATGCAGATGGAAGTCTGGACTCTATTATATATTGCAAAAGACAATAAGGATGCAGATGGAAGCATAGACTCTATCAGACATAGGGAGTAGATTATATGCACTTATACATGAAGCAAGGATTAGGATGGAGATAATCCCATGATCCATTGAATATGATGAAATATATATATATATATCCATGGTAACAATCATGAAAGACAATACGTGTTCAGTTCAACTGCAGAAGAAGACTTCTTCAAAGAGAAGCCTTAAAGTAATCCTGGTTGTCCATCTAGATCCACAATCTTATGATGAAAGGAAGAAGTGGAATCTCTAGGGCATGGAATTTATAAGAAACTCCATGGACCTAAGAGATAAAGAAAAACATGAAGATTCCAAGAAAGAAAGAAAAGCCAGAAAAACCAGTTGTAATATTAATAATCAAAAGATTTTCAGCCTGATATGAACTCACTAAAAGCAATCAAGCAAGAGAACTGAAAGTCGTGATGAAGAACAGTGTATGAAAGACTTATGAATGAAAGCATTGCGAGATCCAAAACTAGAGGTTCTCCCAGATGGAGGGAGAATACTATGATGATTACTTGTTCCAGTAAACCAGACTTATCTCTACATAAGTCATTGTATCATTCGCAACATCCATGAGTTGGAATTCTACATCAGATGAATGCAAAGAATGTTCTCTAGAGAAATTGAATAAAGAGCATATGAAGAGAAATCTCAAGACTTTGAGGCATACCAAAAGGAGACTCCTGTATGAAGATAAGAACAAGATAACTTGGTGGAGAACCTCCAGTGCACAACAAAAGCGTGGTGAATATTTCCTATAAAGATGACTACTTAGTAGATCAGATCTCATGATGACAGAAGAAGTGCCACATAGATGTGTTCCAACTTTCTAACTATGATATACTCTATTGTTCAGATCTACATGAAGCCTTGATAGTTTTCTAGACTAAAGTACATTTGAAGTCAAGCATTACATTATCCATGATGAAGTCCAGAAAGGAGAAAATGATTCTCCAATACATATCTCCACAGATGAAAAGATAAGCATACATTTTGGTAAAACTTCTATCCAATATGAAAGAGTTTGCGCACTCAAGCTAGATCTTGTGGAAACAACTTCCTTCTTATTGAAAAAGGAAGAAATGACTCTCCAAGTTAGGAGGGAGAACTGAAAACATTATTGAAGACATTCATCTTTAAAATTGAAAAATAGTCCATCTTGGACAGATGCTTTCTTGTTCAGAATGTGGATTGATATTTCTGACGGACAATGACTTTCCATTGTGTTTAACATGGGAAGTAGTCTGATTGTTGATGTATCATAGACAATGACTTCTCATTGTGGTTAACATGGGGAGTGGTCTAGGGAAATCTCTCTTCTTGAGGGTTACTCAAGAAGACTGGCCCACCTCGCCGGACAACGATTTCTCATTGTGGTTAACATGAGGAATGGTCCATTTTGGAGGTTAATGTAGGACAATCTTTTCCTCTTGTGGTTAACGAAGGAATCAGTTCGGACAATCATTCATTAGGGTTTACACATTCTCTCCAGGGTGCACTTTGATTAGTGTAGGAGGAATGGCCTAGGGTTGGGAATCGTCCAAGCTCAACAATCAGTGACAAACATTCCTTAGGGTTATACATTCTCTCCAGGGCACACTTTGATTAGTGTAGGAGGAATGGCCTAGGGTGGGGAATGGTATAGGAAAGAAATTCCTTAGGGTTATACATTCTCTCCAGGGCACACTTTGATTAGTGTAGGAGGAATGGCCTAGGGTGAGGAATGGTCTAGACTCAAACATTCCTTAGGGTTTATACATTCTATCCAGGGTGCACTTTGATTAGTGTAAGAATAATGGCCAAGGGTGAGGAATGCTCCATGCTCAGAAATCATAAACAATCCTTCTTCCTTGTTTGATAAGAATAGGGAAGACATCCCATTGCTGATGAGGGCAAACATTCTTTCAAATCTCATAAACATGAGTGAAAGATTGGCCCAGATGATTCAATTTATTTTTAACAATATTTTCTATGTAGGTTGCTATTAGATGTTTGTTATGAAGACAGTAGATATAGACTACTGTGTTGGATATGTTCCACTGTTTGTGAGGCAAATATTCTTCCAGAGCTCACATATGTGAGTGAAAGTTTGGCCCAAATAATTCAGTATATATCATAACATTGTTTCTATGCAGGTTGCTATCAAATGTTTGTTATGAAGACTGTATGACAGTAGATGAGGACCACTGTGGTGGATATGTTCCACTGTTCGCAACCTTACATTGTTGATCAAGTACTTGTGTGTTACTTGGTGTGGTAGTGAACCAATGTATTGTAGTTATGTACTACTATGGATAGACACAGTTGTGTTCTATTTTTGTTCTAACTGCCTTGAATACTATCAACATTTTATTGGAAACAATCACCATCTAGACAAATGATGAACAAAGATTTTCTAGACAGAAATTGGTTCAGAGCATTTACTCCTCTAGATTATAAGATTGGCTCTTGTATCACTCTATGGTGAGAGTGACTTATCCAACATCATGTCTAATTAATCAGATGAAGTATGGTTTCGAGAGATGATGCAACTGATGGTGATGGTGATGCCCATGATCTAGTCATGAAATAGTCTAGATGACTATATTGATGCTACTGGGTAAATGGTATGTTTTTGTGCTCAAGTCCATTACCTATAATACCTCCCTAGATAGGAGGGAGTGTTAATATTATGGTAGTTGGGGGAGGTATTTACCTCCATGTGTGAACCCAATGAGAATAGAAGACTCCAGAAAGCAAGAGAAACCCTAATGAGTTGGCTAATAACCCTAGAAGTCTTGTCGGCTCAAGAAGATTATTTATATTAGGTTATTAGCCTCCAAGAGAAGAAGTTAGCCCGAAATAATAATAATATACTGAACAGACACATATCCAGAAGGGGAAGTCAGTGCCAACAAATCTGGCAGAACCAATATAAATATAGGGCGCCATTTCTCATTTGATAGCATCTCAGAATTGCAGACAACAAGTGGTGCGCATTGCAGTTCCCAGTTTGGTGCACACATGTGGAGGAGAGTTGCAGGTGCAGCTGCTGCAGTTAGTAGTTTCAGTGTTGGCTTGGAATGTCTCTTGGCTAGGGTTTAGATTATCTGATCAGTCTTTTTTTATGCGTTATCCTTGGGTAAAGGTGCACTACCCTTTGTTTGGATATCTAGCCTAGGGTTTGCTTCCGGAGGAATTCTCAGTCAAGGTTAAAGTGCTCGGAGGGTGGCTTCGGCCTATGGTTGGGTGACGAGGGTATTGTCAATGGTAAAATGATCACACCATCTTCTATATTCTAACACTAATCTTGTCAAAGGTCACAATAGAGGTTCATACCTCCCGAAGCTACCATAATATCAACACTCCCTCCTAGCTAGGGAGGTATGGTCTTGAGCACAAACAAACCATTCAACTGGTAGTATCACGAGCACCATCATTATTATCCAACTGGATAATCTCCTATGACAATTGGTACAATATCAATTGATAGAACACAACTGTGTCTATCCACAGTAGCACACAACTACTCAAATCGTGACACATAGTCACAAACAATGGAACATATCCACCATAGTAGTATATTTCTACTATCTAGAGACATGCAGTATCCATAACAATCATCTGATGACAACCTCCACATAAAATATTGTTAAAATAAACTGAACCATTTGGGACAATCTTTCACTCACATCCATGAAATGTGAAAGAATATATGCCCTCAGTATAGAACATGAACAATGGGATATCTTCCCTATTCTTCTCAAACAAGGAAGAATGATTGTTTTTGATTTCTGAGCCTGGACCATTCCTCACCCTAGGCCATTCCTCCTACACTAATTAAAGTGCACCCTGGAGAGAATGTATAAACCCTAAGGAATGTCTGTCCTTGATTGCTGATCCTGGACCATTCCCCACCCTGGGCCATTCTTCCTACACTAATCAAAGTGCACCATGGAGAGAATGTATAAACCCTAAGGAATGTCTGTCCCTGATTGATGAGACTGGACCATTCTTCCTACACTAATCAAAGTGCACCCTGGAGAGAATGTATACACCCTAAGGAATGACTATCCATACCATTTCCTTTGTTAACCACAAGAGGAAAAGACTATCCTGTATCAACCTCCAAAACACACCATTCCTCATGTTAACCACAATGAGAAATCGCTGTCCGGTGAGGCGGGCCAATATTCTTGAGTAACCCTCAAGAAGAGAGACTTTCCTAGACCACTCCCCATGTTAACCACAATGGGAAGTCATTGTCTATGTGTAATGTCCCCACTTTGGGATATCATCACAGGGCAGAGATTTATGATGACCAGAGTAGCCAGATGGGTGCTAGAGAGAGTACAAGGGTATTTGAGAGGCATTGTGGGGTCCATCTTGCATTGATGATCATATTCCA
>JZKD02S2160717.1:87193-124130 GCA_000966675.3 Picea glauca
ACACATCTAAAAGGTAGATCAACAAAGTGTTTGACGAAATACCTCACTCAGAAAAAGTTTTTAAAAGACACCAAAACAATGATGATCCTTGCATAATGGCTTGGGATCATTACACTATGATACATCAAAAATCTGGACCATTTCCCATGTTAACCACAATGGGAAATCGTTGTCCGTCAGAAATCTCAATCCACTTTTCGAACAAGAAAGGATTTTTCTGAGCTGGACTATTTTTCAATCACAAAATAAATGTTTTCAATAATATTTTCAGTTCTCCCTCCCAGCCTGGAGAGTCATTTCTTCCCTTTCAACTAAGGGAGTTATTTCCATGATCCCCATCTTCTCTTAGACATATGCAAACTTTATTCTGGATAGAGGTTTTTTTAGGATATCTGTTGTCTTCTCATCAGTGTGGATATACTCGAGCTTTACCTCTCCTTCCTAGAATTTATCTCGAATAAAGTAGTATTTGATCTCAATGTGTTTCGACCTTTCATGAAACACATGATGTTCTGATAATCTTATACAAATATGATTATCTCAATATATTATGGTCGATTATGGAATCTGATCAAATAAATCGAAGATTAACTTTCTTAACCATATTGCTTCTTTGCATGCATCACATGCTTCCATATACTCTGCTTCTGCTATGTTGAGTGCGACAGACTTCTGTTTCCTGCTGCCCCAAGATATCATAGCGGAGCCCAAGCTGAAACACATGCCTGAAGTGCTCTTTTTGTCTTCTGCACTTCCTTCCCAATCTAAGTCTATGAATCCATGAAGCTGTATATTGTTGGATGCGGTATATCTCAAACCATAGTTTATTGTTCCACGAATATATCTTAATACATGATTTGCATCTATCCAATGCTCATGTCTTGGTTCCACCTGGAACTAGCTTAGTGTATTCACGATAAAGCAAATTTCTGGTCGAGTATTTACCAAATACATCAATGACCCAATTAGTTGTCAATATATAGATGGATCTACTGCATCAGAATCTAGATCCTTTACTTTTCTTATATCTACATTCACAGGAGTGTCCATGGAATTACAATCCATCATTCCAAATTTCTGAAGGATCTTTATTGTGTACTTTCCTTGTCCAAGGAATACTTCACCATGCTTTTTCCAGACTTCTAGTCCCAAGTAATAATGCATAAGACCTAGCTCTTTCATATCAAATTCAAAAGCTAATTCCTTCTTACACTGGATGATGAGAGACTCTTCACCTATTATGAATAGATTGTCAACATATAGTAGTAGGATTATAGGTGCATTGTCCATGAATTTATAGTAAAAGTTTGGATCTGCATGACTCTTGGAGAAACCAAGTCTCGTTAGATAGATGTCCATTCTGGCATACCAATCCCTTGGAACTTTCTTGAGTCCATATAGATCTTTCTTTAATCTGCAAACGTGAGTGTCTCTGGAATGTACCTCAAATCCTTGAGGTTGTTCAATATATACCTCTTCTTCAATAGCTCCATTGAGGAAAGTTGTCTTTACATCCATCTTATGTAAGTTCCATCCCATGGAAGCGACAAGAGATATGATAGCTCTGATGGAAGTATATCTAGCCACTGGAGAAAACATTTCATCATAGTCTTCTCCCTCCTTCTGGGAGAACCCTCTAGCTACAAATCTTGCCTAATATTTATCCACGCTTCTGTTTGCTACATGTTTGATCTTGTACATCCATTTTGAAGTTACCACCGATTTTTCTTTAGGTCTTGGTACAATTTCCCATACCTTAGTTTTTATAATGGATTAATTCTCTTCTGTCATAGCTTCTTTCCATTGTCCCTTTTGAACTACTTCTTCAAATGTGGTAGGTTCTTCATCTAGAAGCTTCGTCATGTAGGCTGCATAAATTGGAAATCTTTTAGGTCTTTTACTCTTTATGAATGTTCCTTCTAAAACCTTGAGTCTTTCTGTATCTTGTAAGGTAGCTTCAAGCCAAGTTGGTATTTTCTTGGTCATAGGTACGATATCTGAATCAATGTTTTCACATAGTTCCATAGGATGATCAGGTTGTTCCTTTTCGTCATTTTCATTTTCTATGCTTTCTTCATTAGGTTCTTCAATATCTTATTCTTCAATAGTTTTTTCTATGGATTTATTGAAGGCCATCCTTTCATTGAATGTTACATCAATGCTGGCTTCGATCTTGTGTTGTTCTGGAATATATATTCTATAAGATTTGGATGAATCACTATATCCCACGAATATCCCCTTCTTTCTCGAGGGTTCTAGTTTATTCCTTTTATCCTTGGGAATGTGAGAGTAAACAGGACATCCAAATATTCATAGGTTTTCCACGTTAGGTTTCTTACCTGAGAAGGCTTCTTCTGGTGTCATGTCCTTCAATATATGATGAGGGATTCTGTTCTGCACATATATTGCTGTCATTGCTGCTTCTCCTTATACGAACATGGATAGACCTTCATCATTTAGTAAGGCTTTTACGGTTTCTTCAATGGATCTGTTCTTTCTTTCTGCTACACCATTTTGTTGAGGATTATGAGGAACAATCAACTCCCTCCTAGTCCCTACCAATTTTCTGAATGCAACGAATTCCTTTGATGTGTATTCTCCACTATTATCGGTTCTGAACGTCTTGATATTCTTATTCGTGAGGTTTTCTATTTGTGCTTTGAACTCTTGGAACTTGCTGAATACTTCATCTTTTGTATTTAGTAGATATAAACAAATATTTCTTGAATAGTCATCTATGAATATTACGTAGTAAGAATATCCTCCTAGATATTTTACTGGCATCGGACCGCAAACATCTGAGTGTATTAGATTTAGAATCTCCTTAGATCTATTGTTGTTGCTTGGGAATGGTTTCTTGATATTCTTCCTAAGAGCACATCCTTTGTAGATTCCTTCATGTGTGGACTACAAACATGGTATTCCTTCAACCATCCTTTTGAGAAAGGGTAATTCTTGATAGTTAATGTGAGCGTATCTTCTGTGCTAAAGCTCATTGGGTTTGACTTCGTTGTGTAAAAGAGTTTCTTCATTTTGTTCTAGTAGTCTATACAGATTTCCTTCACGACTTGCAATAACCCTAGCATTCTCTATGGTGGGGTCTTTATGCCATGATAACACCTTTCCATCAACAAAAGCTATTTTGTTTCCCTTGTATTCTAAGCAAGATATCTATACAAGATTGTTTTCTAAACCGGGTACATATAAAACATTTCTTAAGTGAACATAGTTACCTGTTTTCATTTTGATGGAGGCTTGTCTAAATCCTTCCACGGGGTAAGTGGTTTTGTCTCCAAGCTCTACCTTGTACAAGGTCTTCTTCTCATTTAGATTTGAGAGTCTAGCTTGATCTCCAATCATGTGCCTAGAAGCTCCACTATCGATTATCCACATGTCATCTTCAATCGTTACAGTAAGTGCTGAGTAGTGTAAAAGACTGATCATTTCACTCATGTCTTCGGTTGATTGGTAACTGGTCATGACTTGATCCAAAACTTCAATTTTGTTGTTTCTTTCTTCTGAGATATCCAAAAGGTGCACTGAGTTAGGGTGCATCTAAATATCTTATTTTTGAGAAAGATGCTCCATCACAAGGTGTCAGATCTGAGATTAGGGTTTCTGCAACTGCTTCTGCTAGTAACCCTAGTGGTAGTGTCTTTGGAAGCTGCTCCTGCTAGTAACCCTAGCGACAGTTCCTCAATGAGCTCAATATCCTAGCAGCTATGCTTCCTTCCAACATTTAGACTGAATGAAGGAGGCGTGGGCCCATAACCTGCTAGAATATGAAAGATTGTGCTCATTTTACCATTGACAATACCCTTGTTACCCAACCATAGGCCAAAGCCACCCTCCGAGAACCTTGAACTTGACAGATAAGAGAATCCTGGTAGCAATCCAATAGACAAGAGAGGCTAATGAACCAAGCAAGAAGTAACCAAGTTGATCAGATAGTCCCACCCGAAAGCTGGCGCAATACCTTCCCCAAGATTTGTGCATAAGACTACAACTACACTGTGCAGAACTGGCTCTCTGCAACTGTTGAGAAGTGTGTCAAATGAGAGACTAGTGCTCTGTATTTATAGTGGTTCTGGAAGACTTACTGGGGCCAACTTCTCCTTCTGGATACTAATTAATTCATATTATTTATATTTCTACAATTGACATCTTGTCTAGGGTTTCCTTTATTTCTTTGCTTCCTTCCGGAACATTCTAATCTTGTCAAAGGTCACAATAGAGGTTCATACCTCCTGAAACTACCATAATATCAACACATATTTGGGAGAGGAAATTCTGTACTTGTTTGAGTTATATCTTGGCATTGTATTGGCTATCTATAATAAGGAAGTTTTACTGCGTTTTCTTCCCCTAGAGGGTTTCCCAGGATAAATGGTGTGTCTCTTGTGATTGTGTATTTCTTAGTGATCTTGTCTTATGTTGTTGTTATCTATTAAAATGCAAATAACTATAATAATGGCTCAAACATTAACAAAATTATCTTAATATGAAACAAAGTTTAGCTCAACAATTAACATCAGACCCATGCAATCAATCCATAAAATTTATTTAATGATTGTCAATTGAGCAAGGGGTGAAATAGGGTTTATGGGATATCTGGGGGGATTTTTATAAGTGAAAAAGTGATACCATGATAGGGAGTAAGAACAAGATTACTGTTCGACAATTCATTAAATAACTGACTGCGCATCAATACCAAAACATATCATCTGCCATTTGTCTTTTTATAATTTTGTATCACTGTCATATCAAGTTTTAATTTAATTTTAGTGAACAGGGCATGCAAAATGAATTTGGGATCATGAGGGGATTTATAATGAGAAAAAAAGTGAGAAAATGAGAGGGAATTGTGCTGATACTGTTCATAAAATAAATTAAATCAATCAACTATCATAACTTTGTTTTAAATTCAATCCAAAAAACATCCATTGCCAAGACCAAAACATTCACTGTTCCTCAATTGTATACACACTTCTTGCTGTCTCAATAAAACAATTTAATTTCCTAGAAATCTTCAATTTATAAAATTTTGTGTATTATAACTTATGAAAACATTTCCAATTCAACAGTAACAATTTAACAATTCGAACCAAAATATTGCATGTGCTAATGCTGATCTCTTATTTTAAAATAAACAAAATATGCACAACGATCCCTGTTATCTATGTCCAACATTCATCTTTGGTAGTCAACAATAATAGACCCAGGATAAAAATCAACAATCACTTTCATTCGATTTAATCACCCACATGTCTCTTTTTAAATCATGGACAAACTTGAGAGCATGCTTGATGAACCAATCATACACATGTCTCTATCATATAATTGACACAGTCTTGATTCGATAACAATAGTCAACCCATGACATGTAGCCCTGAGCTTGATATCCATGTTCATTAACATATACAAACTTCCTTTTAAAAGGAATGATCCATGATACACATGTGTTTGTTTAAAACTTGACAGGACCAAGTTACATATGACGAATCAATCATACACATGTGCCTTTTACAACTTAATTTGAATTCAACACAGTAAGAAATACCATAATCGACTAAAGAAAATATCTCGGTCATAGGTAACCACACTTTTCTTCTTGTTCAAACAATTTCATCATAGAGAGGAAACACATAGATTCGACCAAGAAATGGTCTTTGAAGTGCGAGAGATCGTGCTTTTAAAAGTTCCACAATCATTAAGCTGGTAAAACAAAATCTTGACAAACCCAGAAGGTTCCTGAGCAAGGTAGAAACAAGTCAGACTCCAAGTTAGGCTCTTTCGAATTTAAATGCAGAGAGGTAATGAAAGTCTGTTTGAATTTTTAAAAAAGCACAGAGAGATCATAACCTTTTACATCCTCAATAATTTACCACTGAGGAGAAACCACATTAATGAATATAATCTTGGAAGAAGGGAGAGCCACGCTCTTTTAAAATGCCACAATCTTTTCAACTTATAACCCCAATATCTTGACAAAACCATAAGAGAATGCCCGAGTGGAAATAAGGAAAGTCAATCTCAACAACCCAGGAACACACAAATGTCTCTAAAAATTTATTGCAAAGAGGAAACAAGGGTTAATTTAAACCATGAAGGATACTCAAAAACACAAAGAGACCAGGTCTCTTTCCAACACCCAGGAGGTCGATAACTTTTGAAAACAATTGACGGTGATGCCTCACAATATAACGGTCGTCATTATAACAGAGATGAGAGGAGCGGGTGTGAAAAATCTTCATGAAAATAATGCCAGAACGCAACTTCTATACATTCGATACATACACAGACCTCCATTAAACATTTTGGGAAAACCATGATTGGACTGTGGAACGATTTCAGTGAAATGACAGTAAAGAACCAACCATACAAACAATAGCTCGGGGCTTAGCCAAAATAACCACACCACTGTCGATAGTTTCATTGCAACTTGGATAAATAATCACAACAATGACCGAGAGGGAAAACAAGTTGACAACAAATGATACACAGACTGGTGGTTAAAACCTTTCAACTATAAAACTCAGAGCTCGTTGCATCATTGTTACCATTTTTTGACAAAGAATCATCATAAAAAACCAAATTGTCCAAGTCAATAACCAATGCATGAACTTTATGATAAATAACATCCATTACTTCACTTACAAATGCCAACATTTCATAGTAATCATAGAGAACCCATAACAAAAAAATTACAGTAAGTCAAAAATTCAAGAAAACAAAGACCCCATGCAATCCCGAGCCACCATTTGATTCATAATACAAAGAGTCCATCATGGATGGAAATCAAAGATCCATACCTATGAGAAAATCACTTCAATGACGAGATGGTTGCGTTTTCCCCTTCCAATCCTAAAATCACAGAGCTCCCACAACCAACATAGCAACAATGAAACTATGTTAGGGCGACGAGCTCAAGGGAGGTTTGGAGTGACATGTAGTAAATGCACGTTGCTTCCTCACATGGACCTATTCAATTCCATGTATGAGCCAACCCATTAACATAACATCCACCATTAAAATCAAACCATATCCAATATAAAATTCAATGCCATATCGTTTGTATAGATTCGATACCATATCAATTGTATAGTGCGCCACCCGAGACATATCATAGCTATACGTTAACATTATTCCATAACTTCAACAATAATCATATATTAACGTTACCATATGTGCCTTCATATATACTCTTTAACAAAGCGCATAGTATAACAGCTAGGTCCACCATTTCACATTTGTCACAAGGTTTATGTGTAATCTTTTGTCATAGCTCTAACACTTATACATAGTTTTTATTTTTGTTTTGATCAAGCTCCCATTTTATTATCCTTTGCATAAATCATATAAGAATCAATTTTATAACATAACATAGAACCTGTAAACAACATAATCCTCATACCCATGGTGCTGCCTTGTACCACAAGTAAATTTCAACAACATTTAGCAACAATGCATCAACCACCAATTTATCATATCAAATGAAACCAAGAATGCATCATCAAATGTATAATACTGTGTAAGAAACATATAAGCGTAACATGTCTATCCTTGCACCTCTAGTCTAAAAGGGGGTCCCACCTACTAATTATATATTATCATTATAAATAAATAATAGCATTTAGCAATCCTTTGCGGGTGGAATTCATTGTTGCGATTTTAATCTTCAACAGGTGGGTCACTCTTTTCCTTATCATTACCAAGTTTAGGATGGCTTGAGGAGGCCTATAATTTGTAACATACCTATCCCCCCAACCGGGTCCACGTCACTACTAAAATGATCTAATAAAATTTTCTGATACCAAATCAAAATGCATAAATAACACACAACATGAAATCCATACACATGAAAATGTCTATGCTGCCTAAAAACCCAAATGCAATCATTTAATTACGTTGAGTAACAACTAAATAACACACAACAACATTCAACCACACAAATGGAAAATTCATATGCATCATTTTTCTCACAAGCACAATAATCAAAATATCTCCGAGTAAAAATACATAACTATACCAACATTTAGCATGAATAAACACATCATATAAGAACACTTATCTTATAAAAGTATGCAACTTGCTGCAGAGGAGAGATGTTCCTACCAACCATATCCTTTATATTCTAGTTCTCAATAGCAAGACACCCTCGAGGCGGGGCTATGAATCCACAAGACATGGTGGTCCCTAAGGCTAGCTAATGTCCCCCTCTCAACAATCAAACTCATAACTAATTCCAATACACTAGATATATTCCCCTCAACCTGCACAACTCGAGGGATGAAATCCCCCTTCACTTATCACATTCTCTCAAGCCTTTCCACTCCCCTCGATGGCTTCTGACATAGGATGGATAGGAAAAATACTTGTTGGAACCTCAAGAATTCTACAACTGCAACAAAAATTCGTTGAGAAATAAAACACATGCTTCCTTGGTGAATTTAGAATAACACGTTACTCCTAGGAATACAACTTCTTTTTCCATGAATTTTTAACTCCAAACATTTGACAAACTTTCCCACAATAGATACCCTCAAGCTTCAACACTCAGAACTCCATTGTTGGCCAAAAAACTCCATGTAAAAAATATTCTCTATGCAAAAATTGTGAATGTGCAATTATGGTCCCCCACCCATACAAATTTCCTCCCTTTCTCTTGCTTTTTTGACTTGCACTCTTCCCTAAGATGATTTTACTCATCCCCCATGCTCTCAATAAATATGGGATGTGACTCTGACACCCACCCTCTTACATGAATTCAATGATTGGGATCTAGAACACTAAACAACTAATGAAAGGTTCATGGTAATGATAATTTAGAAGGAAACAATAAATGATTTTTGGTTTAATAGACATGGGTAAAATCTTCCCCTCTTTGGACCCCTTCCATATCTTGTGGATACTTATCTCCAAAATATTCATCCATGTCTGTTTTCATTTGGTGATACATTTTAATCATTATCTTTAGTTTACATCATTTACATATTACAATGTTTTGGCTCTTGGCCATACTTTGCATTTACAATATACATCACTAGTTTGGGTTTTGAAAATGGAGATGTTATATTCCCCTCCCCCTCCAATATACATTGTCCTCAATGCACATAACCATATAGTTTACACATTGACTTATATAAAAACATTACATCAGATTACTTGGTAATTCCACAACTTAATGACTCACGCAACAATTCCAACCAACAAATCTCTTTTCCCCTCAACCCACACATTGGTTGGACAAGAAATCTCAGAGTTGTGGTTCCAGGAACTCCAACTGCCAAAATGGTGTCTTCTTTCGCTTATGTACAAATGTACATTAATTTTTCTTCAAAAATTGCAAAACATTGTAGGTATGAGTCCCATATGACTTCCTTGTGCTCCCATGTAGCGTCTTCGGGACCATAGTAGGTCTATTGAACCTTTACCAAGATTATGGATTTGTTCTTGAGAACTTTGAATTTCTGGTCTAGGATGTGCATTGGTTCCACATGGAAATCCCCTTCGTGTTCCACCTGGATCACATTCCAATCAATCACATGATTAGGATGAGGTACATACTATTTTAATAAAGATACATGGAATACATTATGAATTCTAATGGATGCAGGTAATGCTATCACCTATGAAATTGGCCCTGTATTTTCTAAGATATCTAAATGCACACAATATCTCGCTGCCATGTTTAGGGAACTTCCCAATTTCAACGAACTCTTGGATTTAACTTTTAAACACACAAGCTCTCCCACTTTAAATTCTCTATTTGTTATTCTTTTATCGACATAAATATTTTTCCTATCTTGTGCAACTTTCAAATTCTTCTTGATCTTTACCATATGTTCTTCCATTTCCCTTAACAATTCTGTCCCAATAATTTGTTAATGTTTAAGCCATTATTATAGTTCTTTGCATTTCAATGGATAAAAATAGCATAACACAAGATCACCGAGAAATACACAATCACAAGAGACACAACATTTATCCTGGGAAACCCTCCAGGGGAAGAAAACCCAACAAAACTTCCTTCTTATAGATAGCCAATACAATGCTAAGAGATAAATCAAACTAATACAAAAGATCCTCTCCCAAAGATGCGCCACTCTCTCTCCTTCTTCTCTAACTGCAATTCCAAAATTTGTCTCTCAAAATGAGCAAGTGAGTTGTGTGTCTAAGTGAGGCGCTAACCTCCTTATTTATACAAAACTGGCACGTGTGAAGTGTCTCTTCACTGACACGTCTGACTTCTCCAATTGGGTGGTTATAACTACCTTTATTATATTTCAGAGCCTCTTGATATATTCTGGGGTTGACTTCTTCTTTTTCCTTTTACAATTACATTATGACCAATCCAAAAAAGGGGATTTGGTCCTTATACAATAGTCGACATGATCAATCCACAATGGGGATTGATCCAGTGAATAATATATCAAATAATAATAAGAATACACTTTGCAGTTACATTATTTTAACACTCCCCCTTAATAAGAAGGGTATTCTTCAACAACATCAAGAGAAAGAGAGAGGACAACATCATCAACAACAACAAGTGGGTGAGAGGACAACATCATCAATATAATCTTGGAACACTGACTGGCATATCTATAAATCATCGAAATTTTTCTTCATTGACAACATCGTCATTCTCAAAGGAATGCGATCAACATCTGCATCAATATGTATTAGTATAAAACTGATACATCATCATCATCATCATCACAGCATGAGGCTGGCTCATCATAATAATACTATACTGGATTTATGTCACAACTATCAAGCCAGAAGCACAGTTCTAGTCTCATCTCATAGTCTTTCTTTACGTCGTAGCAATAAATCCGGAAGCAATATGCTTGTCCCGCTTTATGTCACAACACTCAAGCTGGAAGCAAGATACTAGACTGGCTTTACGTCACAACTATCCAGCCGGAAGAACAATGCTAGTCTCATCTCATCGTCTTTCTTTACGTCACAGCTATCATGCCGAAAGAAAGATGCTCGTCCTATTTTATGTCACAACCATCAGGTCGGAAGCATGATACTAGACTGGCTTTACATCACAACTATCTAGCTGGAAGCATAGTACTAGTCACATCACATCATCTTGCTTTACGTCACAAACATTAGGTTGAAAGCAAGAGATGTCCCATCACAACAAATACTCCCCCTTTCGAGGAAGGTCCTTTCGGACTATACCAATCTTATCTCAAAATTGCTCAAACTTTACATGAGATAGAGTCTTGGTCAACACATCAACAATCTGTTCATCTGTGCTAATGTACTAGAGCTTTAAGACTCCTCTCTACACCATGTCACAGATGTAATGATATCAAATCTCTATGTACTTCGACCTGTCATGGAATACATGATTCTCTGTCATATTTATGCATCTCTGATTGTCACACAGGATCATGGTTGCTTTCGTCTCTAAGTCAAATAGGCTGGTCAGTAACTTTCAAAGCCATATAGCTTCGAAGATAGTAGAACATGAAACAATGTATTCTGCTTCTGCTATGCTGAGAGCAATGCTAGATTTCTTCCTACTCTGCCACGAGACCATGGCTGATCCCAAACTGAAACAACATCTTGAAGTGCTTTTCCTGTCAGAAACACTTCTTGCCCAATTTTCATCAATATATCCACTCAATATGAAATAATGATCTCCATCAGAGCTAAGACCACAATCTATTGTACCCTTAAGGTACCTCATCACATGTTTTGCATCCACTAGGTGAACATGTCTGGGTTCTACCAAAAACTGACTCAAGGTGTTCATGACAAAACAAATGTCTGGTTTGGTGTTCATCAGGTACATCATTGATCCAATAATCTGTCTGTACAATGTGGCATCAATAAAGTCCGACGAAGTGTCGACCAATAGTTTTAGCTTCGCTTCCATGGGTGTACTCATGGACTTGCACTCCAACATGTCGAATCTCTTCAGGATTTTGACTATATACTTCCCTTGGTTAAGGAATATCCTCTCAGGACTTTGCCATACCTCAAGACCTAAGAAATAATGCATTAGGACAAGGTCTTTCATTTCAAATTTTGAGGCAAGTCTCTTCTTACATTCACTGATGAGATTTTCTTCTCCAGTTAAGAATAAGTCATCCACATATAGCAATAATATTACTAGCTCATTGTTCATGACTTTGAAGTAGAGGTTAGAGTCTGCTTTACTCTTGGTAAAGCCTAAGCTCATCAAGAAACTGTCTATACAACCATACCAATCTCTAGGAGCTTGCTTCAATCCGTATAAGGTTTTCTTCAATCTACAGACATGAGACTTCCTATCTTCAACTTCAAATCCTTAAGGTTTCTCTATATACACTTCCTCTTCGATGAAACCATTTAGGAAAATTGTCTTTACATCCATATGGTGCAGCTTCCACTTCATCTTAGCTACAAGAGATATGATGGTTCTGATCGAAGTGTATCTGGCTACAGGAGCGAATGTCTCTTCATAGTCAATGCCTTCCTTTTGAGAAAATCCACAAGTGACAAATATTGCTTTATACTTCTCAATACTTCCATCAACAACATGTTTTATTTTGAAGATCCATTTGGAGGATACCACATCTTTACTCTTCGGTCTGGGAACTATTTACCATACTTCGTTCTTTATTATGGATTGGTATTCCTCTATCATGGCATCTACCCATTCTTTCCTCTGAATGGCTTCTTCAAAGCAGGTAGGATCCTCTTCTAGAAGATCACACATCAAATCCGTATAATTGGAGAATGGATTTGGTCTTTTCATCTGTCTTGTAGTTCCTTCAGGAACACCATACTTCTCTCCATCTTGAATAATCTCTCTAGTCCAAGCTGGCTTTCTTTTATGGAGGGTCATCATCTGAGAAGGTTCTTGAACTTATAATATATCATGGTCTTCTAGAATTTCCTCATCAGGGGAAGTTACGACTTCCCTCACTGGTTTTGTGGCTCTGGGAACCTCCCTCACTGCAATTCTGGGAATTACGGGTTCCTCTTCATATACTTATTCAAGCTAGAATCTTCTTGATTTCTTGAGCATTGCATATTCATCAAAGGTCACATCCCTGCTGATCTCAATGTGACAGTGACCTAGTATATAGATTCTAAAGGCCTTGGAGACCTCACAGTATCCCACAAATATTCCCTTCTTTCTTGAAGGTTCCAACTTGTTTCTCTTCTCTTCTGGTATATGAACAAATACTGGGCAACCAAATATTTTGAGATGGCTTACCTATATATTCTTTCCGGTGAACATCTCTTCCTGGGTCTTGATCCCAAGTGCACTATGAGACAATCATTTTTGCACATATACAACTGCCATTGCTGCTTCTGCCCATAAGCACATAGGAGGATCTTGATCATGGATCATAGTCTTCACATCTTCCATTATCATTCTGTTCTTTCTTTCAGTTACACCATTTTGTTGGGGATTATAGGGAGTAGTGAGTTCCCTCTTGATCCCAACATCTTTGCAGAAGTTCACAAAATCTTTTGAGGTATATTCTCCTCCATTATCTAACCGAAGTATCTTAATATTTCTTTCAGAAAGGTTCTCTATCAAGGATTTGAATTCCTTGAACTTGCTGAACACTTCATGTTTATATTTCAAAAAACATATCTAGGTCTTACGAGAATAATCATCAATAAATGATACATAATATACATAGCCACTAATGGAGGATGATGGCATTGGGCCACATACATCTGAATGAATGAGCTCTAGGACTCCTTCTACTTTTCCATCTTTCTTCAGAAAAGGGTTCTTGATGTTCTTCCCTTATGCACATCCATTGCATACGCCTTCATGGTCAACCTTGAGTTCTGGAAAACCTGTGACTGCTTTGCATATGTATGATAGCGCCTTGTAGTTGATGTGAGATAATATTCTATCCCAAAGTTCACATGCGTTTTCAATGGCGTGGGTCATGGAAGCCTCTGAGTGACCCTTTAGTTTATACATGCCATTTTCTTCACTTCCAATGATGATTTCTTCATTCAAGGTTTCTCCTTTAGCCCACATAAGAACTTCTCCATCTATAAAGGCAACTCTGAAACCTTTCTTTTCTAAAGCTGAAATGGAGAGTAGGTTCTTTGTCAAACCTGGTACATATAGTACGTCCTTCACTTTCAATGAATTCCCTGAATTCAATTTGTGGTTTGATTCTCCCACTCCCTTGATGGAATATTGGTAATCATCTCCAAGTGTCACTTTCGGAGAAAAAATATTTTTTGAGATACAAGAGAGAATGTTTATTTGTCCCATCATGTTCTTGTATGCCACTATCAATGAGCCAAGTGTCCTCTCCAGGTGTTACAGATCCTGAGAGGGTCGAGGTTAAGACATGGTCTTTGATCTTCTCTCTTATCATCTTTGCGGGTGGCTCTTCATCTTCGACTACATGGGCATGGTGCCTCTTATGTTTTCTTTTGTATTATTCTCATCTAGCTAGAAAACACTTTGCAATATGTCCCATCTTGTCACAATGATAGCATTGTACATATGAGTAGTCTCTTTCCTTTCGTTGTCATTTCTTCTGAAATCTCCTTGGATGAGATTCTTTATGATTAAATTTGTTTGACTGTTGAGGCTCTTTATGAGTCTCCTTTTGGAAGTAGGGTTTCTTCCTTCCTCCTTTGGTGTGAGTAGCTAGGGCTTGATCACCATCTCTTGCTAGTAACGCTTCATGATTTGCTACTCTTGTTTCTTCTTGGATGCACTCTTCCCATAGAGCATCAAACAATAGTTTCTCTATTCTAGCACAAATTGTTTGGATGAATGCATCCCAAGGTATTGTGAGACCATTTAGGGCTGTCATCACAAGTTCCTCTTCATCTATAGTATCTCCGATTGCTTCTAGTTGTTCTTTGAATTGAGATATTTTGGAGAAATTTTCCTGAATAGTTTCTCCTTTTTGCATCCTTATATTCTTTAGTTGAGTTCTTAGATTCATCTTTTGGTTTATGTTCTTTCCTTCATACAGTCTAGTCAAGGAATCATACATTTCTTTTGGAGTCTTATTAGATGACACATAAGGAATCAGGTGGTCTTTGATTGAATCTGCAATGATTCTTTTGGCCTTGATTGTGTCCTTTTGATGCTTTTCCTTTTCTGCAGCATCGACGGGTTCCGACACTTCTTATTTGATGAATCTTGCTAAGTCATTCTCTTCAAGAATGAGGCTAATCCTATTCTTCCATGCACATAAGTTTTCCACTCCTTCTAGCTTGTCAACAAGTTTAATGCTTGTAGACATCTTTTACCTAGAGCTAGGAAAATGACCGAAAATTGAAAGTGCTCAAAATCAAAATATGAACTTACCAGGAGGTGCGCTTGGCTGAGGCGAGTATCTTGGTGTGTTGGGATTTGGAAAAATCCAATTTTTTCTCCTCCAAACTTGATCTACGGATTTCTGGACTAGTGCTTCTAGTTTTCTGGTACCTTTGGTACTTCTGGTACTTCTGGTAATTTGTGAAACTAGGGTTTCACTTTCCAGGAGATCCAACCACTGAAAAGGTGTGCTGAGAGTGCTAAAGTAATCCATGCGGGAGGGAACACTTTTCTAGATGGTTTTAGGGCTGAAAATATTCACCATAAAAAATTCCTAATTTGCATGTACGACAACAATGATGTTTTTCACTCTTGTGAAAGATGCTCTCTTCAGCTTGGCTCTGATACCATGTTAATTTTTAATCCATTATTATATTTCTTTGCATTTCAATAGCTAACATTAGCATAACACAAGATCACTGAGAAATAAACAATCACAAGAGACACAACATTTATCCTGGAAAACCCTCTAGGGGAAGAAAACCCAATAAAACTTCCTTATTATAGATATCCAATACAATGCCAAGAGATAACTCAAACTAATACAAAATATCCTCTCCCAGAGATGTGCCACTCTCTCTCCTTCTTCTCTAACTGCAATTTCGAAACTTGTCTCTCAAAATGAGCAAGTGAGTTGTGTGTCTAAGTGAGGCACTAGCCTCCTTATTTATACAAAACTGGCACATGTGAAGTGTCTCTTCACTGACAGGGACGAATTCTCCAACTGGGTGGTTATAACCACCTTTATTATATTTTGGGGCCTCTTGATATATTCTGGGGCCGACTTCTTCTTTTTCCTTTTACAATTACATTATGACCAATCAACAAAAGGAGATTTGTTCCTTATACAATAATCGACATGATCAATCCATAATGGGGATTGATCCAATGAATAATATATCAAATAATAATAAGAATACACTTTGCAGTTACATTATTTTAACATAATGGATCTGTCTGCTGGGTTATCCCAACTTACTTGTGTGTTGCATTTTCTTCCATATAATGCTTCAAACAGGCTCATCTCCAATGATTCCCGGTACCCATTATTGTAGGAAAACTAAAATAAATGGATATAGTCCTCCCACTTATAAGGGTTGTCCATTATATACATTATGAACATATCCTCAATTATCTGATTAATTCTCTCTATATTCCCATATGACTCTGGGTGATATGTTGAACTGAAATTCAAATTAGCCCAAATCTTTTAAATAACCCCTTCCAAAAACTAGAAGAGAAATTGAGACCTCAGCCTGAAACTATTTCCTTAGGCACACCATGTATCCTAACAATTTCTCTCATGTAAATTTATGCAATATTGGATACTTTATGAGTTACTTTTACAAAATGAAATGTGCAACCTTTGTAATCTTGTCCTCCACTACCATGATGGAATCTTGTTTCCTTGTTGTCTTGAGAAATTTGGTAATGAAATTGATAGTAACAACTTCCCATTTCCATTTAGGAATGGGAAATGGTTGCAACAATATCGCTACATATCTGTCCTCAACCTTTACCTTTTGACATTCCTTGCATCTACACAAATAATCAATGACATATTTTTTCATACCAGACCAAAAATATTGGCCTCTTATAGTTGTAATAGTTTTGTGATATCCTATATATCCAACGAATGACACATTATTCATTTCTTTTAGAACTAAATTTCTCAATTCCTGAAAATTGGGAACATAAACTCTATTATGAAATGAGAGGATTCCATCATCTTCTAGCTTGTAATCCTCATATTTCTATTGTATATCATTTTATTGTAAGCTTTCTCTAACTTGCACATAATGTTGATCTATTGTTACAACCTCTAGAATTTTATCTTTTAAATTTGTCATACTAATTGATGTAACATGCATTTTATGCACCCTTCTATTGAGTGCATCAACTACCTTGTTCTCTTTTCCTTTTATGTGCTTGATATCAAATTTATATTTGCTAAGAAATTATAGCCATCTAGTTTATCTAGCATTTAGTGTCGGTTGTTCAAAAAACTATTCCAGGCCATTATGGTCTATTGTTAATTCAAATTTAATGCCCATGAGGTAATGCCTCCACATCCTTAAGAATGTACTATGGATTCCAACTCTAAGTCATGTGTAACATAAATTATTTCATGCTCCTTCAATTTTTTGGACTCGTAACAAATTACATGTTGATTTTTCATAAGGACTCCATCGAGTCGTTCCTTGCATGCATCTGTGCACACGACAAAATAATTATCTAGACATGTAACTCTAAAAATAGGTGCACTAGTTATCAAATCCTGTAAGCACTGAAAATTCTCTTCACACTTAGACTCCATTCAAACTTTACTCCTTTCTTTTGAAAATATTTTATTGGGTGTGCAATTTTGGATAATCCCACAATGGATCTTTTGTAATAACCAACTAGACCCATAAATGATCTAACCTCTAAAATGTTTGTTGGCATTGACCAACCTTTGATTGCTTCAATATTTTTTGGATCCACTGCTATGCCATATTCTAAATCAATGTGACCCAAATAATGGCTTTGCTTTTTGTAAAAAGTGCACTTACTCAATTTGGTATACAATTGGTGCTCTCTCAACACTTGTAGCACCACCCTCAAATGTTTCTCATGCTCCTCCTATGTCTTGGAATAAATGAGAATATCATCCTATAATAAAATTAAAAACTTGTCCAAGAAATTTATGAACACCCCATTCATCAGACACATAAATGTCGCAGATGCATTTGTCAATCCAAAAGGCACTACCACAAATTCATAGTGTCCATACCTTGTCCAAAATGTTGTTTTGCTAGTATCCTCTTCTCTGATTGTCACTTGATGATATCCCGACCTCAGGTCAATCTTGGAGAATATATTTTGTCCTTTCAGCTAATCAAAGAGATCATCAATCCTTGACAAAGGATATTTGTTCTTGATGGTGACCCTTTTGAGCTGTGTAAATTCAATACATAAACTCAATGTTCCATCATTTTTATTGACAAAAATAATTGGGGCACCCCAAGGGAAAACATTTGGGTGTATGTACGCTTTATTTAACAACTCTTCCATCTATGTTTTCAACTCTTTTATCTCTCATGTTCTCATTCTATAGGGAGTCTTAGAAACTGGGGCATTTCTAGGAATGAAGTTAATAGAGAAATCTATATCCCTCTTTGGTGGAAATCCCGAAAACTCCTCAAACACATCTTTAAACTCCCTCAAGACTGAATAATATCCAAGACCTGGATCATTATCCTTCATTGGATATTGCATATGGGATGCATATATATGGCACCCTTTCCTAAAAATTACTTTCAACTACAATGCTGAAATATCTCAGATAAATATAGGCCTTGGAATACCTTACACTATCCTTGAATTCCCTTCCTTATCAAGACATGTGAAAACCTTGTTATAAAAATCTAAAACAACACAATCCTTTTCTATCCAATTCATACCAATCAACCAATTATAGGACCCAAGTGGTATTATGTTGAAATATTCCTTAGTGTTAGTTCCATTCATGTTTACAGGTATTTTTTTAACAAGTTCATTAGTTCTTCTCTTAGTTCCAGTAGCTAGTTGAACTAACCAAGGCTTTTCATGCTTACATTTCTTCATTTAAATCTTTCAAATAGATTTATATCTATATAGCTATGACTATTTCTATAATAAATTAAAATAACTATGGGCTTATTGTCAATCTTACCTTCCACTTTAATCATGTGGGATTAATAGTTTGTTTGTTTATTGTCCAACACTACATAGATCCTTGGTATGATTTTTCCCACGTACTCTATTGTATCCTCTTTTTTGATGCTATGCATAGTCATCATAGTATATCCTCGGTGAGGAAAATGTTTATAAATGTGATCTCCTTCACATATTGAACACTTTATGGGTTGTTGTCTTGACCTCTTTCCCAAGGACTCAGTCATTTTCTGATCACCTTGAGATTGCTTCCCTTGTTGATATGCTTGAGATATATTCCTTATGAAAGGTGGCTTGAACCCTTTCTTCCTTTGATCCATCTTTCCTTTATTTTTTTCATCCCAAGCCTTTTGGAAAGATGGCCTTCCTCTTTTTTGATCATACAAATACTTATCCTTTCTTATGGCTTCTTTTAAATTCTTGGGCTCATCAAACTGCTAGAAGGATG
The DNA here is from genome assembly GCA_000966675.3 of Picea glauca. Lineage (NCBI taxonomy): Eukaryota > Viridiplantae > Streptophyta > Pinopsida > Pinales > Pinaceae > Picea > Picea glauca. The sequence continues at coordinate 106,663 of JZKD02S2160717.1, forward strand.
GAAGTCCACTTAGGAATATCTAAAATTTGACCTTCTCATCTCTGATGAAGCTCACATACCTGAGAAGTTCCAAGAAATTTTTCTCATATTCATCCATAGTCATGTTCCCAAGTTCGAGTTCAAAGAACTATTGCATCTTCGTGTCATAATATTTTTCTGACAAGTACTGTTGCTAAAAATATTTCTTTAACTACTTCCAAGAATTTTTTTTCTCATAAATGTGCTTAAATTTATTTTCCACATAGATTCCTTTCCTTGAAGGTCGTAGACTGTAATCATTTCTTCTGCATTTAATGAGTAATCATGTAACTAGAAATATTTCCTCGTTCCTAGCAACCATGCTTCTGCATATTCTCCTTTCTTGTTTTCTATATAAAAATATGCTGGATTGATCTTCTTAATCTCCCTTGCAAGATATATGATCCATGTCTCCTTCTTTGATGTTTGAAAAGATATATACTTGGGTTTCTTACCTTGAACATGTATATTCTCTTCTGGTAGAGTGTACGTGGGAATGCTGATTTTGATGCATGCTAATACTCCTTGATTGTCTAGGCCCTCCATAATCATCCATCCTATCATGAGATTTAAATACTTCCACTTGCCTTGCAATAGCTTCCTGATATGTGCCTAGATCTTTTTTGACTTGCTTCTATAGCATATTTAATCTTTGTAGTATCTCCTCCTGGGATTTCATGATCCTTTCATTACCGTCTCTATATCTCTACACTTTGCAAGATTCTCATAGTTACAAGCTCCTACCCGTCTCTTCTTCCATTAGACTTTGTCTCCACATTTACCATGTTGACATGTATACCTATGATCTCTTATTCATGGCTGTAGGACCTTTGAGAATCCTCCATATCTCTATTTCTCATATAGGAGCTAAAGTTTTCTTTTCTATATCTCTAATTCAACAAGAATGTGCATCCAATAATTACTGTTAGAATTAGGCATATTTCAAAATATTTGATTATTATTCACATAAATTTATTAAGAACATAATGAACCAAGTCAAAATATAATGCCTTAAATACATTCTTCTCTAAAAAAACTCTCCAATGACTGTACTCATTCCTCATTCTAAGTTCTGAGTGAAAAGTTACAACATTCGCATGCTGCAATTTCCACTTTCTTACTGCTATAAAAATCTCTTTATCTACAAAATATTTAGCATCCAATTCAAAATTATGGATGTACACATGTTTTTTCCTCCTCAATACCTTTCCAACGACTATTTTTTTGATCAAATCCGAGCTTCGATATGAAAGTTATGGTCTAGAGACATTTTGACTATTTTTCCCATTTTATCCCTCTATGCTACATGTGTATTATTTATTTTCCTGCACATTTTCACATACCCATATTCAAAATATGGCTCCATGGTTGTCTTTTATGTTTTATAATATTTCCATAGACTTCTTTTGTGCCTCAAATGAACTTCTGAGTAAGGGGTTATGCAATCTGGATGTAAACTCGTGCCAAAATTTACCTTATTTGTTTCAGTTGTAACTTTCTCATGCAATCTATATTTTGCAGCCATAGTAGCTTTTTGAATAGCTCTCTCCAAGTTGTTTTATCTAAGCTATAGAGAAAGAGTGTACATTGGTACACTCTATTCTCTTTGGTTTTGATTGCCTAAAAACATCGTTTAGGGCCTTAAATTTTCCCTACAATTTCATGACCTTCAAAAACCCAAAAAATTCAGAAAATTTCATATAAAATTGATTGTTTTAATGTTATAACAGACCTTTAAATCCGACATATTGATCTCAAATTAGGTGAACTTTGATCCATTGATCCAAGATCCATCAACAATTGACAATCGACACTTTCCTTTGGACGTGCGCAACATTTTTCCTAAATTGCTAACCCAACCATATGCCATCAACCCATTCCCTTGACAACCGATTCATAACACAACACTAAATCGACTGACTTTACCATTGACAATTTTCATTGGTGAATGAAAATCCTCACCAATATGACCAACACCTGATCATCAACCCATTGACCGTTGGCCATTTCTCTTGGAAACCACTTGTAACACATCACTAATCCTTCCAACCCAACCATCGTTGATCCCTGTCAATATTAATGAACACTTATCTGGTTCGGTTGACCCATCCATTGACCCATCGACCATTGAACATTTTTGTTGACTGACGAAAATACTTCTCCAATTCGGACGACTTGACTGTCGACCATTTATTTAGTTGGAATACCAAATACTCATGTGGCATGACACATGGATGTTGACTTGGCATGCAACATCATCTTGAGGTATTGATCTAGGTGGATATTGGTGGCCACCCACCTATTCCACTAGCTCCGCTTGACAGGTTTTAGTTCAAACATTCTTCTGTACTTCTTTGTAATTGTGGGTTCTACACTTCCAGGGCTGGTTGCATCCCTACACATATTCCAGGTGGATATTGGTGGCCACCCACCTAATCTAATTGGATTATTTTGGAAGTTTTCCCATTAGTTCATCTTTCTATACTTCCAGGGTCATTTTGGGGCCCTAAACAACATTTTTTTTGTCTTGCCACAGTCAAATTATAGATGAATTCAGAGTTTGATGGAATAATTTGTATTTATTGAAAAAACCTTTCCAACGGGATATCATGCGCCTAAAATGAAGGTCTTATGCAAAATTTATGACCCTGGGAAGTTGAGTTACCAACTTACCCATTGGGGCCCACATAAATTTTAGTGTTTCACCTCCTAGGGTTAGGTTTTCGTATGTCTAGGGTTTTGGAATTCATGAGTAATGTTAAAAATTCCCCTAGAGCCTCATTGTAATCATTATGCTGATACATATGCGCATAGCAGCCACATATCTTCTCAGATATAGCTACCACCATTCAAGCAAGTTGTTTCAGTTATGCAGTTTTACAGTTTCAACCTATTTTATTTATTAAATAGAAGTTATTGTTCACTGGATATCCGTTGTTGTTCTCTGTATCTCCGTGTTATGGAATTCAATATGTTATTCATTTCATTCCACTCATAAATCCGGATTAGGTATCAACTTGGAAGATGTGGAAACTATTGATGTGGCCTGCCATGTGGATGCTGACGTGGAATGACATGCCATCCTCCTCTTTTCTTCATTGACCATCAATCATTTCTCTTGGATGACCCAAAGACCTCACTGAATCGATTGACATCCAGCCATTGGTCCATTGTGTATCAACACTTTGTTTTTGCTCGATCGAAACATTTTTTGGAATTGACCGACACTCGACCATTGGGCCATCAATGATTTTCTTTGGAGAACAAAACATTTCGCCCAATCAGAAAATACGACCATCATCATGTCAACAATTTCCTTCATTGGTGACCAAATCACTTCACCAAATCGACCGACCCGACCATCGGTCTTCGACCAATCTTCTTGGCCAATTCCAACACTTAGAAAATTTTGATCAAATCTCTGATTATTTTGGGCCATCGATCTATTATTCTAATTGATATTGACCATCGATTTTCTCCACTTCACAAACCTATGAATTGAATCTTGTCCATTGATCATAACCAACCTCCCATTGATGGAAAATGGATTCAAACCATTGATTTGATCCTTATTCCAAATGGATGAAAATGAATTCTGTCCATTGATTTCCCATACCTTAGCAACCTTCAAAATCCTTATAAAATTTTAAATTAATCAAAATGAATCTAGGTTGGCGATCTCGAGATTGAATGTGATCTTAGTTGTCGATTCTTCAAAATCTTCCCAACTCTGCGAGCCTCCATTAAAATGTGAATTTAGACTTTGTAGGTCGAATCTAAATCTATAATTCAGATGATTGATTCCATTGAGGAAACTATATCTCGGTTTTTTGTCACGAATTTGGGGATTTCTCTCTAGTTATCACCATTTTCCCCCAAATTCGTCACAAATATAAATCTATGGCAACGAATTTTCACAAATTCACACTGGCTCTTGGCCCATATGGGTCTAGTGTTGCGCTTAAGCTCTGATACCACTCTGTAACATACCCATCACCTCAACTGGGTCATGTCACTTCTAAAACAACCCAATAATGTTTTCTAATACCAAATTAGAATGAGAAAATAACACATAGCATGACATACATGCACATGCAAATGTTTATAATTCCTAAAAATGTAAATGCAATCATTTAAATGTGTTGAGTAACAACTAAATAATACACAACAACATTCAACCACATATTAAATGGAAAATTCATATGCATCATCTTCTCACCACAAGCACAATAACCAAAGTATCTCAGAGTAAAAATACACAAGAACTATACCAACATTTAGCATGAATAAACACAATAGATAAGAACAGTTATCTTATAAAAGTATGCAACCCACTGTAGAGGACAAACTCTTCTCCTTGTTATACAATTATTTTCTACCTGATTACCTGATGGATATGTTAGAATATAGAATATGTTGTGCTCGTTTTACCATTGACGATACCCTCGTCACCCAACCATAGGCCAAAGCCACCCTCTGAGAACCTTAACATTGACTGAGAATTACTCCGGAAGCAAACCTTAGGCTAGATAGCCAAACAAGGTGTAACGCATCTTCCTCCAAGGATAGCGCACCAACAATACCTTATCAGATAGTCCAAACCCTAGCCAAGAGATAGTCCAAGCCAACACTAAAACTGCTAGATGCAACAACTGCACCTGCAACTCTCCTCCACACATCCGAACCAAACTGGGAACTGCAGTGCACACCACTTGCTATCTGCAATTTTGAGATGCTGTCAAATGAGAACTGGCGCCCTGTATTTATAATGGTTCTGCCAGATTTGCTGGGGCCGACTTCTCCTTCTGGGTACATATCTGTTCAGTATATTATTATTATTTATGGATGACTTCTTCTCTTGGAGGATAATAACCTAATATAAATTATCTTCTTGAGCCAACAAGACTTCTAGGGTTATTATCCAACTCATTAGGGTTTTCTCTTTCTTTCCATAGTTTTCTATTCTCGTTAGGTTTACATGTGGAGGTAAATACCTCCCGCAGCTACCATAATATTAACACTCCCTCCTAGCTAGGGAGGTATTACAGGTAATGGTCTTGAGCACAAAGACATACCATTTACCCGGTAGCATCAACATAGTCGTTTAGACTATCTCATGACTAGATCATAAGCATCACCATCACCATCAGCTGCATCATCTCTAGAAACTATACTTCATCTGAGTAATCAGACATGATGCTAGATAATTCACTCATACCATAGAGTGATACAAGAGTCATTCGTATAATCTAAAAGAGTAAAAGCTCTGAACTATTTTCCGTCTGGAAAATCTCTGTTCATCATTCGTCTGGATGATGATTATCTCCAATACACTATTGATAGTCTTCAAGGCAATAAGAACAAAGATAAAACAAAATTGTGTCTATCCATAGTAGTACATAACTACAATCCAGTGGTACACTATCACACCAAGTAACACACAAGTACTTGATCAACAATGTATAGTCACGAACAGTGGAACATATCCACCACAATAGTCTTCATCTACTGTCATACAATCTTCATAACAAACATTTGATAGAAACCTGCACACAAATAATGTTATGATATAAAATGAATCATTTGGGCCAATCTTTCACTCACATCTGTGAGCTCTGAAAGAATATCTTCCTTCAGAGTAGAATAATGAGATATCTGGACTATTCTTCTCAAGCAAGGAAGAATAATTGTCCTGTCTTCTGAACCTGAACCATTCCCCACCTTGCACCATTCTTCCTACACTAATTAAAGTGCACCCTGGAGAGAATGTATAACCCTAATGAATGCTGAGCTTGGACCATTCCCCACCCTGGGCCATTCCTCCTACACTAATCAAAGTGCACCCTGGAGAGAATGTATAAACCCTAAGGAATGTCTGTCCTTGATTGTTGAGCTTGGACCATTCCCTACCCTGGGCCATTCCTCCTACACTGATCAAAGTGAACCCTAGAGAGAATGTATAAACCCTAAAAAATGTTTGTCCCTGATTGTTGAGCCTGGACCATTCCCCACCCCGGGCCATTCTTCCTACACTAATCAAAGTGCACCCTGGAGAGAATGTATAAACCCTAAGGAATGACTGTCCAAACCATTTCCTTTGTTAACCACAAGAGGAAAATACTATCTTATATCAACCTCCAAAACAGACCATTCCTCATTTTAACCACAATGAGAAATCACTATCCACCGAGGTGGGCCAGTGTTCTTGAGTAACCCTCAAGAAGAGAGGTTTCCCTAGACCACTCCCCATGTTAACCACAATGGGAATTTTCTGTCTATGATACATCAACAATCTGACTAATTCCCATGTTAACCACAATGGAAATTCACTGTCCGTCATAAATCTCAATCCACTTTCCGAACAAGAAAGCATCTGTCCAAGAAGGACTATTTTTCAATGAATGTATTCAATAATATTTTCAGTGCTCCCTCCTAACTTGGAGAGTCATTTATTCCTTTTCCAATAAGAAGGAAGTTGTTTCTATGAGCTCCAACTTGAATACACAAACTCTTTCATCTTGGATAGAAGCTTTACCAAAATGTCTTCTTATCTTCTCATCTATGGAGATATGTATTGGAGAATCATTTTCTCCTTTCTGGACTTTATTATGGATAATGTAATGCTTGATTTCAGATGTACTTTAGTCTGGAACACTGTGAAGGTTTCATGTAGATCTAAATAATAGAGTATATCATAGTTGGAAAATTGGAACATATCTATGTGGCACTTCTTTTGTCATCATGAGATCTGATTTGCTGAGTAGTCATCTTTATAGGAAATCTTCACCATGCTTCTGCTTTGCACTGGAGGTTCTCCACCAAGTTATCTTCTTCTTATCTTCATACATGAGTCTCTTTATGGTATGCCTCAAAGTCTTGAGATTTCTTTTCATATGCTCTTTATTCAATTTCTCTGGAGAACATTCTTTGCACTCATTTGGTGTAGAACTCCAACTCATGGATGTTGCGGATGATATAATGACTTATGTAGAGATAAGTCTAGCTTACTGGAACAAGCAATCATCATAGTCTTCTCCCTCCATCTGGGAGAACCTTTGGTTCTAGATATTACAATTCTTTTATTCATAAGTCTTCCATACATAGTTCTTCATCATGAATTTCAGTTCTTTTGCTTGATTTCTTTCATATCAGGCTGGTAATCTTGTGATTCTTGATACAATGACTGGTTGTTATGGTTCCTCTTTCTTTCTTGGAATCCTCATGTTATTCTTCATGTTTTTCTTTATCTCTTGGGTCCATGGAGTTTCTTATAGATTCCATGCCCTAGAGATTCCACTTCTTCCTTTCATCATAGGATCACGGATCTGGATGGACAACCATGAATACTTTAAGGCTTCTCTTCGAAGAAGTCTTCTTCTATGGTTGAACTAAACACATACTATCTTTCATGGCTGCTACCATGGATATATATTTCATAATATTCAATGGATCATGGGATTAGCTCCCTCCTAATCCTTTCTTCATGTATAAGTGCATATAATCTTCTTCCTCTATCTGACAGAGTCCATGCTTCCATTTGCATCCTTATATAATAGAGTCCACGCTTCTATCTACATATTTATATAATAGAGTTCACGCTTCTATCTGCATCCTTATTGTTTTCTGCAATATATAATTTGATCTCTTGTCTAATAGAGTCCACGCTTCCATCTTGTTGTCTTCTACAAAACATCATAAGTCTTTTTCGAATTTCTTCTCAATTGCTGACTTCTTTCTGTTGTTGCCTCTTATAAGTCTCTTCATGATTGATTCGGCTTAATGGCTTCCACATGATTTGTATTTCATTCTTTCATATGTATTATCTAATGATATCTCTTTTCATCTTTTTTTTCTTCCATAGGTGTAGTTCTTCTTAGAACACATTATCTTTCAAGAGATAGATATACACGATATGTATAGAGACGATGCAAACAAGAAATAAGAAGATTGTTGTTACCTTTTAGAAGAAGAAGTCTCTTCCATCCTTCTTAGTATTATTTGTAGGTTCCTTTTCTTCAGAAATCGATGCTTCGTGTTTCTCCTTCCTTTTCTTTAGCTTGGGACACTGATTCTTGTAGTGACCATACTTTCGACAATTGAAGCATTGCACTTTTGAAATGTCTTTCTATTGATTTGGCTTCATCCTTGAGCCAAACTTCCTTCTGTTCCTAAAGTTATTGAATCTTGCTGTGAAAGATTGATCTTCGTACTTCTTTTGGGGTTTCTCTTTTGCATTGATCCTTGATTCTTCTTGAGCACAACAAGTCCAAATTTCTTCAAATGTTGGATACTCCTTCCTTGTGTTCATGCTTGTGAAAAATGCATCCCATGTCTTGGTAAGACCATTGCGTCCTATGTTCACTAATTCCTTCTCTGAAGTGATCTCTTCAATAGCTTGTAGTTGATCTCTTAACTAGGAGATTATTACAAAGTATGATGTTATGTTGTCATCCTCATTCATCTTCATGTCACAAAGCTCATTCTTCATACTCATAACTTGTCCGATGTTTCTGACTGAGAAGAGATTTGTTAGGGCATCACACATCTTCTTCGATGAGTCAAGGTGGGAGATGTAGGGTATCAAGTGGTATTTTATGGGATCCACTATGATACTCATGACATTGACGTCAACATATTTGAACTTCTTCATAGCTGCAATGTTCTGCGGTTCCTTCTCTTCTCCTTATTCACACTGTAGCTTCACAATATTTCCTTTCACGATATCCAGTACTTTATTCTTGGAAAGGATGAAGTCAATCCTTGTCTTCCATGCTCTGAAGTTAGAGGCTCCATCTAACTTGTTCTCATACTTCATAGAGTTCGTCATGGTTTCTTGACTTGGTCAAACCCTAGATTTGACCATAAATCCAAACTTCACGTCTTGGCCTTCTGAGAGTGCCAAGAGATGTGCTAGGCTAGGGTGCACTAATCTGTCTGAAGATTAGGTCAATCCATTCACTTAAGGTACCTCAACAAGAGGATTAGGGTTTCTGCAACAACTGCTGCTAGTAACCCTAGCGACAGTGTCCTAGAAGCTGCTTCTACTAGTAACCCTAGCAGCAGTTCCTCAGCGATATCAATATCCTAGCGGCTATGTTTCCTTCTAGTGCTTAGACTGAATGAAGGAGGTGTGGGCCCATAACCTGTTAGAATATAAAAGATTGTGTGCTCATTTTACCATTGACAATATCCTTGTCACCCAGCCATAGGCTGAAGCCACCCTCCAAGAACCTTAACCTTGACTGAGAATTACTCCAGAAGAAAACCCTAGGCTAGATAGCCAAATAAGGTGTAGCAGATATTTCTCCAAGGATAGCGCACCAACAATAGCTGATCAGATAGTCCAAACCCTAGCCAAGAGATAGTCTAATCCAACACTGAAACTGCTAGCTGCAACAGCTACACCTGCAACTCCCCTCCACACATGCGCACCAAACTGGGAACTACAATGCACACCACTTGCTGTCTGTAATTCTGAGATGTTGTCAAATGAGAACTGGTGCCCTATATTTATAGTGGTTCTGCCAGATTTGTTGGGGCTGACTTCTCCTTTTGGGTACATGTCTGTTCAGTATATTATTATTATTTCTGGCTGAATTCTTCTCTTGGAGGCTAATAACCTAATATAAATAATTTTCTTGAGTCGAAAAGACTTCTAGGGTTATTAGCTGACTCATTAGGGTTTTCTCTTTCTTTCTAGAGTCTTCTATTCTCATCAGGTTTACACATGGAGGTAAATACCTCCCACAACTACCATAATATTAACATGATATTCTCTAGAGGTTAGCAGGCTGAAACATCGAGTTATGTCACTTTTCCCTTGAGTATACACCATCCTTTTTCCTGGTCACAAGTTGTCCTTTTACAAATCGTTACCCAAATTGATGGTCGCTCCTTTATCTCTTGCAAATAATGATTGGCTACATATTGTAGGAATGCTAGGCACAACCATTTGTTACTCTCAAATTAGGAATGGTTACAACGAGATGGGATCAAACTCAGATTTCTCGTAATTCAACATCAAGAAGCTTGTGATTTTGAGTGTCGAAGAGTTATCCACCATCTCATCTCTTCCATCCTATATATTGAGGGTCTCTCATGGGAAAAGGGGGGTAAATAATAGAGTAAACTTATAATGTCATATTGATTACAGAGCTTGGGAAAGGAAATTGGGAGAAGCTTCATCAAGCTATTTGTATGTAAATTGTGAGATTTTTTCCTTATTAATAGAATATTCACATGATTTTTGCCTCTAATTGATTGTGTATGGTGATTATAATCTTCATAGAGAGTCAATATTATCATGTCTTGTGATATATTATTAGATTTATGTTTTATACATGTTATGTTTGATCACATGAGAGGTGTTTGTTTGTTTTCCTATGTGTGTATACCTGTTTTTGTGAAAGTAAAGGATATATTCAAAGGAGTGAATTCCCAAGGAGTGTGTAGGGGAAAATTTCGAAGTATCAGGTATGCTTCTCATCCTCTTATCTCGTATATCTTTTCATGTATGATTTAGATCTAGAAAAGTATACAACTTGCATCTCTATTATGTCTTAGGTCTAGGAAGAGCCAAAGGGAGGTAACTCCTTGTTGACGCTTGAATCCGTTAGGACCAAAACGGCAACCTTGTGGGGATACAAATCCCCCTACATTGTTATAGAGGTGGTACTCCTCTCTGCTTCAAGATACTCTTGGAATTCTAGATTTTCAAAATAATATAGGACTTTGAGAAATTCCAACATGATATTCAAAGAAATATAAAGGTTGCAGAATTTTTTTATTTTTATTTTTTTATTTAAAGATAATTCCTGAGAGGTAACCAAGAACCTCACACATCACATATTTGAAAAAGATAAGTAAAATTTCCTCACATCCATCATAGTTAAATTAATATTTATGATCACACAAAAATTAAAAGAAAATGGTCCGCACATATAAGAGAACTTTAATAGAGTAAACACACGTGGAGCTCAAATAAAGAAAATGATAGATAAATCTCAAATATTTTATACTCAAATATCGAAGTTATAAAACACCGTAAAAAATGATCCCGAATTAGTTCTCTCGGATTTCTGAGAAATAAGAAGTCTGTTACAAAGCTTTGAAATTTAAATGTGTTTGTCCAGAGGACTGGGTTTGGGGCTCCCATGGATCAAAAATAAAATATAAACAAGACGTAAGCCGTGGAGAGAATATGGTGGACATAAACATAGTAGAAAGACTTGGAAAGAAGACATGAAGAAGTTATCATATTTTGGTTAAACCTTTCTAGTCAAAGAAGCAGAGTAACTGGATGAAAAACTAATAAAGAAAGAAATATGTGATCAACATAAACTTACTGTGATGGTCTCTCTCATGTATAATTGTTTTCTTCTATCCTTTTATTTTCCTCATTGACGGTTATAGTAACTGTCTCAATTGTTGTTTCTTGGCCTTCTTTAGTTAATTTATCAATTGCCTTTTTAAACCAATATTCAATGTAATTTTTCATTGGCGCAACATATATTTCATGCTTGATTTTGATATTAAATAATTCTTCTTCCAAATATCTTAAGTAATGAGAAATGCCATGTATTTCCTCCTCAATATCTTAATTTTTCATAGAGTAATCAACCAACCAATTATCTATCTCTTCTTCGTTATATTCAGTTATGCCATACAAATTTTCAGTCGATAACCCCTTTAATATCTCGAATTGTTCATCAAATTGTTGCCTTTCATAAACATTGAATTGAGAATTAATTTAGGATCTTTCACCTCATCAGTGCTTCCTACCAGATCTATCTCCATGAGTCTTTTAAATAATTCTTCTCTTTTCACTATGGCTTCGCTGCATGTTTGGACAATGCTATTCAAATTCTTGATCTTTTCTTTCCAACAGACATTCAATTGTTTAATTTGATTTGGAGAAGGTAGATACTCTTCTCTCATTTTAAATTATGTTATGTTTTATAATTTTATCCCAAATGGAAAAACAACATCTTTGTAGAATCCTTATTCATTTTTTAAATCAACTTGGAGATATTCATGAAAAGCATGTGCCCTTGAACCAAAATAAACAATATTTTTTGATACCTCCCATACTTCTATGATCAATGAAATTCTCTTTTTAATGTTTTTCTCTACATAACTTCGAACTGTTGTGAGTAAACTAGAATATCCTTTTAATTTAATACTGGGTGTAGTTTGTTTAAACATTGTCAAAGGACTGGCCAAGATTGGAAGAGGCATCAAGGCAGTTTCCAATTATCTGATCTTGTCCTTTAATTTTTAATTTTTAGCTTCCAAACGATCAATGGAATAATCGAGTGCATCCTTGGTTTCCCTATGGATTTTGGAAATCTAGGAGGTCGCATGTCCTTCAGGTCGACCTCTGAGCAATACTTTCCCTTTTTATTCTTCTGGTGAGTTCTTTCTACAATCAACTTTTTAGACTCTTTATAAAAAACAACACTTTGAAAAGTGAAGGATTCTTCTTCACTAAAGGTCTCATTTCCAACAACTTCCAATAAATAATTTTGTTGAGCCATATTTTCTAGTTGTTCTATTGCAGGAAATATTTTCTCAATATCTACTTCTAGTTCCATATCCTCCAAAGAAAATATTTGGATGTCATTTTATATAATATTATATTATTCCTCTTGCACTAAATTTTTCCTTTTCTTTCTCATGGAGATCTTGTGTGAACTCTCAATTTTCCCAGGGGATGGATTCTTCTCTCCCCCTCCACTTGAACTATTGTTGACAACATTTTTAACTGGGTGGCCCGTTGGAACATTTCTCTTGGATGTAGTATTCTTGGGAGTAACAATTGGACAATGAACACTTCTTTCACTAGGACCTTTTCCCCTTTGCTTATAAAAATCATTATTGCTAAGTAATGTTTCTAGATCACCAACATTGTGTACGTGAGTGATTTGGTTGTTACCCTCTCTTCTTCATTCAAGATAGTTTGAATGAAAGGGTTACTAAAAGCCACTAAAAGAATATGTCCCACAAAGATTTTGTTTGGATCAAAACCTTTGATCTTTTCAGCATATTTTAGATTCACATTGTTGAAATGACTTGCAATTTCGTTAATTTTATTTAAATTTCTGAACATGAACTCTCCAATCTTCCATGGCAGGGGAATGGATTTTTTATTTTATTTTTTTCATGGAAAAAATGTAGCCATAAGTTATATTGACTTGCCACCTCTATAATGAATAGTTTTTCAGATACATGATATCGGAGAAAAGAAGGATTCTCTTTTGATCAAAATATCCTTATGACACTATGATTCTCTATTTGTTCTATTATTCTTTTTTTCTCTAAAAATATGGTAGCTTGGTAAGATATCCTTGAATTGTTTTCGCCCAACAACAACCTTTTGAAGAATGAAGCAAAATTATTATAAACTTGATAGAAAAACATAGGGGTCTTATGTCTCCATAATGCCTGATACCAAAAGGTAATTGGATCTGTTTCACAATTCACTCTATTAATTATGGTTAAGTTTGGGAATTGAGAACAATTCACTATAGAAAATATAAGATAAGAGGCCATAAATAATTTTCTGTCCTTTTTATAGTGTGATAACTAGGATGAGATTTCAATAGAAATGAGTTTTCCCCAATAAAAAATGGCTCGTTCTTGCACTACAAAATACAGAATATATAAAATCATTTGAGAGATAGAAGCAATGCTTTCCTGACCTGTCAACCTAGTAAATATCCATGCAATTTATCGATAAGTGTTTTTAAGAGACTCAATCTGGATTCTAGTTATGTTTGCTGGGATAGATGCAGGATTGTCCAAATATTCTGGTAGGAGGTCAAGCCCATTGTTATGTTTCTTAAGGAATTATCTGCAATCTTCACCTTTGAAAGTAAGAGTCATCTCTGTATCTTTAACATCTTGCGAAAAAATTGAGGTGACAGAGAAATTGAAGAATGATCCTGGAACTGTATAATTCTTTGACTTGGTACGTACTTGTCCACACACCATGCAATGAGTTATTTACAATAAAAAACCTCAGGAACACACCCATCAAGAGCGATTATATATGCCTAAATTACATCTTTGTGTGCAATAGGAGAGGAATAATATGAATATTCTCTTAACCACTGGAAGTTTTGGTCTTCATGACCAAAGACATTAAGAGTATCACCACAAAATTGTTGTCTAGATGATGCTGCCATAGGTTGATGAGACTATTTCTTCATCTTGATAATAACCTCAAATAAATATTTTCGGAGAGATAATGATAATTTAATCACTTGGGAAATGAATATTTAATGAGTAATTCCTTGAGCCTTTCGTCATTAATGACGATCTTTTCAGAGACTGCACAACATTTTTTAGCATTAAACAACTCTTAATGTGTATTGGGAAAAGAAACAAAATTTCAGGGACAAACGAGAGAGAGGGTTTGAATATGAAACTTTTCATGAACCCGTGAACCCGTGGTTATGGATGATAAAAAATATACTAAGTGTAGAAAGGCGATCGATCGAACTTGCATGCAAAAGGAATAAAATACTTTGGAGGCCGACACCTGCGACAAAATTGATGGTCAAAATGTAGATCATGGAACCTTGCTTGCAAAGTGAAGATCACATAACTTGGAGGATGAGGGTTTGAACCTACGATCTTGTGCAATTGAAAAATTGCTAAGTGTAGTAGCAGACTTGTGACATGAGAAAGTGGATGGATATGAAGGTATGCCAACCCACCATCTCGCGAACCCACCAATCACTGAAATATGACTTAGTATAGTAACCAGAAAGGGAGAGAAGAAAGGACAAAAGAAAAAGGGAAATAAGGGGAGGTGTAGAAGAAGGAAAAGAAATGGAAAAATGAAGTTGGGAAGATAGAAAGTGGAAGGAAAACAAGGAAGCACGAAATGATCTCAACAATTGGATTCAATTGTGGGATGATAACCCCCTGTGGGTTTTCAAGAATCCATAATCTTCATGACTATATTCTTCCATTCATTGGGATATGGAATCGAAAGCCAAGGAAATACAAACAAATTAAATGAAAATTATGTACAAGAAAATGATAAAATTTCAGGCGAAGAAACCTTTCAAATGTTTCCCATTAATACGAAGCATTAACATTTTACCCTTCATATATTTGAGCATAAAATCATTGAAAACCAATATCTTTTCAATGATATATGGTCCAACCCAAAGTTCTTTGAATTTTGTGTGCATCGATGGTATCTCCTTAGATTTGTTCCAGAGTAACACCAGTTCTCCCATTTGAAAATGATTTATGGTTTCATTTTGATTGAAATATTTTTTGATACTTTGATGTCTCTAAGAAGTTCTATTCAAGGCTTTACTTCATTCTTCCTCCAATTTCAATAACTAGTTCACTCTCTATTTCATCTTCTATATTTACTACCAAAGCCAAGGCATTTATCTTGAGGATAACTGGCATTTTTGCTTCTTTCCTGTAAAAAAAATGTGTATAGAGGCATCCAAGTGTTGTCTTTTGGAGTCATTATGCTTGCCCACAAAGCATTAGTCAACTTCAAATGCCAATTCCTTTGGTTCTTATCAATAGTTTTCTTCAATATCTCAATAAGTGTGTTATTAGTAGATTGTGCAAGACCATTCCCTTGTGGATAATAATTTGATGACTGCCCCATAACAATATCATATTCTCCACAAAATTCTATAAAGTTTTAACTAATAAAAATCGAGCCATTGTTAGTAATGAATTTTTCTGGGACACCAAACCTTGACAAAATATTATCTTTGAGAAAATTAATCTACTCTTCAGAATCAACCCTTTTTAATGATACTACTTCTAGTAATTTCGTAAAATAATCTATAGCAGTGAGGATATATGTATGTGATTTTCTTGACTTTGGATTTATTGGTCCAACAACATCGAGTCCCCATTGGTAAAATGGTTGTTCTACAGATATAGGTTGTAATGACACTGCAGATTTTTTCATTTTCCCTGAAAATTGTTGACAAGATACACACTTCCTTATGGTAGCACATGAGTCTTTAAAAACTTATGGCCAATAAAACACACCTCTTATTATTTTATGGGAGGTGGCGGTATGTGAAAAATGTCCACCACACATACCTTCATTGAATTATTTCATCAATTCTTGAGCTTTCCTTTCATCAACACATCTAAAACATATGCCATCATAGTTCCTCCTGAACAATATATCAACAATCAATAGATATTGAATTGACTTCATATAAAATGTTCTTCTCTCTTTAGGGTTCATGGTGACTAGAAATTGTCTTGACCTCAAGTAGAATATAATATCTTTATACCATTCTGAAACTTCTATGGGTTCTCCTACTAAGATCAAAATTACTCCATCCAAAGAATCATTATTTGCAATGAGCTTACATAAACCCTGTCCTTTAACTGATTTTAAAGGTTTAATTTCAATTGCATATTCTTGAATCTTTGCCAGCCAGTTTGCCCATTTTCCTTCTCTCAATTGTTGATTTAAAAGCATCTTCACAGGAAAGGATGAAACATACACAATGACATGATAATTTAGTATATAAGTCCAAAAGTGCGCCACCTCTTTCACAAGAGATAGAGCTTGCTTCTCAAATTTTGAATATCTCAATTCATAATCATGAAGGGTCTTTCTCATGAAACTAATTGGAAATTCTTCACCCTTGGCATTCCTCTGAGTAAAAATAGATGCAACAACCGTTTCTGTAGCGTATATTTGAAAATATAGGCTAATGAGGAATGAAGCTGTAGTGATTTCCTTTTTGATGTTATTAAAATATTCTTGTGTATCCATGGTCCATTCAAACCTTTGGTCCTTTTTCAACAATAAATTAATCGGCTTCACAATACTTACATAGTCAGGGACATATCTTCTTACAAAGTTGATCTTGCCAAAAAATGATTGAACTCCTTTCTTAGATGATGGGGGATTGAGTTCATTTATAGCTTTAAATCTCTTTGGATCGATATAGATTCCTTCCTTTCACACAATATGGCCCAATAGTTTTCCTTGAGTTACAGTAAATGAACATTTTTTTGGATTTAAAGAAACACCATATAACCTACACCTGTCAAAAACTTTCCTTAGGTGATGACTATGATGGTTCCTTATTTTTGAGTGTACTATTAACTAATATTGATATTCCACCATGAATTTTCCTATCAATCCCTCAAAATCATGATCCATATCCCTCTGAAATGTGTTGGAAGATTGGTTGTTGTCATTGATGTCAACCCTAGTCATGGGTTTTGGACCACAATATTGATGAAGGTATTTGGACATGAAGGAAAATGAACATGCAGATACAACACCCATGGATGGATAATATACGTCATTTTGTTTCTGGTGGTATGTGGCACGCCACGTGGATCCTCATGGTTGAGGAGAAATGAATTTTTGAAGATGACAAAGTGAATTGAAGAAGGAAGTACATGTAGGCCCTAAAGATAATTAAAGAAAA